>OY292389.1:6930000-7530000 GCA_958496215.1 Verbena officinalis | reverse complement strand
ATATATAGAAAATTTTGACATTTTAAATTTTAAGTCAAACTAAAGTTAGTTATTGTAGAGGTCTGATAAACATACATATATTTTTGAAATTCATCTTATTGAACTTAAATATATATATATATATATATATATATATATATATATATATATATATTTAAATATACTTATTTAATTAATTAGATATATGTTAAAGTAAGGTTTGTAATTTTCTTTTCTACATAAACATAAAATATATTTTGTTCTTTAATATACTATTAAAATCAAGGATTTGGTGATTTAACTTCTACATGAATTTACTTTTAATATCTTATTTGACAATAGGAGCTATGAAGAAAGGAGGTGGAACAAAGAGAAGAAATAAGAAAAAAGAAAGTTATAAAAGACATTGAAGAAAGTTAGAAAAAATGAATAGAGGGAGGAAATATACTAGATTAAAATTTAGAGAGACAATAAATAAGGAAAAAATGACAAGCAATATTGAAATTTGTTACTTTAATTAAGGTCTTCTGTTTTATTAACTATTATAGGTACTTTAAAAGTACACCTTATTGAAGTAAATACATATATTTCTACAAAGTTCTGCTGATTAGAGTTAATGTGCATGTCAAGTTTGTTTGTTGAAATGATATCGACAATTAATTACTTAAAATTTATTTTAATAGACTTTGTGAAAATGTAAGAATATAAAAGAGAGAGAAAAACAAAGAATAAGAAGTTAAGAAATTAAGATGAGATATTTTATATATATATAAAAATTAGATAAAGTGAGAACAAAATTACTCTAGATGTTTGATAATTTATAATTTAGTTTATGTATAATTTCTATGTTTTAATGTGGTGAACTTATTTAGTATCCCACATCGGTTTGGTAAGGCGAACGAAGCCCCTTTATAAGTGAGTCGAAACGTTATCTGGCATACGCGTTTTAAAGCCTTGAGGGGGCGCACTGGGCTGTCGAGCCTAGTAGCTTTCCAAAGAGGACAATATATATGCTTACCAGGCTGACCTTTGGACTGTTACAAATGGTATCAGAGCTAGTGCTGGTAAGGCCGGTATGCCAGCGAGGACGCTGGGTCTCCAAGAGGGGGCGGGTTTAGTATCCCACATCGGTTTGGTAAGGCGAACGAAGCCCCTTTATAAGTGGGTTGAAACCTTACATGGCATACGCGTTTTAAAGCCTTGAGGGGACGTACTGGGCCGTCGAGCCTGGTAGCTTTCCAAAGAAGACAATATATATTTGCCGGGCTGACCTTTGAGTTGTTACAACTTAAATGAATATTTATGGAGTGCTACATACTTTGTAAAGTTAATGCGTATATTAAGTTGATTATAACAATTTTAGATTTATTTTAATATTGATTCTTACTTGTAAATACCATAAATATTTTGGTATTATAGTATACATGCGTGCTTCAATAAAAAAAAGGTGAAATATAACCCAATTAATAACTTAAATAGTATAAATGATTAAATGAATATTTTGTGACCTTTCACATAAATAGAGTTTTGTAAAAATCAAAATGAAATTCTGATTAAGTTAATTTCAAAATATATAACAATTTTGATACTTTTATTAAATATTTAAAATATTATATATTAATACACTTTAAATTTAAATAAAAATAACATGTTTTTAGTGATTATTAAATAATTATTCAAATATGAATAAAAAAATAAACTTACAAAACCAAATTATATAAAAATTTATTTATTTATTTAACTAGAACCTCAATAAAGAAGCAAAATGAGCTATAATTACTTGATGTACTAATTATATCTAAATATATGATAAATAGTATACTTATATAATATTATTAATTTATTATTTCATGTCATAAAGTTTATAAATATATTCGCAAAACTCATAATTTAAAACATAAAGTAAATAATTATTCTATACGCGCAAATTAGCTATTTGAAGATCTACCTTATCTTGCTTATTTAAGCAAAAGGCGATCCACTATCGGTTGTAGTCTTCTTGGATCAGATGTGTCCTTTAATCACCACGATGAGACTGGTCCCTCTTTTAGTAGACTCAGCTATGAATATGAGTGAAGAAATGAATGTCGGGACCGAATCGTCGGCCGAGTCCTCTCTTTTGTCACTTGAAATAGAGGCCAACTCTTTCGCTTCGCTAGTTGAAGCAGGATACCAATATTCCACTTTTTGAAAAAATGATCATTATCAGTATATATAACAGTACTAGATATGATTACATAGAACCGCCGGAAGCGCTGATCTCAACAGATGCTCACTACAAACGAATATACCACAAGATCGAACTGCACTCATGCCTCTACCACATCAAGTTGACCGCCCCTGCACCTCGCGTTCATGATATCTACATTCAACTATGCCCCGGAGACACGGTTGAAGCACGCTCGCCCAGTGTGCTTCTTTCACAACATGCTCTAGTCCTGGGTGTCTTTCAGTGGTCTTACTAGTTCTCTAAATAATGGGACTAATTATACTGAGACGTGGATGTGAATAAAATTGAACTATAAATAGAAATTGTAATCAAGACCTGAGCATGTCGTCCCAAGGTTCATGAACGCTTACATAGGAACAAGGCCCTCATAGTCAGCAGAGGGAATCGAATTTGTGCGCGCCTTCAGACAGGTAAGAGTCCACTACTTAATTCCAATTCTACGCCAACTCTTGTTGGCGATTAATTTAAATACTTGTATGAGTACTGTATCATGAATAAGTAATGCATCTCTCGGAATATGAAACAGACAATAATTCTAAAACAAACAAACAAACGCTCCATGCTCAAAATAGCCAGCAATAAAGAAACTCATAAGCAGGCAGGTTATTCAAGTTTTCGATAAATAATTTTTTTGTCAAGATTAGGTCATTCACTGTCGACTAAAAGAAGACAGATTATTCACTATAAATAGCAATGATATACGTATTTAGTTAGGGACATTTTTGTTCAACTTAACGTGGGATAGTAAAGGGATATCATCGACGATGCCTTTGGTGTATCGATATGTAAGAAGCTCATTTGCGGTGACTTCCCTGTAAATCGCTGGATTTTCTTCAGATAACAAATCCTTGATCGGTCCATAAACTTTAGAGTTACCATCTTCTTGGAAGTTCATTCTGAAAAAGAAATCCACTGAGATTCTTGGGCCTATATTTTTCGCCACTACTCTGTGATAGACACTTTTGAACTTGGCATTGGTGATCAGCTGCAACAGATATATACATAATTAAGCTCATCAACAACAAGAGGACACCATAAGAAACAAAAACCCTTCACTAACAAAAACGTTGATCACAAACTTAATAAAATTCATCACAAAACAAGTAATGGATTAGAGGCATTTGCCGAAAATACTTGCCTCCATAAGGTCTCCAATGTTGACTACAAGAGCAGCAGGGTTACAAGGCACATCAACCCATTGATCTTTGTGAAGAACTTGAAGACCACCGATTTGGTCTTGGAGAAGTATAGTTATAAATCCAGTATCAGTGTGACTGCTGAACCCTAATGTCAAATCCGGTTGAGGGCAAGCAGGGTAATAATTCCCTACTCCGTACAGCCCCTCTGCACAACCCATTTCATTCAAGTGATTCGGCTTCAATCCAAGAGCTTCTGAGACCAATTCAAACAGATTGCTTCCTAAATTCTTTAATTGCTTCGAGTATTCCATCATGGAGTCTCTGAAAAAACAATATCACTAATAAAAAAAACCATACAAGCAATAGCAAAATTGAACCGGGACGACTACCTGCAAACTTGAGGCAGTTCTTCAGGTTGAGGAGGATTTGGAGCCATAAGAAAATAAAGGGTATCCCTCCAACTTGCTGCAGAAGTTTTGTATAAATCAAAATTGCTATTGTACGCCACCTTCTTCTTCTCCAAATCACGCGAGTAATACTGCTTCTTCACAGCAACATCCAGCTCATGAAACTTCTTCACATCGTCAAGTACTTTGTTCATAAAACTTACTGAAATCCCATGATTAATAATCTGGAAAAACCCCCACTCTTTGCAAGCAAACGTAATTTTATCAATGATTTCACCACGAGCAGCTGCATCAGTACTGTTCAAGAATTCTAAGTCGATGACTGGAATACTCAACTCAGATCTGGCACATGTGGGCTTCTTCTCGAGCATATATTTTTCGTTGATGAATATACGTGGAATTTTTTGTATCCCAGTTTCCACAATCCCCTTAACACCGGCTCTTGTATCATCAAATGCTTGTAGCTCGCTGTTTCTATCATATTCTGACTTGTTTGCTGGCTCACCTTTGAAATTTTCTGTGAGCACCATATTTCCTCTGCTCTGGTATGGAAATGATATCGAGGAGAGATGTTAAAGTACTAATGTACTTTTCTTGATAATATATTATGTTATTTTATGTGATGTATATTTATCTATGTTTTTTTTTTTTTAATTTTATCTATCTTCTATGTATTTATATTATATTATTTATTATTTATTTTATATTATTATTATTTATATTTATTATTATATTATATTATTTATATAATATATATATAATAATTATTTAATTAATTTATTATTTATTATTATTTATAAAAGTACGAGTTTTTTTCGGTGATTTAAATTTGTCACTTTTCTTGTGATGACTAAAATAACCATTTAAAAACATATATATTATTAAATAATTGTACAAATATGTAAATCTATAATTATATGAGCTAGTTTACTTACTTAGATTGAATAATCAATAGATTTAGTTATGAATATGTAAACAATTTATAACATAACTAATCTAATGTTTACTTAATATGGCTGTAAGTAAACTAAATAGCTACTACATTTACAATAGATTATTATGCATATTCATAACCAATTTAATCTTGGGCCCAACCCCTAACACAAGGCCCTAAGCAAATCCAAGTAAACATGTTTTATGATTTATTATATAACTTATCTTGCATAATCTAAGTAAATAAACTAGCTCTATATATATAATAAACTCATTTAATAATGTTAGGACTCTATAGTTGAGTAATTTAATGGAAATAGGATTCACTCTATAAAATTTATTTGAGAGTCCTACTTAGTTAAAACTTATATTTATCTATAAGTGTATTTATCCAATAATTCTAATTTTTCATAAATAAATAAAAAGACGATCAAGCCGATTTCCTCAAAAAGTTGAAGGTATTGGGTTTGACAATTTTTTTTCCAACCCGGCATAGTTCAAAAATCTAGCCAATTTCCCAAAATGTTGAACGTCTTACTTTTAATTTTAGTGTAATGGTTTTCGAAATAAAGAGAAGGTCCGGAATGTAATGATTTTTTATACGATTTCTTTATTTTCAAACATTTGGAAGAAGCATTGACGTTGTTTATTATTATATATGTATTATAAAAATACAAATAGTTTCTTGAATCTTATTAATCATCGAAAATAATCTTTCATGCAAAATCTTTTAAATAATCTTCACCTGAAAGATATATAATTATATAGTTTAATATTATATTCTCCAAATTCTGATCAAATTCTATATTATTTGAAATCAAATTCTAATTCTTATTAGATTTTATTCCAATTCAAGTCAAACAGAGTTTACAAACATATTAATAAAGAGAAATAAATATAAATCACTAAGAGCCATAAAAATAAAAACGGCATCCATAACCTCTGTTAAAGGAAGATGTCATTAAGCCTAAATATAAAAGTACGATTAGCTTTTGAGTTTCTTGAAAGTTATTGATTGGCTGAACTATATTGAATGATCTTTTGAATTATATTTTCTAATAGGATAATTATGTAATTTTATATCAATTCTAGAAAAATACTTAATGAAGTAAAAATAAAAGTCTTTCGTAGAGTAGAAATAGAATCCTATTCCTAATGCACGGATCACCGCGGGATACATGTCTGACACAGTAAAAAGTATCCAAAAATTAAAAAAAGGGATAATGATTTTTTTTCTATCCAAATTATAATGATTTTTGTACTTTACCATCTAAGCTTTTATTTCTTGCATTTTGCCTCCTGAATTATACGAATTTTTGCAATTTGCCATCTCCGATGAAAATATTCTACCGGAAAATTGCATCTTGTCATATAAGAAACATATATTCATGTTGTATTGTTCTCCTCAACGTCTCAAAAATAAACTCTCAATCAGTTTTAGAAAACTAGGAGTTTTTTTCACTCAATTGAATATTTAAAAAGGGAAAATTAAATTATACATCCAGCAACTTTCAGCAACTTGGTTTTTAGGGAAACAACTTACAAAATTTGGAGATTACATCTGGTAATTTAAAAATTTTGATAATTTACATCCACTTTTTGCATAAATTTTAATTTTCCAACTTAAATTCAACACGTGACCCGCATAATTGAAGTCGGAAATTGGCCAAAAAATTAAACACGTGCGGGTCACATGCTGAATTTAAGTTGAAAAATTGATAAAAATTGCAAGATTTTTTAAATTCTTGGATGTAATCTCCAAACTTTTAAGTAGTGTCCCTAAAACCCAATTAAGTTGCTGAAAGTTGCTGGATGTATAATTCAATTTTTCCTATTTAAAAATATTATATTAAATTCGTCATTATTCTAATTAGATGATAAGAACTCCAAGTTCTCTGAAATTAATTGAGGGTTTATTTTCTAGACGTTAAGGAGAGTAATACAACATGGACCTCTGTTTATAATGATTTTTGATATGATTTCTTTATTTTCAAGCATTTGGAAGAAACATTGACGTTGTTTATTATCTATATATATATTATTAAAATACGAATAGCTTCTTTAATCTTATTAATCGTCGAAAATAATCTTTCATGCACAATCCTTTAAATAATCTTCACCTGAAAGATAATTATATAGTTTAATATTATATTCTCCAAATTCTAATCAAATTTTATTTTAATTGAAATCAAATTCTGATTCTAATTAGATTTTATTCCAATTCAAGTCAAATAGAGTTTACAAACATACTAATAAAGAGAAATAAATATAAATCACTAAGAGCCATAAAAATAAAAACGGCATCCATAACCTCTGTTAAAGGAAGATGTCATTAAGCCTAAATATAAAAGTACGATTAGCTTTTGAGTTTCTTGAAAGTTATTGATTGCCTGAAACATATTAAATGATCTTTTGAATTATTTTTTATTATAGGATAATTATGTAATTTTATATTAATTCTAGAAAAATACTTAATGAAGTAGAAATAAAAGTCTTTTGTAGAGTAGAAATAGAGTCCTATTCCTAATGCAAGCATCACGACGGGAATATGTGTTCGACACAGCAAAAAATTTCCAAAAATTAGAAAAAGGAATAATATTTTTTTTTTCCATCCGAACTATAACGATTTATGCAGTTTACCATCTAAGCTTTTATTTCTTGTATTTTGCCTCCTGAATTATACGAATTTTTGCAATTTGCCATCTCCGATGAAAATATTCTACCGGAAAATTGCATCTTGTCATATAAGAAACATATGTACAGGTTGTATTGTTCTCCTAAACGTCTCAAAAATAAACTTTCAATCAATTCTAGAAAACTTGGAGTTTTTTTTACTCCATTGAATATTTAAAAAGGAAAAATTAAATTATACATCCAGCAACTTTCAGCAGCTTGGGTTTAGGGAAACAACTTAGAAAATTTGGAAATTACATCCAGTAATTTAAAAAATTTGGCAATTTTCATCCACTTTTTGCATGAATTTTAATTTTTCGACTTAAATTCAGCACGTGACCTGCATAATTTAATTCGGAAATTGGCCGAAAAATTAAACACGTGTGGGTAACATGTGAATTTAAGTTGGAAAATTAAAATTCCGGCGAAAAGTTGATGGAAATTGCAAGATTTTTTAAATTTCTGGATGTAATCTCCAAACTTTTTAAGTGGTGTCCCTAAAACCCAAGTTGATGGATGTATAATTCAATTTACCCTATTCAAAAGTAATATATTAAATTCGTCGTTATTCTAATTGGGTGATAAGAACTCCAAGTTTTTTGAAATTGATTGAGGGTTTATTTTCGAGACGTTAAGGAGAGTAATACAACAGGGACCTGTATTTCTCATATGGCACAATGCAATTTTCCTGTGGAATTTCCAGCGACTGAGTAGGAAAAGTGCTAAATTCGTTTAGTTCAGGAGGCAAACTGCAAAAAATAAAAGTTTACATGATAAAGTACAAAAATCGTCATAGTTCAGATGAGAAAAGATTTTTATCCCTTAAAAAAATTCTGTTATTTAAGTTTGTCACTTTTCTTGTGATAACTAAAACACCCCTTTCATTACATATATTCTTATTTAATAATTATACATATATTTAAATCTATAATTATATAAATAATAATTTGATCTAATTATAATACTAGGACTCTATAGTTGAGTAACTAAATAGGAATAGAATAGCTCTATAAAATTTATTTGAAAGTCCTATTTGATTAAAACCTATGTTTATCTATAAGTTTATTTATCCTATAATTTTTTTATCATAAACATAAAAAATAAAAGTCTAGCCGACCTTAGAACTGTAAAAATTGAGATGGTCTATAATAACAAGAAAAACATATCCTAATTGAGTTGGCAGGAAAATTGATCATTTGCGAATTACGTACGAAAATTTGGACGGAAAATAGATTTTTCGGCAAGAGGTGGACGTAAATTGCCAGATTTTAAGAATTACTGGATGTAATATCCTAATTTTTTAATTTTTTAACAGAAATGTTAACTTTGACTAACTGTGACTCGGTCAATGGACTAATTTGTAAAAAAATGAATCTCCCAAACTTAGACGGACTTAGATGTAAATAAGGCAAATATCGGGAACCTATATGTAATTTATTACTTTGGTACGTAAACTGGACTAATTCTCATACTTAGTACCGAAAATGGCATCAAGCCAAAATTGGCTATGGCCATCAATCAACTAATCCCATATTTACACTGATCAGAGGGACTTTTGTTCAACTTAAAGTGTGATAGTAAAGGGACCCCATCAAGACCTCTGGCATATCGACGTGTTGTAAGCTCAGTTCCAGTGACTTCCCTGTAAATTGGTGGGTTTTCTTCGGACAACAAATCATTGATTGGTCCATACACTTTTGAGTTATTACTGTTTTCTTGGAGATGCATTCTGAAAAAGAAAGCAACAGAAATTCTCGGGCCTATACTATTCGCCAGTACTCTGTGATACACACTTTTGAACTTATCATTGGAGATCAGCTGCATAAAATTAGGACATGGAATATTAAAATAAGGGTCAATTACAAAAAAAAAAAAAAAAAAAAGACATGTGGTTTGCGTCTTTGAAAATTTCACTATCGGAACCTTGAAACCTTACACTTCCCCCCCTGAGGGGGGTACTTGTAAGGTTTTTAGGGGTTATTATGTATACATGTTTATGTTTCAAGGGGGTTATTTGTAAGGTTTCAGTTGACCGGGAGTATTTGTAAGATTTCAATAGTTTTTTGGATTCTTAAGCAAACCTTAGGGGTATCGACGCATTGTAGATTCAAGATTAGAGTAATATGGAGCACAAAAAAACTATGCCCAATGTTATTGCCACATGATTGGAAACCATGTAAGGAAAGAGCTTGTAAGAATTTTTGCAATATACCATCCAGGAGCAGATAACAAAAAGAAGACACATAGTTCAGTTAGGCTAAATATGTTAATAATCTTGCTGCAATATACTCCTAAATGGTATTTTGTGTCAGAAGATTAGTTTTGGGTGGCAAAAGTCTAAAAACATGATCTCCGAAATAATTTAGTAAACAGGATTATGAAAAAATTCAATTTACAAATAAACTTGCCTGCATAAGATCTCCAATGTTGACTGTAAGAGCTCCAGGAGAAAAAGGCACGTCGACCCATTGATTTTTGTATAGAACTTGAAGGCCATCAATTTGATCTTGGAGAAGTAGAGTTATAAAGCCACTATCAGTATGGCTGGTGAGGCCTAATGTCATATCTGGCTCAGGGCAAGCAGGATAATAGTGGGCTGTCACATATAACCCCTCTGCACAATCCATGTCGTTCAAGTGATTCGGGTTTAATCCGAGAGCTTCTGACAGCAATTCGAATAGAGTGATTCCTAACTTTCTTACTTGATTCGAGTATTCCATCATCGTGTCTCTGCAAAATGAAGTTTTATAGAGGTTAGAAAGATTGTGTAGCATTTAGGGGTGATCGCGGTGTAGTTTTGAGATTCGTTTTACTATTTTCAGAATCAATTGTTAAATGAAAATAATTTTGGAGAGTTAATTAGATTTGTGAATAGTGATTCTATAAAGTAATTGACTGATTCAATTACACAAAAAAACCCTTGAGGTATGGCCGTTTGCAATTTCACCATCGGAACCTCGCAACCTTACACTTATCCCCCTGAGGGGGGGTATTTGTAAGATTTCTCAGGGGTGTTATGTATACACTTCTATGTTTCAAGGAAAGAAAGGAAATTAAAGAGAATGACAAGAATAAAAGGTGTATCTGGTTTTTGATTACTAAAGAAAATAGGAAAGAAGGGGATTATGTAATTTCCATTTGTTATAAGGGAGGTTTTCGTAATTATATTTACATCTTCACTCAGATACATACCTGCAAACTTGAGGCAATTCTTCAGGTTTAGGTGGATTTGGACCCATAATCAAGTAGAGGGTATCCCTCCAGTTTGCAACAGGTGTTTTAAGTAAATCAAAGTTGCTATTATACACCACATTCTTCGTGAGATCCCGCGAGTAATATTGTTTCTTCACCTCAGCATCCATCTCATGAAACTTCCGCACATCCTCAACTACTTTACTCATGACACTTATTGGAATCCCATGATTTATAATCTGAAAAGACCCCCACTCTTCACATGCAAACTTAACTTTATCAATAATTTCACCACGAGAACCTGCATCGTTGTTCAAGAATTCCAAGTCTATGACTGGAATTCTTAAACTGGATCTGGCAGGAGTCAATTTCTTCTCATGTATATACTCTTCGTGGATGAACATTCGGGGAATTTTCTGCACACCGGTTTCAATAAGCCCTTTGACACCTGCTTTTGTATCATCAAACTCTTGTATCTCAGTCTTTCTATCATATTCGGACTTGTTTGTAATTTGCTCAACTCTCTCATTTTCCTTGAGCACCATTTTTTTCCCCCTTCAGTGTATCAGAGAGTAGAGATGTTCTAGTTGAATACCAAGAATTCAAGATAGAGATATATTGGCATAATTGATGAATTAGTATTGTTTTAATCCAAACTTAGGTATAGATCCATTGGATTTACTAATCAAGACAGAAGAACATGATAATACTATTTTAGTAATGCATATGGACAGTCACAGGCCTTGAGTCACATGTGATCTTTAACAACTAAATTTGTCTCCCTCTGTTATATTTATTTATTTATGTCCAGAAATAATTATACATTTTCAATCTGTCCAAATTTGCACATCTATAGATACAAAACGGGAAATTGGAGTCATTGGAAAACTTGTTCTTATAAGGGATAATTACCAACTACCCCCTGGGGTTCGGGACAAATACAGAAAAACCCTTGAGGTTTCTGAAATTACTAAATCCCCCCTGAGGTTCTTATAATATATGTATCACTATTCCTTTGTGAACATAAAAACTTAGACATATATATGCAATACTTTCCAGGTTCTATTTATAGTCTGAAATCCAACAAAGCTGAAGCTCCGCCAATCCCTTTCGAATTGTAGTGCAGTGAGTATTCTCTGACAGTTGTTTCCCTGTACTTGGGAGGATTTTCTTCTGATAATAACTCCTTCATAGGTCCATACACCTTCGATGATGGCATCAAACCGGTAGTGAAGAAACATGCAACCGACACCCTCGGACCAGCACGACTCGCCAAAACTCTATGTTGGCTGCTTTTGAACTTGTCATTTGTTATCAGCTGAAAAATAAATCATCAATCTCACACAAGATAGCAATAATTAATGAAAATATATAGTATTACTTCCTGAAGAATAATTTCTATTCATGAAGAGACAGGAGCAAAGTGGGCTGGAGGTAGGGACCAAGCCAGAATTCTAGATAAGGAGCGGCCGAGGGGGAACGGGAATCATGTTAAGGCCGAAATTACCGAGCTTATGAACAAAAGTAAATTAGTAATTTTATAGTGTTTTTTACCTTTTTATATACGAGTTAAGAGAAGGGGTTGTGAGCAAATCTTATTTTACAGGGTACTTATTAAAAAATATTTTATCACAAGATTTTTGATGCTTGTTAGGCATAACACAGGAGTTCGGATGCAATAAACTCGTGAATAACTAAATTGGTGAATTAGAGTATGGAAAACTTTTCCCGTCCATTTGGACAATTTACTCAATAAATCTGTCGGATTAAGGTAATACCCTAAGCAAAGCAAAAGGAATGGGCAATTTGTAAGATTGAGCCAAAGCACAGGGGGTCTAGATGTAATTTCCTATAGTACAGGGGGTCGAAGTGTAATTCGGTCAAATATCAGGGAGATACAATTCACCCTGAATAAATATAAATAAAAATACGTGCCTGCAAAAGGTCACCAATGTTGACGACCAGAGCTCCAGGCACTGGTGGAATATCAACCCATTGGTTCTGAACAAGAACTTGAAGTCCTCCTACATCATCTTGAAGTAACACAGTAAGGAAGTCATAGTCAGCATGTTTGCTTGCTCCTAATGTCTTTTCGGGTTCGGGGCACGCTGGATAACAGTGGTACAACATAGCAAGCCCTTCTGAACATCCCATGTCGTTCAGATGGTTCGGATTGAGATCGAGAGCTTCAGACAATAACTCCAGTAAGAATTTACCCAATTTCATTACTTGCTTCGAGTATTCCATCATGATATCCCTGCAGGATATATAAAGTTGTCAGCTCAGCATATTACTAGCACTTTAAGAAATAAAATCATTGTTCATGCAAAAACTCATTGTATTATCACATAAAATCTTTGTGCCGATGAGGTCTTGCCCAAGTGGTGCCATGACCATAAGGCATCGGTTCGAGTCCCCGTCAATGCGGGTAAATCTAATGATGATAATGATGTAAATGATGATTTGTAATCACTCAAAAAAATATGAAATCGTTGTGATTTGACCCTCAAACTTGATCTAAGTGAACTGCCCATTTTGTAACATTACTAGTTATAAACTCACAAAATCATGGAAGGGTAATTTACCTAATAATTACAATTCGTTGGTAAATTACATCTACACCCCTAAGGAGGTTCAGCCTAGTTATAAAAAAAGACATTTTACTAAAGTTACCATTATCAGCTACCATTAGACTAAACTCCATGGGATCTAAATGTAATTTAACCAAATAATTACATGTTTTTCCTAAACATACCTGCATGCCTCTGGCAATTCCTCCAAGCTTGGAGTCCTCGGAGCCATGTTACAATAAGCAGTGTCCCTCCAATTAGCTGAAGCAGCCCTAAACAGATCAAAATTACTATTATAAACAACCGTTTTCGACCCGTCTCTAGTATACCACTCCTTCTTAATCTCATCATCCTGCTCATAAAATCTCCTCACACCTTCCAACATTTCAACCAAAACACTCACATCAATGCCATGGTTCACCACCTGGAAAAAACCCGACAAGCCCGAAGCGACACGAATTTCATCAACCACACCTTTCCGACCAATCGGATCGTTACACTTGGCACCAAGATCCAATACTGGGATGGTGATCTCAGCCTTGGTAAAGCCATCGGGCGGTGTATGGAAAATCCGTGGTACCTTGGTAATACCGGCATCGACTAGGCCCTTAACGCCTGCTTTTGTTTCGTCGAATGCTTTGAGTTCACTTGTTCTGTCGAAATTCTGCTGACTGTCTGAAGTGGTGAGTTGAACCTGATTTGAGTTTGCCATGGTTTGGATTAATGCAGAAATGTTTTCCAGTTTATGGCTGCTTTGTGAAGTCAACTGCGGAGAAAACTTTGTACTAATCCGAGTAATTGTTTTTCAAAATTGTCTTCTTAAAGAATTAAAATTGTTTACATAGGAAAACTATTATTGGGCAACTCCAACTAATGTTGACCGTGACTTGCATCTGATTTGAATATTATTTAATGTTGGTTTTGTTCACAACGTCAAGCCCCTTTATTGTTTGTTGTTATTACATTTGCAGTTTTCTATATCTATTACACAAAAACCTTCAAAGTGTGTGTATTTTACAATTCCACCATCGAACCTTACAACCTAACTTTGTGTCTTTTACAATTGCACCATCGAACCTTACAACTTTACACTTGGGGGTATTTGTAAGGTTTTTCAAGAGGTATTATGTGTACATTTTTATATTTCAAGAGGAGTATTTGTAAGGTTACAATTGAGTAAGAAAATATTTATAAGGTTTCAAAATTTCGATGATTTTTTCTGATTTTTAAGCAAATATCATGAGTTTGTATAATTATCCTTAAAACACAGAAAGAAAAGCTACGCCAGATGAAGTTAGATTGAAAATAGTTGCTCCCAAAAGTAATATACGACTTACAAATTATTGAATAAAATTAAAGGAATAATTACATTTACACTCCCTCGACTTAAGAAAAAATACAGCAAAATCCCCTCTACTATTAAAAATTATAGAGACACCTCCTCAACTATGATTTTGTCTAACAATTAAGTTCTGCCACTGGGGTAATCCCTTTCTTGTTTCCAAGTAAATGCTAACGTTTTATTAACTGGACAACAACTTAACTATTTTGCTCATTTCATATATAGCAAACATTGTAACAAAAAAGTTACGCATATTTTAGTCATTTTACAACTTTTCTTTAAATTTTTTAGGTTTCCGTGAGGGTTAGAGGTTCTATCTATAATTTCCAATAGTTGAGGGGGTGTTGCTGTATTCACTCCTACGTTAGGGAGTCCAAGTGTAATGATAAATGCTTACAACTCATCCAATCACCAATCAATTACGCTGTACATTTGAACCAGATGAAGCACGTAAAAGACCTATATGGCTATATCAGTCCAGGGGATTTTGTGTGCTCTTCCAAAATCAGACATAAATCTCAATTAGGCCACTTAATTAGAAGAAAAGAAAAAAGCACATACAGCTTCCCAAAAAGTTATAGAAAGAAAGAAAGGTAAACCAAGAAAATATATAATGAGATGAATCAATTGTCAATTCGTTCCTCTGTGATCAATTCCTGAACAGTAGAACATAAGTTTACACATCCCAAAAGAGCCACAGCGGAGGTTGCAGAGAATAAGACAAAAGAAAATGAAGAAATTGTACTTCTGCTAATGATACAACCTTACAAAAACTGATTGTTCTGATAATGAAATTGTAAAAACACAAATTAATGTACCAAACTACAAAAGGGATAATCATTGTTTTTGTCCTCCTAATTTGTTTTTGCTTTAGGAGCTGGTTTCTTCTTCACTCTCCTGGGCATTGAGTTCTTCATCCCGATGAAGAAGAGCAGTGCTCCGAGCAATGCCAAGTGCTAGTAGAAAGATAAAACTCAGCCATAAGAGACTCGACAGATGAAAATAATTACTAACTAATCATATATTTAAATTGAACCTTTTTAGGTTGAATACAAACCTGTGTGAACTTGACAAAGAGCTGAGCAAATTCCTTCTTGTCAGCATCATAGTTGTAGAAATCAAACAAGATGGGTGCTGAAATCGCTTGATGTAGAAGCTGTGGGTAAAACAGAGAACCTTGTTAAGTGGGCGTTTGCAGAAACTTACTACTTTTGGAGAAGTTTAAAAATTTGGAAAAGTACTTGGAAAAACAATTTGAGAAGCACTTTTACTACTCTCAAAAAACTTCCATTTATTTACAAAATAACCTAGAAGCTGAAGCCAAATATAAGTCCTTAGGTGCTTTTAACTTCTAGCTTATTTCTGATTTAAATAAGCAGAAGCTGGTTTTCCAAACACCCCCAAATTGGTGGGGGGAAAAAACCAAAAAGCCCAAAAGCATAAAATAACACACAAAGATCAAATTCACAATGTAAGTAAATGAAGGATTGTACTAATGTGGATACCAGAATTGAAGCTCCAAGAGAGCTGCCAAAGACAAACAACAGGCTTCCTAGTGATTTCATCACGATGGCTCCCAAAATCAAATGCTTCATCTGAAGTAATTAAATTTCCAAATCATTATAACAGCTGATGATAACACAAATATGAATACATAAGGTCTTAGGTCGCCATATGGATTTGATTTTAAGCAAGACAAAATGAAAGGCAATGCTTACTTCTACATGTGGCACTTCAAATCCAGTTTGGGTCGAAACATGCTTGCAGAAAACACTGAACTTTGGCTTTAAATTCTTTGCTGCTGGCCCACCATCGACACCGAATTCATTGAACCTGCAAAGATTTTTCATAGGATGCATAAGAAAGCGTTTTGTATATCCATACATAGAACAAATCATTGGAGAAAACAACTTGGCAAAGCTCATTGGAGAAAACAACTTGGCAAAGCTCATAAATGCAGATTAAAAAGGTGTAGACTTCTTATTGATCAACTAACAAAAACTTGGTGCAAAATCAAAATGTAAAGATTTCAATTTGATCTAGTCACACTACGGCAATTGTACCACTACTAGCTAGATAATTACAGAGTCATCTGCTTACTCTGCATGTTACCATTTACAACCAGGGATTAGGATTTCCAAAACAATGAGTCTACGAAAACAAGAAAGAAAAATTGAAAGGTAACAAAAAAAAAAAGTATGAGGACAATTCGGACAAAAAGCAGTCAGCAGCAGGCAATCTCAGAATTGAACCAAAGAGCACTCATCCAATTCAAGGAAAATTGCCCAATGCATTCAACTAATACAAATCTAAAATTGCAGAAAAAAGAATTATAGCAGTTCACAGGAAATCGTAGTTAAATCCATCAGATCCAACCCAATCAATCAAACCCAGCTCTAATTTCTCGTTTCTCCCCACATAAAACCATCAAAAACAAGAAATGCAAAAGAAGAACAAATCATGTAAATTCCACATATACTCACAGTGAGAATTTTAAAAAACAAAAAAGCGCAGATCTGAGTGAGTGATAGACGTATTACTCTTGGTAAGCGGAGAGAATGAAGACCGAGACTAAGAGCACTCTACCGAGGAAAGACACGAACGCCATTGCTCTCTCTCTCTCTCTCTCTCTCTCTCTCTCTCTCTCTAGTTGGGGTAGTGGAAAGACAGAGATTCAAAAGCGGGTTTGAAGAAGAGAGATTCGAGGGACCGTTGTTTGAGAAGTTCAATTTATTTATACATGAAAGAAAAAGAAAAAAAAGAAAAGTTAAAATCGTTTTTTCTTTTTTTCACCTCGTAGTGCATTTATGAGTTGTACTCCAACCCCAAGATTGAATTATAGTAGTTTACCCCATAAAGATCAGAGTTCAACAAGTGAAGTAAAATAAATGGGAAATTTGCAAAATCCACGTGCTATCACTTAATTGACTTTTTGGAATACAAAAATTAAAAATTTTCATAAAAGTTCTCTAACTTTATTTTTTGTAGCAATTTTGAAATTCCGGTGGATTTAATTTCAATTTTACCGTTTTTATAGCAATTTTGGGACTTCAGCGGATTCAATTTCAATTTCATATGCGGTATTCGGGATGAAAATTGAGATTAGATCCGCCGAAATCCCAAAATTGCTAAAACAAATAAAATTATTGGACATTTACGCGAATTTCAATTCGTGTGTCCCAAAATATCAATTCGGTAGTAACAAATATCCCGATTTTGTAATTTTCCCTAAAATAAATTGTCGCTTGGATGTTGACTAAAATCCATCGCTTCATCTATTGGAAAAATCTTTCCCAAAATTAAATCTTATTTTGACAAATAATCTTTATACTTTTTTCAATTTATTGAAATTGGTAAGAAATTTTGAGGGAGTAACGTCGGAATATTGTAATCTATAAGAATTAAAGTGTGATTCATCCTAAATTTAAATACTTTTTATTGATGAGAAATGAAATGACATGTGGTGAAGTTTGCATATGTGATAAGGAAAATTTGGTCCGACGTCCCAATTAAATATTTTCATTTTCCTATAATTATTTTTAAGAAAAATTTCATATTTGATCTCATAAAATATGTTGTTTTTACATTTGATTCTCTCATTACGGGTTTTTTATGGACTCTTTTAATTTATAAAGTTTGAACTCACTTTATGTTTCAAATTTCATTTTATGTTAATTGACTAATTAACAGAAAATTCCCAAAATTTTCGACTAATTAACGGAATATTCTCTCTAAATTCGTTAGCTAATAGACGGAAAATGGGATCTAGAATATTAAATGAGATTTTTCAAATTTTATGGATATAATATAAATTTTCATAATTAATAGAAATTAAGGTGAAAGTAGCCTACTTTACCGGACTAGAAGTGAGATTGTTTGAAACAATCTATTTATGTAGATTTTAATTGATGCATACCAAAGTTGTACACTGTGCAGCATCTATAGTACTCCACAGAAAGCATGATGGTAAGGGCAGCAAGTGTGTTCGAAAAATTAATGAGATGAGGGCGGTAAAAATTGAGAATTTCTTGTATTAGTGGGGTATGAATACCCGACTCTACTATATTATTATTATTTTTATACACCCGATCCATACAAAAATTATAGTAAAAATTGGGGATTGTTGTAAACAATGTTTTCAAAATCGGACCGGAGGTCGAATCAGTAGTCTCACTGATCACCGGTTCGACCGGTTTAACCAGCGGTTCAACCAATATGACATCATATATATATATATATATATATATATATATATATATATATATATATATATAATTTTATAAATACTCAATGTAATATAATTTTATGACTTATTTTAAATACAAGCAAAAAAAATATAAGCTTCTTTCATGTTATATATAAAGTTTACAGAACACTTCAAAATCAATTAATATTACTTGAAAAAAAATATATGATAAAAAAGAGTAAAATTGTGTAAGTAATAATATTCCACATGAAAGCCAATACAAGTCTTTGGAAAATTAAAAGTATAAAGAAAACTTGAGTTTGAAAATAGTAAATAAGTATAACAACACAATTGGTTAGCCTTCTTTTAATCATTGAATAGATCCCGAGTTCAAATCCTAACTTCTAACTCTTTTCTACTTTTTTCTGTCAATAAAAATAAACTAAAAATACAAACCAGCTGTCCGGTCCAATTGTTCCGGTTTTTAAGCCACTTTTGGCAATTCACTCCGGTTCCGATTCATGCTGGTTCTGAGGGTCTTCAGGACTGGACCAAGCCCCGATCACCGGTTGAACCGGTCGAACCGGCCGGTCCGGTCCGGTTTTTGAAACACTCGTTGTAAATGATAATTGTCACGTCTGTGTTGCCAATCACAATATGTTCAACACGTATTTTAGGTGGTGACGTGGCTAGATCTGAAACCAACTCAGTTTTAGCGCTTTAAGAAAACGTGATATTGCTTAGAGAGTTACAAGAAATCTCAGAAATCAGAAAACGTGAATAATTTTCTGTTTTTATTTCCAAAATGTAATCATTGGGAGTTATTATACATGTTATTTACAGTTTTTACTTCAAAACAAAATGTTGTTTATATTATTGTTAAGAGATGTGTTTGGTTATAACTTATCCTAAAAGGTTAGTTTTTTTTAGAGAAGAGTCCTTCAATGAAGGGAAAATATATTAATATTGATTCAAAATAAAGATAACAAAGTCATAAACAAACGGCGGAATAATACTCAAATCAATAACGGTAGCAAAGGATGCATTTCTTCATTCTGGTTAGAGGCGGCAACAGATCTGATTGGAGGCTATGGATCTGGTCAGGTGGAAGATCTGGTGAGACGATGGCAAACAGAAAAGAATAGAGGAAAGCTCTTATACGACAGAGGCACAATGAACAAAGATAATTCTTTTACGAGATAAAGAAAGTAGAGACGAACATGAAAGATAGAAGAAGGAGAGGAGAGGGGGACGGTAGCTAGACGGTGGAGAGAAAAAAACCGTCACCCTCTTCAAAGAATCTTCTGCTGAAAGCTGCCTCTGAGAGAGAATTTTCAAAACCTATTTTTTATCAAACTTCTCTTATTCCAATTGTTAATCAACTTTCTTCCGTCCTAAAAATTAGTTCATGGGGTGCGAGTTGTCCGAAGTATAAACTTGAATCATGAAACACAAATATAGAGTGTATTCTTTTGCCGTTTTTTCTTTTTGGTTTTCTATCTGGTGTGTGTCAGCTCGAACGATGCTACAAAGATCTAAATAAGAGTGATCCTTCAAATTCAATTAAAATTTGAATCTTAAACTTATTAGTGATCTAGTAGCTAATTCTACTTCTTGTTAGAAAAAAGCATCTAGCTACTTCCATTTAACTAAACAAATTAAGTTCCCCCCACATAGTTTCTTAGTGACGAAGCAAAGGAAAATAAAATCATATTGCCAATGCAATTATGCAATCGTCATGAAGGCCAAAAGCTAACATGGAATTGTGGCTAGATCGGTAGCAAAAGCTAAGTATATATATTCATTAAATTGACTAATTCCATATACAAAAATATATATCTAGATTGTTTTATTTTATCTTCATATTAATTGTATTTTGATTTATATAAGTACTATAAACAATTGTACGTTTAGACGCATGCATGTTCTGTGAAATTTCAAATAAAATCTATACTATATTATATTATATTTGAGAGTGATCTCACCCCTCAATTGTCCTTCATTTGAATAAATACTATTTTGTGGTAATTTTGAATTTTTTAATTAAATGAAAAAAAGCCCATTGGTTGATCTTATTTTGTTTTGTTTAATTATAAGCAAAAGTTGTAATTAAGAAAAAATAGTAATGTTGATTAATCTTAAATTGACCGTTATGTTTCTTGGATTTTGTTAGGACTCATAATTTTTCTAATTTGTATATATATATTTTTTTTCTTTTTTTTTTTTTGTTTTTGTAATCATATTTTCACATTTAATTTACTATCTCTTAATTTATTGATTTGTTTCACATTATGAAGAAAATCATACTAATAATTTATTTGTACAGCAGCATACGACTATTACAATTATTTATCTTAATACCCAATTATCATAATATTTTTATGTATAATTTAAGTAATTAATTATCATAATTATATTGTTAAATCTTTTTCGCTTCAAAATTTTCATAAACTTTCCTATTTCCCATTGAGAAACACTAAAAATGAGTAACATACTACTGGAGCCGATTCTGAAGATTTTTTACTTGAGTTGTCATTTTTCCCTTATTGTTTCATTATGCAATTTTATGTTTTATACTATTTTTTGAAATAGTTGAATCAATAGTTATTCTATATTGTAATTGAGAATTGACTTGAATAAATTAAAAGGCTTTTCTATTTCCTATAACTTTAGAGTTGTAATATCTCAACAATTTTCCTTTACAATGATCATCTATATTTTGTATTTGCATTGTGTATATTTTTTTGTGTTTTTATATGTTCATTAGTTAAGTTTCTAGCTTCCTTTACTAATAAAGATAATACAAATTAAGAATGTTCACTAATCTATTTAATTTGTATCACTTTTTTTTGTAACTTTAATTATTCTCTAAATTTCTCAACTATATTACTTTCTTTTATTGTACACTAATATCTCATTTATTTCTATCCCTAATGAGTTTTGCTTAATTCCACTAAAAAGTTTCTTCCGTTTTGTCTTAATATGCTCATTCCAAGTACTAATGATATGAACACCCTCCACTCAATTTCCATCAATAACAATCCTTTTTATACTACAAATTTACCGATATCATATAATCATTCTATTGTCGAATGTACAAGTAATTAAGCTTTACCGTGTCTTAAATTGCTGTGTAGGAGAGGTAACGAGATATATAATTTATTTTACTTTTTTTCATTTTTATTTATTATTATTATTATTTCATTTCTCAAAGGTCCATTAAACATTATTATATATATTTATTGTATATCCCTTTGTATTTTGTAGAGTGAATTTTCTTAATTAATCTTATTTTTCTTAATTTTTTTTGTTCGGAATAAATTATTGGATTTTATAATATTTAAAGGGATATCTAAGTATCCCATAAAATTCGATTTTAACTTAAGAAAATAAAAAAATAAAAATTTGTTAGATAGTTACAATTTAGCTTATGATGATAGTTTTTTTTCCAATTGTATCCGTGCATAGCACGGGCATACACCAGTACTAACTTACAATATAGAAATTGGTATGGTCATCACCAATTAGATTTCTGCATAACCTTAAGCCAAGGAAAAAAAATATGGCTAATATTTTTGGAGATTGTGGAAAGTTTTAAAGTCAAATAATGAAATATCATGACGAACGAGGAAATGCTCAAGTACTTGCGAAGCAATTCCATACCACATATACATTTCAAACTTCAAGTCAATGCATTTTAAAACAAAAAGAATAAAAATTAATTTCAAGTTGGCCATTGTATTTTTCTTTCCGTCCCTCTAATTAAACAATATATTGAGTTCGATCGATCGAGAAAAAAGAAAACTCCCAGTCAAAAAAGTTGGGTTTATGAGGAATTAATTGCTGTTTTGGCACAAATTATGTTGTTTATTAATTATAAGTAAATCGTTCATGATTAATAAAATTAAATAAACAGCAATAATATATATGTAAAAGGAAAAACTCACTTTACATTTCATAAAATAGTCATTTTTCATTTTCTGTTACATATATATACTAATGAAAATCTCACTTTACGTTGCATAAAGTATAAAAAGATTCAAATTACATCCCAAAGCTAGTTTTTCCATTAATTTGAAGTTTGATTCCCTTCACTGTGACTGTACCAAGAGATGGATTTACTCTAATTACTCAATTGATGAAAAACTAACTTTCAGACGTAAAATGAAACTTTTTACACTATATAAACGTAAAGTGAGACCCATAATATATGCGAATAGAAATGAAATGGAGATACGTAAAGTGAGATTTGTATCCCAAAATACATACGCTATTTTATGAAATCTTGTGATTTATTGTTTCTTGACCAGATCTACCATCACTTATTGTTTAATAGTCGATTCATCCATAAGGACAGCATTAATTAATTTATTAATGTGTATAAAGAGAGCAAAGATGAAGTTATCTTTGTCTTGAAAATAAAGCTTTTATTCAATAATGGTTGGCCAGTGGCAAAAACGTGATCTCTGTAATAAAAAGTAGTGCGCACATCATAATAATCAATTAATTTTCCATACTTAGCAATAATTAAATAAATTTACCATGATGTCGATGTTGCCGCTAAAAAAGGATTTATTTTGACTGTGAAAAGAAAGATATTACTGGGTATTTTATGGAACAAAATCTAATATTTTGTCTGTTTTGCATACAAAATCTCTCTTCATGCCCTGTTCATTCACAAGCTACATCGGTTCAGTGGTTAAGAAGGTATTGGAATTCAATGACAGAGCTTCTTCTGAGCATAAGTATTGGGCAGATCTCTGGTAAATAGGAGCGGTACTAAGTATATTTGTGGGGCTACTGGCCCCCTGATTTTTATAAAAAAAAATTATATATAATAAATATTTTTGTATGAAATTATTTAAATATAAGTTCTCGTCCCCTCAAGAATATTTTTTTAATCTTCCGCCCCCTCAATAATTTTTTTCTGGTACCGCCCTTGTTGGTGAAGGTGAGTAGGGAAAAAACGGAAGGAAAAGTGCTTAACTATGAGACTAGCTCCTTGGGCTAGGTCTGGAATGTATCTATCAAACATGAGGAATCAAAGTGACAACAAAATTGAAATATGAGGGACCAAAGTGACATTTCATCTTTTCTTTTTTTCTTTCTTTTTTTTAAGGGAAAAAAGCAATATTATTAAACTAAATCAACAGAAATAAAATCTCGAACAAATTCAAGAATATTCGTGGATCTTATGCGAACAAAAGCTGCATTCCTAACAAGGGAATGGGCAACACAATTTGATATACAAATTATCCTTTTTATAAATTACTTTTCAATTTTAACTTGTGCAAACAGGCCCTATGTTTTTCATTGATAGTCAAACAAAAATTATAGTAAATAGACCTATTAATTTAATCTTGTTCTATTCATGTATACAATGAAACAAAATTATGAATCTTAATTAACTTTTATAATCAATAAAAGTTATTGTTATTGATGACAACCCTATGTCCTCCAACAAACGGCTCAACTACTACTAGTCGGTCAGTAAGGTAAAATCAAATAGCCCATAGAAGTGAGGCCACGATACATTTTTTTATTTTTTTTTAGGAACGAATTCTTTGTGATTATAGCTTCGACAATTTGTAAATATTCTAAACATCACAATCATATTGTAGCAGAAACTCCACTAGGAAATGAAGTTTGGATCCAAAATATCATTTTTTTTCACTCTTTTTAAAAAAATAAAATTCGATCATTGTCATTACAAAGAGTCAAACCCCAGACTTCAAAAACTTCTACATCTGAAGAAATATCTGATAGCCACTAGATCATTTTTTATTCACTATTCATTACTTACTTTAATAAATATTAAATACTTTGATTATTAACTTTTTAGCTAATGAATATAGTAAATATACTGAGGCCCCATAACTATAGGGTGTGGGTATGAATGTATGAAATGAAGGATATATTTTCTTTTAAAGTGAAAATTTATGATTTCATCCATCAACTTTATAAAATTAGGATTTTTGGATATATGTTTATAGAAATAGATAATTTATTTTTTAACTTTCAAAACGTTATATATTATATATAAAATTAGCTGGAGTTAGACTTTCTCACCGGAAAGAGTTGTGATAACTAATTTTTTTTAACTTAGATGATTGTTTTAAACTAGTTGACAGTGATTTAAAGTGAAAATTATTTATCAGATGTATGCTACTTTTTAGACAAGAAAATTTAATTCCAATTAATTTTGTCCTTAGTCAGTAATTATTTTTGAAGTTAGGGGCTGTACTATATATTTCTATATCTCATATACCCAAAATTTCAATTTTTCTATTAACCTTTTATAAGCAGTATTCATTGGAGAGAGATTTGGCGCTCTCTCTCTCTCTCTCTCTCTAGTTGCAGGAATCAAGAGGAAGAAACGGCACAGCGAAGAATCAAGAATGGGTTTCTTTTCTTTCATTGGAAGAGTACTCTTCGCTTCAGTCTTCATCCTCTCTGCATGGAAAATGTAAAAATCCCAAAACTCCGTTCCTAATCTTTAATTATAATCAGATCTGTTTGATAAGTTCAATACATCTTTCTTTCATCCTAAGCTACTTGTTAGTTTCAGATCTAGTTCTACATGATTTGCTGAGAAATTTAATTTTTTTTACTTCTTCTGTCAATTTGAAAAGACCCAAATTGAAAAAAGCTCAAGTACTCTTTGCTGGAAATTTTCATTTGAGCTGACATTTTTGACAGTGGGAACTGGGAAGTACAGTGTTTTGGATATTACATGAGTTGGTATTCTTGCTTGTTGATTAGCACTGAATTTCTGCGTGGAGACTCTTTGTAGCTAGGATTATTATTATTATTATTTTTTTTGGTCGAAAAAGGTAGCAATAATATTAGCTAATGCAGTCAAGTTTTACAACATCAAGAACCACGGAAGGGGGTTCGTCACAAATAGAACTAGAATTAACAAGATAGTGCCCAATTTTAGCTAAACAATCGGCACAAGCATTTCTGGTGTGTTTGATATGACTAAGTTTGATGTCCCAGGGGAGCCTCAACATGTTATTTGTTGAATTGAGAAAAAATTATTTTATTTTTGGAGACATGATTATGTTAGGGGTATTTTTTGCTTGTATTTATGTATATTGTTTTAAGGAATTCCTCTTTTGGTTTAAATTCGAAAAGGAACTCGACATTTCTGTCTGAGGCCGAGTTGTTGGAATGCTTTTCTTGTGTTTGAATTCCCCTATTTAGTCTCCAAATGTTTGGATTCTTTTAGAGTTAGCAGACCTAACTATAGAGGCCTTTGACATACTAATGCAACGAAGAATTGTCTAAAATGTAGCTACAATATGGCATTACAGCTTCCTGAACTGGAAATGCGTGGGAATTCGGCCACATTTTCTACTAACCGTCTATATATAGGCAACTAGTTAGCATTTTAACAACTAATAATACCATATCAGTTCTTACTAAACATGGATGCCAAGAAGCAACAAATTAAAGATCTGGTGATAACCTGTCTAACGAGAGTAAAGAATCTGACCGAGCCTCTTTTATGCCACTAGTTTGTTTGTCATTCGAGACCGTGTCTTATGAACAATTGTTCTCAACTGTGGCTTTCTTTCTGTTTGCAATTAAGCCTTGTTCTGGAGTTTTGAGTGATAATGTGATCGATGCATGACATCAAAGTTCTCATAATTTGTAGGCTAGCATTGACGTCTTTAGTACTCTATTCTCCTGACAATATAATTGATACTGGAACTTTGTTAAAGTTGTATGTAATGCGATTTGTGCAATAGGACTTCTTTCCAAGAAAGCCTAAGTTTTAGTAATTCTTACTTTTAATATTATCCTTCTCGAATACTACATACACGTGCCCACAAAATTATGCATTTACCACTAGAATGTAAGTAAATTTGTATTTGTTTCCTTATTTTTTGTTAAGAAGAAATAATTGAAAATTTACAATGCCATGTTTCGTTTTGAAAATCTGATTTTTGACCATCACAATTATTAAGTTTCCTTTTTTTTTGCCTTCTCTAATACGAGTTTCGCCATTACAGGTTCAATGAATTTGGGGAGGATGGTGGGCCGGCAGCAAAACAATGGGCTCCTAAAGTGGCTCTTATCAAAAAGTCCATCGATGGAATAATCGGGAAAAACAATCTGTACATTGATGTAATGGCTCAATTATTATAGATCTATCCTCTGTTTTCCTTAATATAAAGCTTGTGTTTTCTCTGAGATTGTGTATGCTGATTTCTTGAAATGCAATATTTTTCAGGTTAGGACTGTTGTTGCTGCATGTATTTCTTTCAAGGGCCTAGGCGGCATACTTTTTGTGCTTGGCAGCAATCTTGGTGCTTATCTTCTGGTTAGAACTTCTTACCTTACTTATATTCTTATCATTTCAATTAGCAAAAATTGCACTTTACCTCCCAAAAATTCAAATTTTTGCATTACACCCCCTCAAATACAAAAAAGGGACTTCTCCTCTAAAACTGTAGAGTTTTTCTCCCCAAATGCAAGTGTGAGTTCCAGTCAAAATTCTAGCTAGATTTGGGGCAAAGTGACAAAGAAAAAAAAACAATAAATTTAGGATCGAAGTATTTTCTTGATTTCTTGATGAGAATTTCACAATTGCCAAACAGATTGATTTGCTTTTCTGCTTGGATGCAGATATACTACTTGATATTGACCACTCCGTTGTTCTATGACTTCTACAACTACAATGTTGGCGAGCCGAAATTCTTCCGACTCTTAAACGAGTTCGTTCAGGTATTATTGAACAGAAAATCTTTTCAAGATTTGTGGTTATTTATTATGGTTGTTTGCAAATTCAAGATTGAATAACACAGATTCACATTTCTTGTAAGTGTGCTGCTTTGTTGGGCGCATTGTTATATTTCCTCGAGATGAAGAACTCTATCACGAGGAGGCAACCCAAGAAAAAGACTGGTAAATCTAAGACAGCTTAAATTGTTTGGTGGATAAATTCCCATTCGAAAAACATAGGAGATTTGTATTAGGTGCAGCTAGTTTTAGTACCTGTATTAAATGTAACATTCATTATCGAGATATTTTGTTGAATCAAATTTTAGTCTAATAGGGACAGAGTAAATACATTTGTTGTCTGGTTTTCATTTTATGATATTCAATGTTTGCTAAATATGATAATCTATGAAATTGGTAAGATACAACTTTGTTTAGGTCAACGAGAAAGCTCAAAAGCAGCATCATTGAGGCAATTGCAATCCCACATCGAATAGCTTACTAAATATGAGGTAGGTGACCACTAATAAAAATGAGATAGGTGAGTCTTTTTACGCTTAAAAGGGTCGGTTGGCTAAATATGCCACTCTAGTCCTTGTACGGCTAGTGCTGTATGGCTATCAAGACATATGGCCGACATAATTTCTGGACTCCAATAGGGTTGGCTCGCTTGGCCGACCCTCCATTTATGAATAAAACTTGAAAATTGCTCTTTGTTGTTGAATTTAATTTAGAGAAAAATTAAATGTTTAAGTTTAATAATCATATTCATTGGAAATTTGTCTTTAAATGACCAAGTTTTCAAAAAATTTGGGGTAGCTATCCACTTATTTCAATGGTTATCTTAGGTGCCCAATTTATTCAATGGTTATTTTAGGTGCCCAATTTAAGTTTCAATTTTAACTTTGCTACCCATTTTAATGAAAATATCGATTTGCCCATAACTTTTTACCCCTCCTCCCCCTTCTTCTCTCTGATTTTCTCTCTCTTAAAATAACGTTCATCACTCCGACTACAGTCTCCATCGCTGGCGATAATCCCCCCTCCACAGGCTGCGAAACAGTCAGGCATAGGTCGTAGGAGACGAGCATTATAAAGATCATTCCAAGTGCGAGTCAGGTGCGATTTTTCCTCTTTTTTACTTTGCTCGAAATATATTATTGACATTTCGTCATTAGGGCTGGATTTATCACATGTAGTTGGGTGATTTATGATTTGTTTTTTAGAGTTTAATTGTTCCAAGCCTATTCTCGGCCTCAACCACATGGGTTTCGGGTCTAGTGCTGGATTTTTCACCAATATCGTCTGTTATTGGTTTCCAAATCAATGTTATGTAGATCTGATATCTTATTATGTTGAGCTGAGATTTTATTATGTTGAACTTAGAATTGAGATCTCAGAGTGCCAAGCGCATAAATTTGAAAGTGGAACTAGTACTCAGACTGCCGAGCGCATAATTTAGAAAGTGGAACTGAATACTCAAGAGTGTCGAGCGCATAGTGCCGAGCGCGTAATTTAGAAAGTGGAATTGAATACTCAGAGTGCCGAGCGCATAATTTGAAATGTGTAATTCAGATTCCATTTTTTTTTCAAATGGCGGAAGTTTGAAATGAGCTCGAATAGGGGGTCTTCTTCAACCGCGAGGTCTTCAACCACGAGGTCCCATGGTAGTTCACCTCCCCCCGATCAAGAAGTAAGGAGATGCTACTGTGGGTTCACACTTCCCTGTTTTTTTTTCATGGTCAAAAGATAATCCAGAACGAAGATACTGGATATGCCCAAATTTCAATGTATGTGTCATTAACTAATCTGAATCCAACCATTTCCTATTTGAAAATAATTCTAATTTATTAAAAAAAAAAAAATAATTCTGTTGTCAGCGTACCAACGGCCAAAGGTGCAGATTTTATGAGTGGCGTGATGATGAATTTCTCAGCGTGCGAAAGAAGTTGTGCGTGATCTAGTTGGTGACATTGACAAACTTGAAAAACGTGTGCAAGATATGCACGAGACAACAACGGAGTTAAACGCTGAATTGAGTTTTAGGAAGCAAATTGAGGTGGATATGGAGATTAAAGCAATGACAAATCAAGTTGAAAGTAAAGCAATGATGAAGTAGATCGAGGAGATGAAGAAGCAGATCGAGGAGATGAAGAATGAAAACAAGAAGAAACATAGTTTTAATTTAATGGAAATTTTGATCTGGTGTGTGCTACTGCTCATTTCAACGTGGTTGTTGAACCATTGATTTCACGATAATTGTGAAGGCACTCTAATTTATTAATATGTAATAGTTGAAAAACTTGGATCCTGATAACTGCATAACCTCTAAAAATAGCTCCTTATTTAAGTGATTTTTCGGCATTATACAATATCAATACATCATCTGAACATAAGTACAATTCCATTAGAGGTTCGAAATAAATTACGCAGATATCAGATAAAACTTCTCATTTTAATCTTATTATTCCATATTTTACCAGAACAAGCAGATATCCAAAATAGCTCCGTATATAAGTTATTTTGTTCGGCATTATGGAATAGCAGTACATCATCTGAGGAACAATATAATTCCATTCGAGATTCAAAAATTAATTACACGGATATCTGATATAGCTACTCATTTAAATCTTATTATTCAACATTTTACAACATCAAGTAGATATCCAAAAAATAGCTCCGTATTTAAGTGTTTTTGTTCGGCATTATAGAATAGCAGTACATCATCTGAGGAACAATATAATTCCATTCGAGATTCGAAAATCAATTACACAGATATCAGATATAGCTACTCATTTAAATCTTATTATTCCACATTTTACAACATCAAGCAGATATCAAAAAAATAGCTCCGTATTTAAGTGTTTTTGTTCGGCATTATGCAATATCAGTACATCATCTGAACATCAGTACAATTCCATTCGAGGTTCGAAAATAAATTACGCAGATATCAGATAAAGCTTCTCATTTAAATCTTATTATTCCATATTTTACCAGAACAAGCAGATATCCAAAATAGCCCCGTATTTAAGTTTTCTTGTTCGGCATTATGGAATAGCAGTACATCATTTGAGGAACAATATAATTCCATTAAAGATTCGAAAATCAATTACACGGATATCAGATATAGCTACTCATTTAAATCTTATTATTTCACATTATACAACATCAAGCAGATATCAAAAAAATAGCTCTGTATTTAAGTGTTTTTGTTCAGCATTATGCAATATCAGTACATCATTTGAACATCAATACAATTCCATTCGAGGTTCGAAAATAAATTACGTAGATATCAGATAAAGCTTCTCATTTTAATCTTATTATTTCATATTTTACCTGAAGAAGCAGATATCCAAAATAGCTCCGTATTTAAGTTTTTTTGTTCGGTATTATGGAATAGCAGTACATCATCTGAGGAACAATATAATTCCATTCGAGATTCGAAAATCAATTACACGGATATCAGATAGCTACTCATTTAAATCTTATTATTCCACATTTTACAACATCAAGCAGATATCAAAAAAATAGCTCCTAATTTAAGTGATTTTGTTCGGCATTATACAATATCAGTACATCATCTGAACATCAGTACAATTCCATTCAAGGTTCGAAAATAAATTACGCAGATATCAGATAAAGCTTCTCATTTTAATTTTATTATTCCATATTTTACCAGAACAATCAGATATCCAAAATAGCTCCGTATTTAAGTTTTTTTGTTCGGCATTATGGAATTGCAGTACATCATCTAAGGAACAATATAATTCCATTCAAGATTCGAAAATCAATTACACGGATATCAGATATAGCTACTCATCTAAATATTATTATTCCACATTTTACCAGAACAAACAGAACATCCACAAGACAATACAATTCTATTATAGTTAAGAAAGCAACTACGCAGATATTAAACACCATTCTACATACTACAAGAACACTACAACATTTTCGCTTGGGATATCTCCTTCTTATGGGGTCTTGAAGGAATCGAGCGGATATTGATATCAATTTTCATGTCTATCATATTCCGCCTGATTACCCTAATTATTTTCCATCTATAACCTCAAGAGGCTCTCATTTTTTCCATCCATAGGATTATAACCCGAAGAAGAGTAGACTTACGTGATTTTGGCACGTGCACAGAGAAACCTGCTCTAAATCACCTACAGATATAACCTCATGGGGTTTTGTACAGAGAAACGTACTCCAATTAGAAGAAGAAGCCAGCTATTATTCCATAATGAGGAAGAAGGATTCTGAGATATTTTGAGGATTAATGGCTCTTTTTAGGTGTATTATGACATTTTGTGTGTTTGTGGCTTCTTTTTATATAAAGAAGGAACGGAAGGAATTCAAAGCGTGTTTCTTGGTCAATAAAATCTGCGTAACTGAGTTTCGTATATTTTTTTTAATTAATTTCTTTTGAATATCCCCGCTCCCAATAATGTTGTATTGATGTTGTACAACGTCGAACGGAAACAGATGTAGGAGGATCTATATTGAATATCTGCGTAACTGAGTTTTGTATTTTTAATTAATTTCTTTTGAATATCCCCGCTCCCAATAATGTTGTATTAACGTTTTAAAATGTCGAATGAAAACAGTTGTGTGAGGGTCTAATTTGGATATTTGTGTAATTTATAACATGAATAATAAACTGTAATTAATTAAAATTTATAGGGTTTAGGGTTTTCTTCCTTCCCTACCCAATCATTCTTGCTGTTTTAAGGGTGGTTTTTAGGTCCATTTCCTTCCATTTCCAATCTTTCTTGCTTGTTTAGGTTTAGGGTTTAGGGTTTAGGGTTTTGTGTACCTTGTAAGTCGACTTCAAGCGTGTTTTGATATTATATAATGAAGTGAAACTTTGTTTTACTGAGGTTATCATTTTTTCAAGTAGTCGAACTGAAGCTTCATTTGTAGAGTAAATTCTAGTAATCTGTGTAATAACAATCATATAATTGTCTTTAAAGTAATTCCAACATAATGAAGTTAAATGAATGAAGTATTGTATATAGAAACTGTCGAACAAAATGAACATTTGCGTGGTTGATTTGGACACCTGCGTAATTGGTTACAAGACTTGTACACGGAGAGTATTTCCCAATATATGAAAAATAAAACGGATGTCGGAACTCGTGGAACTAAATTATAATTTGCTGAGTTTATTTGGACACCTGCGTAATTGGTTACAGGACTTGCACACAGAGAGTATTTCCCAATATATGAATAATAAAATGAAGAACAAATGTCGGAACTTGTGGAACTAAATTTTAATTTGATAAGTTTATTTGGACACCTGCGTAATTGGTTATAGGACTTGCACACGGAGAGTATTTCCCAATATATGAAAAATAAAATGAAGAACGGATGTCGGAACTCGTGGAACTAAATTTTAATTTGATGAGTTTATTTGGACACCTGCGTAATTGGTTACTGGACCTGCACACGGAGAGTATTTCCTAATATATGAATAATAAAATAAAGAACGGATGTCGGAACTAGTGGAACTAAATTATTATTTGCTGAGTTTATTTGGACATTTGCGTAATTGGTTACGGGACTTGCACACGGAGAGTATTTCCCAATATATAAAAAATAAAATGAAGAACGGATGTCAGAACTCGTGTAACTAAATTTTAATTTGATGAGTTTATTTGGACACCTGCATAATTGGTTACAGGACTTGCACACGGAGAGTATTTCCCAATATATGAATAATAAAATGAAGAACGGATGTCGGAACTAGTGGAACTACATTATCATTTGCTGAGTTTATTTTGACACTTGCGTAATTGGAAACCTTATGTTCTCATAAGTGATGGTGTATTGAATGAGTACATAGAGGTCGATTGTATCCATTTAGGTATTGTATTCCTTATTGCCTCAATAAAATATGAGTCGTAAAAAATTCCACGAAGATACAAGTATGGTAATGAATAGTTTATTAAGTTTATATGTCCGAGTTTGATGTTAGTATTACTTTCCAAGTTTGTTACTTGTTGAAATACAACTACAATGGATTGATAAACTTAATAAACTTAATTAATAGACCAAGTATTGTGTCCAATTATATTAGTAGATTAATATAGTTTATTAAGTTTATCAATCCATTGTAGTTGTATTTCAACAAGTAATAAACTTGGAAAGTAATACTAACATCAAACTCGGACATATAAACTTAATAAACTATTCATTACCATACTTGTATCTTCGTGGAATTTTTTACGACTCATGTTTCATTGAAGCAATAAGGAATACAATACCTAAATGAATGCAATCGACCTCTGTGTACTCATTCAATACACCATCACCTATGGGAACATAAGGTTTCCAATTACGCAAGTGTCAAAATAAACTCGGCAAATGATAATATAGTTCCACTAGTGCCGACATCCGTTCTTCATTTTATTTTTCGTATATTGGGACATACTCTCCGTGTGCAAGTCCTGTAACCAATTACGCAGGTGTCCAAATAAACTCAGCAAATTATAATTTAGTTCCACGAGTTCCGACATCCGTTCTTCATTTTATTTTTCATATATTGGGAAATACTCTCCGTGTGCAAGTCTTGTAACCAATTACGCAGGTATCCAAATAAATTCAGCAAATAATAATTTAGTTCCACGAGTTCCGACATCCGTTCTTCATTTAATTATTCATATATTGGGAAATACTCTCCGTGTGCAAGTCCTGTAACCAATTACGCAGGTGTCCAAATAAACTCAGCAAATTATAATTTAGTTCCACGAGTTACGACATCCGTTCTTCATTTTATTTTTCATATATTGGGAAATACTCTTCGTGTGCATCTCCTGTAACTAACTACGCAGGTGTCCAAATAAACTCGTCAAATCATAATTTAGTTCCACGAGTTCCGACATCCGTTCCTCATTTTATTTTTCATATATTAGGAAATACTCTCTGTGTGCAAGTCCTGTAACCAATTACGCAGGTGTCCAAATAAACTCGGCAAATCATAATTTAGTTCCACGAGTTCCGACATCCGTTCTTCATTTTATTTTTTCATATATTGGGAAATACTCTCCGCGTGCAAGTCCTGTAACCAATTACGCAAGTGTCCAAATAAACTCGGAAAATCATAATTTAGTTCCACGAGTTCCGACATCCGTTTTTCATTTTATTTTTCATATTTTGGGAAATACTCTCCGTGTGCAAGTTCTGTAACCAATTACGCAGGTGTCCAAATAAACTCATTAAATGATAATTTAGTTCAACAAGTTCCGACATCCGTTCTTTATTTTATTTTTTATATATTGGAAAATACTCTCAGTGTGCTAGTCCTGTAACCAATTATGCATATAATGCGGTTGTCCGCCTACCCAAATGGGATCCACCGACCCATTGAAGACTTAACCCTATTTAAAACCATTAGTAGGATACACAAAGTACCCCCAAAACATTCAAAATCCTAAATTTCTACATCACCATCAAGAAATATGAACTCCACATTGAAAATGTAGGTCGAGAAACGTAGGGAAGTTGAGCTGATGGTGGAAGACTTAACGCGTAAACTAGCGGAGTATAATCAGATTGTAGATGATCTTAAACAAATAAAGGCTGAATCTGATAGGTTGGCCCAGCTGTACAAAAGCAAGCTCGAGATATTAGCGCCACGAATTCTTAAACTTGAGAAATGCCTGGCTCAAATGTTACATGTCGACGTGGAAGATCTCGTTGATTTAGTGAATAATTTTGAGAAACAAGAAAAGGCCGCGATTGAGATAAAGGCAAAAAATTGTGCAATGCCAGATGAGGAAGGTCCGTCGGGGGCGAAGTAGATGTGCTCTTTTTTTTTTTTTTTTTTAAGAAAGAAGTAGATGTGCTTGATCGTAATGGTTTGTACCCGTGCATAGATTTTTTATTTTTTTCATGATTTAGGGTGCAAATGCTTGAAATGTGAATTTCTTTCTTTTGTATATTGTGAAATACTCTCCGTGTGCAAGTCTTGTCAACAATTACGCAGGTGTCAAAATCAACCCCACAAATTATAATTTAGTTCGACGAGTTCTGATATCCGTTCTTCATTTTATTTTTTATATATTGCGAAATACTGTCCGTATGCATAAAAAAAGTCCTGTTACTAATTACTCAGATTTTCAAATCCACATCACAAATGATAATCTAGTTCAACATATCATATCATCCGTGCTTCATTATCTTAATTAGAACATTTAAACAAACAGAAGAGAATAATTGTACAAACAACATATTGTTAACATTACACAACAGATTGAAGAGCCTCATATTGCAAAATGGTACGGGCAATGTGTATGCGATACTGTTCAATGGGAATATTTTGAAAATATTCGTCGTCGTCGGGTTTGTCTTTGGCCAACTTCTCAATGAACAGGCAAGAATATGCTCCACAGTCCAAGCTACAGGAATCTTGATAGGGACGGATTTTTTTCGATGTTTCGACTTTGCCCTTCTCCAGAACCTCTGCCCAACCGAAAATTTTCCAAAAACTCCACAAGAAACAGCCAATTACCTTCTCGGTATGCCATACTTTTGGCAGTGTTTTTAACGAGTTATATGAATAGAGTCTCTTTGACGCGGTATCGTATACAACCATGTGAAAATGATAGGTTGTGAGCATTGGGAAGATTATGTACCGACATCTGTCGATCACATCCGAGCTTAGCTGGGACAACCATTTCTTCATACTATTGCTTAAACTGTCATGGAATTTAGGGAACTATTTTTCGGTTAAATAGTGCGATTTCCAACCACTTTTCCCAAGATTCTGGATCTGTCTCACAATCTCAGACACCATTAGATAATTCACGGCGTATATTTTATGGGGTTTGTTGGGGATGTAAGTGGGACCCATCAATATCTCAAAATAAGAGTCAATAATGCTACCTTGCGTCGGCCTACCCCATAAAAGCTTCAAGATACAGCAGCCTAGTACCTGATTATCGTACGTTGAATACACAACAGCGCTACAATAGAATCAGAGTTTCGACATGTCAAATATCTATGTATGCATTTTCAAATGATATGAGTTGAGCATTCCCAAACTAAAATTACTCGTAATACATCATTTTTCTTCTCAATTAATTCATCAATTTGATCAAGGTCCAAGCCATTACTAATTGCATCATCGTGACCTTTGAAATCCTTTCTCCTGAGCACATTTACCAAATCTTCATCTACATGAGCAGTATACCCATCCCTAGTGTATTTTATACCTGTCTGTTTCCATTTCCGTTTTCCAATTCCTGTGGTTGGTGCATCGATAAGTCCGCTATTAGCAACATCGACTAATAGCGTTATGTCGCTATCACCGGTCTGCTCTGCAGGGACAATCTCCATATTATAAGAATCAATGAAAAGTTCCGTCAGATTATTATTGGAATCCGCTTTCTGATCGACACCATCAGCTTTGCTGTCCCCCTCATCCCCATCCTCATCCTCACGCTTCTCATGCTCCTGCTCACCCTCCTGCTCACGCTCCTACTCACGCTCCTCGTCCTCAACCCCTACAAACTCATCTGCACCCTTTCCATCACTGTGCCTAGTTTCCATATCAAAACTAAGAGGGGGGCAGGTTCTATAGGCTTCACTAGTTTCGCCTCTTTTGGGTCTGAAGTTTCAATTTCATGATACTGCAAAATGAAATTTTAATTACGTTGAATAATATATTAATTCTGCAAAAAAAATGATATTTCAACTCTTCATAATAATAACAAAAGGCCATGGAAAACGAACTAATTATGCTGAACAATATATAAGTTCTGCAAAATGAGATTTTAACTCTTCATAATAATAACAAAAAGCCATGAAAAATGAACTAATAATGCTGAATAATAATAAGTTCTGTAAAATGAGATTTCAACTCTTCATAATAATATAAAAAAGCCATGGAAAACGAACTAATTATACTGAATAATTTATATAAGTTCTGCAAAATGAGATTTCAACTCCTCATAATAATAACAAAAAGCCATAGAAAACTAACTAATTATGCTGAATAATACATAAGTTCTGCAAAATGAGATTTCAACTCCTCATAATAATAACAAAAAGCCATGAAAAATGAACTAATTATGCTGAATAATATATAAGTTCTGCAAAATGAGATTTCAACTCTTCATAATAATAACAAAAAGCCATGGAAAATGAACTAATAATGCTGAATAATAATATATAAGTTCTGCAAAATGAGATTTCAACTCTTCATAATAATAACAAAAAGCCATAGAAAATGAACTAATTATGCTGAATAAGTTCTGCAAAATGAGATTTCAACTCTTACGCTCCACGCTTTTAGAGTGCACAGTTTCTCACTAACAACTTTATCCGTATTGGGCATTTTGCTCCCATTCTATTTGAACATGCGTGGGAAAGATTTAATTTCTTTCGAAGCAGCAAGCATCGGAAAATGCTTATAGAACCATGCGTGCCACCATACAACATGTCAAAATTACACGCATGCATACAGAAACCATCATCTCATACAGAACATTTTATATGATTTCTTACCATTAATCCCATTGAGCATCCATCAACAAATTATTTTACATCCTTCTGTATATATTTAACAATTGACACAAGCAAAAATCTTTGGACAGCTCTACCCCTGGAAAAGTGCCCGATATCCTCTAAATCATCAACGTAGCTTATCAGCCCATCGGGCAACTTCCGGCTGCTAGTTGGAAACAACAAGCAACTGAAAACAAACAATATATACATTCTCACAAAATCATGAACGCCATCATCATCCTTTATATTCTTCAATTCATGCAATTTAGTGAAGATGTTAGAACGTGTCACTATACCAGTCTTGCCAGAAAAATACACACTTCGCATACGGGAGTCTCTTTTGGATTCGGGATCAACACGGTGACCCGAATACTGTAAACCCAAGACTATCGAGAACTCTTTTGAATTAAAAGGAACCTTGATCTCTCACTTTCAAGGTCGTAATGATCCAAAAGAAATCCAACACGAGTGTATGTACCTGGAACAGAGGGCGTATTGACGAATTCCGCGAATGGGATTTTTCGGATCAATTCCTTCTGACTCTCCATCAAGTCACCAAGCATCTTCATTTGATGAGCGAAATAGGTCATTGAACAACGACATTGTATTTTATCGTCCCTCTTAGTCTTAGGCTTAGGCTTAGGACTTTCACTGCTGCTCTTACTGCTGCCTTTTCTCCGATTGCCAGGAACTTTACTAATGATTTTCCTGGGGCTTTTGTTGCTTCCTCCCTTTCTTTTGATGCTTTCACTCGTTGAAACCATCTCTGCCAAATAACAAATTTCAGATTCCAAACCGTACGCTAGATAGGATGTGAACTGGAAGGCTGGTATAGGAACTATTATGCGCTTTTGTTGAACTATAACCCTAAATGGCGAATTAAAGAAGAAATTTGGGTGAAATTCCTATATTAACAGTAAATAAGAGGTACGAACCTGAAGTTATGGCTTAAACCCTAAAATAGACTGCGTGTGAGGTTGATGAAGACGCAAAACACCGACTGGGATTCTCAATGCGCGAGAACAGCTTTGAGACGATAAATTAACTTCACAGCAAAACTACGAAGGATGTTTTGGGAGAGATTGACGAAGTGAAGTCGTAGGGAAGTGATATTGGGATGGTCGTTGTCGTCGACGGAGGGAATTTTTCCGATGGAAGTTTTTGAGATTTCTTCGGATTTGTTTTGGGGGCATATGAAAGATAATGGCATACCCTTGTAATTCTTGGACAAATAAGGATATTTCGGACAATTTATACAAAAATGGGTAGCAAAGTTAAAATTGAAACTTAAATTGGGCACCTAAAATAACCATTGAAAAAAGTAGATAGCTATCCTAAATTTTTTAAGAAGGTGGTCATTTAAAGTAAATTTTCCCCATATTCATTTGGTATGGAGATATTAATGCATAATTCATGAGCACAACTACGTAAAGTTGCAGTTAATTGAAGCATTATTGATGTAGTGTCCCACATCGAATGTTGAGGAGAACCTCCTTATATAGGGGATGAAAAACCCCAATAAGCATAACGCATTTTAAAATCATGAGAGTCTAGATCGGATTTATGTTGGCCAGGTTTCAAAGCGGATAATAACGTATTCCATGACTGGATCTTGGGCTGTCTCAATTGATGTCGGAAATTTTCAAACAATTACATTTTATTATTAAATACTAGGCTATTTAGAAATAATATATAGTACCTACTATATGTAGTGTAGGTCCATTTAGGCATTTTTGAGAGGAAATTCTTCTTTGAACTATTTAATTGCACATATACATCCAACGTGATATAAAGAAATAAAAAAACCAAAGTGATTTGTCGGCAATACTGAATTTGTGGGAAGAATCTCATATTTGATTTCCACTAAACACATTTGCTGAAAAGGGTGAACAGCCTTAACTTTAACTAAGGATTACCCGAACGGGTGAAATACTTATCTTTGCCGACACTAAAAACGACTCAATTTATTGATGGGCCAGAAAATATCTACCAACATGTGCCATTACGGTACATTTTTCCTTTACAGATGATATTAGACAGACAGCATCACAATTCACAAGACATCTTTGGTTGAGAAAAATCTCATGAAAAATGAAAATTTCACTATCCCAAAAAGTACTACGACTCAAAGTTAGTTTTAGACGTAAAATGAGATAAATTTTAGACGTAAAATGAGATTTTTTATCGTAGAATATAAAGTTAAATTTTTGTGACGTATAAAACTAAAAATGAAATGATGATATTTCATGAGAAATAAAAAAGAAAATAAATAACAAGCAATTTTGATAAGTATGCTCTATGCATCCAGAAATTGACCTTGTTTTTTACTCATCAAATAAGAACAAACCCATTACTAAAATTTCCTTTTTTTTTATTTCATTCTCATTACAATTCGTACCTTATAATTTATTTTAATTTCTTTTTTTTCTTCAAAGCTTAGAAGGCACGACGACGTCATCTTTCAACCCTAACAACCCACAAACCTCCGGATACAAAGCCTTCCGGATCCCGGCGTACGCCGCCCCACTCCACCGCCGCTCCGCCAGCTCCTCCGCCTTCCTCGTGGCGGCGGCCACCACCTCCTCCGCGGTACCGTGCGTCGAGTCAACAATCCCCATCCCCACCGCCGCCTCCGGCCCCACCTTCGCCGCCCGGAGCAGCAGCTCCCGCCGGGCCGCGCTCGAGCCGATCTTCCCGCGGATCAGAGCCGTGAAGTAATCCGGCAGGGTCATGCCGATATCCAGCTCGCTCATGTACATCACCGCTCTCGTCGACGTCATCATGACGTAATCGTGGCTCATGGCGAGCATCAGTCCGGCGGCGGCAGCGTGGCCGGTGACGGCGGCGACCGTCGGAATCGGGAGGGAGAGGAGATCGGCGACGACTCCCCTAAACAGATCCACCATACGGTAAAGCTCGGATGCGGCGCCATTCGCTGAGCCGGCCTTGGCGCCAACGGCCTGCGCGTGTCGCAAATCGAAGCCGTTGGAGAAGAATCTGCCTTGGGATTGCGTGATGAGAGCCGATCCGTTGATGGCTTGGGATTTGACCTCGGCTAGAGCCGAGCGAATGGAGGCGATGAGCGGCGGGTTTAAGCGGTGCTCTTGATCTTTCTTGGTGTCGCCGGTGAGCGTTAGGATGAACAAGTTGCCGCGCTTCTCTAACGTGCACATGGTGCGTAGGTTAGATGGTAGGAAGAAGTGATAATGAGTTTGAATGAACAGGAATTGTAAAAGAGATAATTTAGCATTCCAAGAAATATATATTATTTTTATTATTAAAATATGTATTTACAAGTTGCTCCCTCGTTTATTTTTTAAAAAATAAGGGAATTTTTTTTTGTCTAATGTGCTTTGGCCATCTTTATAAATTACTTGTTATCATTTTTTTTATCTCCGATTACCTTGTAACGTTTGCAGGTTTTTCATTTTACCTCCTGAAATACAATTCTGACGAAATACTCTGGGAATATTCCCTCACGTGACATTCACGTGGCTTTTTAGAGGTTTTTTCTATTTTTTTACTGTTAGAAATTTAACTGGGTATGGAAATCAGAAGCTTTGACACGGGTAATCCCTGTCCTTAAAGTTTCTATTGCCCCTACTTCGCTGGAAGTTTGCTAAGGTTTCAGGCAATACACTTCCAGGATAATATCAAGCTTTGTATAGGAAAATTGAGAGAATTCGGATGCTAGCAATACACCAGAATTCAGGTGAATGTTGTTGTAATTTCTGATGAACAGGCTCCTTAGCTCCTAGCGACGATGCGCACGTGCGAAGTGCAAAGTGCGCCATCATGCGACACACGACTAAGCGACGCGGCCCGGTCCGACCCAAGCCCAAGCCCAAGCCCAAGCCCAAGCCCAAGCCCAAGCCCAAGCCCATGCCCATGCCCATGCGCGTGCGCGGGCGCGGGACGCGGGACGCGGGTCGCGGGACGCGGGCGCGGGCGCGGGCGGTGCGGTGCACCGCACCGCATGCGAACCATCCATCTCTCTCACTTGAGTTCCATAATTAACACCACTAATTAGCATTAACTAATATAGTGCTCATTAATTAAGAGTTTAACCAATGTGGGACTCTTAATTAAGAGTTTAATTAGAGTGGGACTCTTTAGTTTTCCAAACAACCTTTAATGTATCTTTTCACATCCCAACTAATACACACTTATTAATGTAGGATAACACTTAAAGATACAATTAAATCCAACAATCCCCCACTTGTTTGGAAAACTACGCTTAACCAAACAATGTACTTTTGTTCATTATTGCAAAGAGTATATGCCTAAAGGAAGGTGTGACGAACATTGAACCTTCCCTTAGTGTAAATAGTGCAGAACCACGTCAAAGTTGAAGGTGTCCGTAGATTGAACCTCAACTTTTTAATGACGCAACCGGAACTATCACACACATACACACTTTCTCTTACAACAAGCACTCTCACTGCTTCGCGCTTATAAAGCCATACGCCATATCCCGTATCATGAACCTCTAAGAAAGTAACCACAACTCTCTATAAGAAGCGGCTCCACTTCTAGTTCATATAGGCAAAATGTTTCTCGAGCGTTTTAGTTGCTTAAAACGCAGCATTTTGTTAAGAGCATAGCTCATCCTTTAACTGTGCAACACATATAATACATTACTGTCCATTACTACATATGAGGCCACTTGACAGTGGTAGAACCAACTCAGTGACTTGTTTTTCCCTTTGAACCTATAACCTAGAGGTGATCTAGATTACGGGTAGGGTTACCATCAACTTTGGTTCAATGTGGTTTTTAGCCCCATATCTCGTGTAGTTGAAGCTACTAAGTCTCTCGTCAGAGGCTTAGTAAACGGATCAGCCAAGTTTTTACTTGACTTTACATAGACAATCGTAATGATACCATCATGTATCAGCTGTCTCACAAACTCATGTCTGAGACCAATGTGTCTAGACTTTCCATTGTAGGTTCCACTGTACGCTTTTGTAAGCGTAGCTTCACTATCACAGTATAGTGAAATCGGAGGCATTGGACTTGGCCAAAGATCTATGTCCAACAACATATTTCTAATCCAATCAGCCTCTTGTCCAGCTTGCGCTAGAGCTATGAACTCAGATTCCATGGTAGAATGGGAAATACATGTCTGTTTCTTGCTTGCCCAAGAAACAGCCCCACCGGCAAGAGTGTAAATCCACCCACTCGTAGATTTATTATCTCCCACGCTAGTTATCCAACTCGCATCTGAGTATCCTTCCAAAACACTAGGAAACTTTTGATAGAATAATCCAAAGCTAATAGTCCTCTTTAGGTACCCAAGTACCCTACTAATAGCTTTCCAATGATCAGCATTGGGACTGCTCGTATACCTGCTAAGTTTTGAAACTGCAAAGGAAATATCTGGTCTAGTGCAATGCATTGCGTACATAAGGCTACCAATAGCACTTGCGTACTCAAGCTGTGCAACTATTCTACCAGTATTTTCTTTGAGTTTAACTCCATTGTCGAAAGGAGTATTCACCTCCTTAATCTCGAGATGATTAAACTTAGACAGTATTTTTTCGACATAATGAGACTGGTTAAGTGAATAACCCCCACTATGTTTTTTTACTTTGATTCCTAAGATAGTATCTACTTCACCTAAGTCTTTCATCTTAAAGACAGAGGATAGATACTTCTTTGTCTCGTTAACTCCAATCATATTGGTGCCTATGATCAACATATCATCAACGTACAGACAAACTATCACCATATAGTCTGGTGCACTTTTAGAGTAAATGCATCTATCAGCACTGTTATACTTGAAACCGAAATTCAATATAGCAGTGTCGAACTTTTCGTGCCATTGCTTTGGTGCTTGCTTTAGACCATAGAGAGATTTAACTAATTTGCACACTTTGTTTTCAGTGCCCGGTGCTACAAAACCTTCTGGTTGTTCCATATAGATTTCTTCTTTCAAATTGCCATTCAAAAATGCTGTTTTTACGTCCATTTGATGAACAAATAAATCGTAAAGCGAAGCTAAAGCAAGAAGAATTCTAATGGAAGCAACTCGAGCAACCGGGGCATAAGTGTCAAAGTAGTCAATCCCCTCTACTTGTCTAAAACCCTTGGCAACTAATCTTGCTTTGAAAGCAGTTATAGCGCCATCGGTGTTGTATTTTCGTCTAAATACCCACTTGCACCCAATAGGTTTAGAACCACGAGGTAAGTCTGCTAATACCCAAGTATTATTACCCAAGATTGAATCCATTTCATCGTTTACTGCCTCTTTCCAGAAGGCAACATCCCGAGAAGCCATAGCTTCTTTAAATGTTTTTGGATCAACCTCAAGCGCAAATACAAACGGTATTTCACTTACTACTTTATTATTTTGGTCCCCCTCTACCAAGAATAATAAAGACTGAGAAGAGATAAAATCTTTATCTAGGTTCTTCTCTTTTCTTGCTCTAGTACTCCTTCTAGGTTCTGATGTCTCAGTAGGAACACTAGGTTCCACAACAGACCTTATAGGACCTCTAGGCTCATTCCGTGTTGATACAGCAACATTTCCAACATCTTTTGAAAATTTGCTTTCAAAGAATTCTACATCCCTTGACTCAGTTATAGTGTTAGACTCCAAATCAAGAAGCCTATAGGCTTTACTATTTAAAGAGTATCCAACAAATACACTTTTAATAGCCCTAGCCCCTAACTTAGTCCTTTTCGGATCAGGAACTCGAAAGTAGGTCAAACACCCCCACACTTTGAAATAACTTATGTTGGGCTTTCTGCCTTTCCATATTTCATAGGGACTAGTCTTCACAACAGAACTAGGTATCCTATTCAAAATATGACAGGCAGCCAACAAAGCTTCACCCCACAAGTTATTAGGTAAGTTTGCATGATTTAACATACAGTTTACCATATCAAGAAAGGTTCGATTCTTTCTTTCAGCTACACCATTTTGTTGAGGTGTGTAGCCGGAAGTCGTTTGATGAATTATGCCACTTTCTTCGCAAAGTGCATCAAATTCATTCGAACAATATTCCATACCTCTATCAGAACGTAGAATCTTAATCTTCTTCTCAAGTTGAGTTTCTACCTCTGACTTATATTTCACAAAATGACTAAAAGCTTCGTCTTTTGTTCTTAATAGATAAACATAGCAAAAACGACTTGCATCATCAATAAAAGTTATGAAATAACGTTTTCCTCCTCGAGTTAAAACTCCGTTTAATTCACAAATGTCAGTATGCACTAAGTCTAAAAGTTGTGATTCTCTTTTAACACTTTGAAATGGTTTTCTTACAATTTTAGACTTAGCACATATTTCACATTTTTCAAGTTCGTTTTTACCAATATCTATTAAGCCCATCGCATGCATGTTTTTCAAATTCTTTACACTAACATGTCCTAACCGACTATGCCATAAAGAAATTGAACACAACATATAAGCAGAAGAAACTTTATTCATATTGTCAATCGACATCTTGTACATCCCATTACAAGAATAACCTTTTCCAACAAATTCACCATTCTTCATAATGATGACCCTACCAGAATCTACTGAAATTTTAAAACCTTTCTGATCTAACAAATAAACAGAAATTAAACTCTTTCTAACATCAGGTACAAACAGAACATTTATCAGAGTTAATTTCTTCCCAGAAGTGAAAAAGAGTTCGACAGTTCCTTTGCCTCCCACAACAGCTTTTGAACTGTTTCCCATTTGCACTTCTTGTCCAATGACTTCTTCGAAAGTTTTGAACATCCTCCGGTCATTGCAAATATGAACTGTGGCTCCAGAATCCATCCACCATCCAGAAAGTTCACTTGCCATGTTAATTTCAGAAATCATAGCCACATCAAGGCTAAGTTCAGAAACCATAGCAACCAGGTTCTCCTCAACCATGTTTGCTGCACCGGGGTTGCCACTTTTACGTTTTGGGCACTCTCTTGCATAATGTCCTGGTTCTCCACAAACATGACATTTGCCCTTTCTTTTGGTGGCATTAGCATTGTTAGCAACAACAGGTTTTTTAGGTCCGGATTTCTTAAATTGTCCTGTGTTCTTCTTAACACCTGGACCTTTTTTCTTAAAATTATTGCCTGCCTCAACATAATTCACACTTGACTGTCCTTGAACCAAATTCTTTCCATCGCGTTTTCGAGCCTCCTCTTCTATACGCAGATGTTTTTGAATTTGTTCCAAAGACAAGTCCTCGGATTTATGCATCAAACGCTTTGCATAATCTTTCCAAGATGGAGGCAACTTTGAAATTATTGCTCCTACTTGAAATGTTTCAGGCAGGATAATTTGTACTATCCGAAGTTTGTTGACAATAACCTGGAGCTCATGCACTTGCTCCAAAATTGGTTTATTGTCAACCATTTTAAAATCCAGGTAGGTATGAATTAAGAATTTATTTGTACCTTCTTCCTCAGCCTTGTATTTGAATTCAAGGGCCTCCCACAGTTCCCTCGGTGACTTAACATTTGTGTATAGGTCGTACAAACGGTCAGATAAGGTGTTGAGAATATGCCCTCTAGCCAGCTGCTCATCTTCAGCTCTTTTGGCTCTTTGTTGCTGCAGGGTCTGAACAATCTCCTGGTGGATTGCTTGTGCATTGTTGTTCGTTGCAACTGCCGTTGCATTTGCTGCTGCTTGTTGAGCTGCTGCCTGGGCAATCTGTTCGGTTGTGGGGGGAGCATCTCCAGTCTGTGCGGGTGGGATGACTACGGGCTGAACTGGTGTTGGTGCTGGAGGATCTTCTGGAATCGGCTGGAGGGTAGGGTCCAGCACATAGGCGATGCGAATGACGGTCAAGAGAAACTTCATCTTGTCCTGCCAACGGCTGAAGTTGTTGCCATCAAAACGATCAAGCTTGACGAATTCCTGGTTCATGATTCTCAATGATTCTGACTCCATTTTAACAAATAGAAACTTTAAGAATGTTAGAAATTTAACTGGGTATGGAAATCAGAAGCTTTGACACGGGTAATCCCTGTCCTTAAAGTTTCTATTGCCCCTACTTCGCTGGAAGTTTGCTAAGGTTTCAGGCAATACACTTCCAGGATAATATCAAGCTTTGTATAGGAAAATTGAGAGAATTCGGATGCTAGCAATACACCAGAATTCAGGTGAATGTTGTTGTAATTTCTGATGAACACAACACCTGTATTTATAGGGGTTCAGGTGTTAATAATAATTAAATCAGATTAATGCAGGGAATGAATGATTTGGCTGTTATAGAATTCATTCCTCCTTGAATGCATTCAAAGCCCACTATCTGACTGTTTCAAGCTCCAACAGTCACACTCCAACAGCTATAATCTGATTGATTGGGTTGTCTGAAATTGGGCAAAGTGCGCCATCATGCGACACACGACTAAGCGACGCGGCCCGGTCCGACCCATGCCCATGCCCATGCCCATGCCCATGCCCATGCCCATGCGCGTGCGCGGGACGCGGGACGCGGGACGCGGGTCGCGGGTCGCGGGACGCGGGCGCGGGCGCGGGCGCGGGCGGTGCGGTGCACCGCACCGCATGCGAACCATCCATCTCTCTCACTTGAGTTCCATAATTAACACCACTAATTAGCATTAACTAATATAGTGCTCATTAATTAAGAGTTTAACCAATGTGGGACTCTTAATTAAGAGTTTAATTAGAGTGGGACTCTTTAGTTTTCCAAACAACCTTTAATGTATCTTTTCACATCCCAACTAATACACACTTATTAATGTAGGATAACACTTAAAGATACAATTAAATCCAACATTTACACCTCAAATCCGCCCCACAATTATAACCCACACCGTACCGACCCAACCCTAACCAATTTAATTAAACCTACCCACTTCAAATTTATCCCCAAATAACCCTAACTTTCATTCCCGCTAATTATAACCAAAAATTAGGGTCAGAAGTAAACATTCTTTTTTGTTTTCTGAATTTTTTTCCTCTCGTTGCTCTTATCTTGTTAACATTGTGAGAAATCTACCATGCTGGGGGCGGTGATTACTAAAGGCAAACCTAAAATAAGATGTCATGAACAAAATACAATGATTGTGTTTGTATACCTTCTTTTTTTTTTTAAAGTACTTTTGTTTTTTATTGTCTTTTATTGCAATCGGATAATGTTGGGAAAATTAATTTAAGTAGAAATAAGTTAGAAATTGGAAACATTAATTCATCGGCTTCTAGCTAAAAGATATTTTCAATAATAAATAAAAATTTAGGGATAAAGATCTTTTCTCATTTGAACTATGAGGAGTTTTGCACTTTACCATCTAAACTTATTTTTTTTTTGCAATTTGCCTCCTAAACTGTAAGAATTTTTATAATTTGTCATCTCTGACGAAAATATTCCACCGGAAAGTTGCATCGTGTCATATGAAAAACATAGTTTTACATTGTATTGCTCCCCTTAGTATCTCAAAAAAAAACCTCAATTAATTTTAGAAAATATGGCGTTTTTATCACCCAATTAGAATAACGACGACTTTGATAGATTATTTTTAAATATTCAATTTGGTTATAAGAACTCTAAGTTTTTTGAAATTGATTGAGGGTTTATTTTTGATACGTTAAGAAGAGTAATACAACGTAGACGTATGTTTTTCATATGACACGATGCAATTTTCCGGTAGAATATTTTAGTCGGAGATGGCAATTTGCAAAAAAAATTATAATTCAGGAGGCAAACTGCAAAGAAAAAAATTTAGATGGTAAAGTGCAAAAGTCGCAATAATTCGGATGGGAAAAAATCATTATCCCAAAATTTTAATTAAAGGAATAAAAGTGATCCGCTACTAATTGGGCCGTTTCACCGGTTCACGTGGCCAAATATTGGCCAACAAATAGTAGTGGTCTTTACAATCTTCGTAAGCTAACTGATATCCTGAAATTTTCACATCTTCTGGTCCACTAACATCTTTTTTTTTTTTTTTATAATGGGCTTTTCACAAAAAAAAATTGACGAAGTTGTTATTTTCCTTTTCTTTTAATTAAAAATTAAAATACAAGATAAATATTGAGTACTGTCATGAATTTAAATAATAAACTGTGGAATTAAAAGAAGTACAAAACGAGATTTAGAAGAAAAATATCAGAGCATCATTTTTTATTTTGTTTACTTCTCAATAAGAAAAGAATTGATTTCCATTGTCAAACGCAATCAATGTCTTCCATAAATATTGAAAGAGTCCAGCTGCAATAGTCCAGTCCTATGGCTATGTAATAAGTTGGTCAAGAAAATGACATTCTTATTATCTTATATATGATGAGAGAGTTTGGTATTAGTTTTTAAAGGGAAGTATTGAAAATTCTTGTATGATGTGGCTTGTATGAACCCTACTTATTAACCTAATCATTTAGAATATTGAATCAAATGCATATTGTATTTTGATTATTTTTTTCTAAGTGAATTATATCATGTAGCATAATCTAAATTATTGCGTGTATAAATGGAATCCAAATTCAGTGTACACAAGAATTTTGGAAAATTATATTTTTTGGAAATTATTGTTATTAATTTATTATTTATTTATTTTTGGTCACAAATAAGCAGTTCTAATTAATCAACCCTTTTTTATGTTTGTCTGTAACAGGGGTCCAACATACCTTTAAAAGTGTGTTGGACCCCTATTACAGTTTGTACTTTGTATCATAGTTCAGGTGCCAGTGTCTCAGGAGGGAATTCATGTGTGTGCGTGCTGTTTGGAGGGTCCACACCGTACGTTCGTGAACCTTCTTGGAGGCACTTCAAGCTCAGCGCAGAGCCCACATACTCGGGGACGTGCGTGAGTTGGGTGGGGAAGAATGTAACCCAACCCACATTGATTGAGAATCTTGACATCTGATAGCATATAATAGTAGGTTACCTTCCTCCTTAACAACTAATTTTTAATGGTGTGTTGAACTCCTGCTATAGTGGAAGGGGTTATAAGTCGAACTGATCAACTATCATCATTTAAATTAATCTGAAATATGAAACGATTTTGACCCAACCAATCTGATCATCTCACACCGACCTCTAAAAAAAATCGATACCGTCAACACATTGACATTGTTTGATCCCGGGTATATATATTTCCTCACTAAAGTCATCGAATTTCTTGAAAAATAATATTTGTGAGAAGAAAATTTGGGTATTACTTAAATTGGACGGCCATGGCCGTATTTTTTGAAATATTCAAGAAAAATGGGTCCGACACAAAGGTACAAAATAAATATTATCTATACTATATTATATTTGAGAGTGTCTCACCCTCCATTGTCTTTCATTTAAATGAATACTATTTTATGGTTTTTTTGAATTTTTTAATTAAAATAAAAAAGGCTCATTGGTTGATTGATATTTATGACATTTTGTTTTTCTAAAATTATCCAAAATAATTGCCTATAAGATCTTTCTTTAATTACGTCTCATTAAGTGCAGTATGAATAATTAGCATTGTTATTCTTTCATTTTCTTTTTCTTTCACCACCAATTACGTTTATTAATCCAACTTAATTTTTTCTTTATAAAGTCATCCAACTTTAAATTTTAATAGCCATATAATTGAGCCTTAAATAGAAGAATCTGAATTAAGAATTATTTAATTTTAAATTGTACGATTTAGAATGAATACTATTTTGTGGTTTTTTTGAGATATTTAATTAAATTAAAAAAAAATCTCATTGGTTGATTTTATTTCATAAATTTTATTATTTAATTATCACAATAAATATCTTTGGTTGGCTAATTAGGAATGTAACCGTCCCCATTAAATTTCCTGCTAACTCTTGGCTTTTTTCGTTAATGATAATTGGATAAATTGTACAATTAACCATAATTATAGAACATAATAGTCATTAGATGTTAAATTCCTAACTTTTTGCTATCTTAACATTTCCGTACATAATTAAATATCTTTGAATTTTTAAATATTTCCTTATCCTTCTGCATAAATCTTGCAAAATACACAAAATCATGACTAAATATTAAATATTAAATTTGAAATTGATCTTAAAATGGAAGATGTTCATTACCCTAAAAAGTGGGGAATTGATTTTTGTTGCCTAATTAAACCAATCATAATTCATGGCAATTGAAATTGGTTTACTCTGGCCATTTAAGCCATAAGCTTTGGGCACTGCTGGACGATGATGCTGATGTTGCTCAAGCTTCTGGCTTTTCATCTTTAGTACCAAAAAATAAACTTGGTTGACGAGAGATTTATATATTAGGATATTTTCATGGGATATTTACATCCATTTACTTTATTGCTTAGTTGTATGATTGTTTGTTTGGTTTTATTTTTCTCAATTCTTTAATTTTGTTGTTGTTTTTGTGTAATTTTTGTTGTTTTGGAGTAAAAGCTACATTTTGATTTTTAATAATACGTCACGGATAGAAACTATATATAATTTAGATTTATTTTTATATTTACTCATTATTTATCACTTTTTTGTTTTTCAGTTTAAATTTATTAGTTAACATGTTTAGTTGTTTTGTGCAGATTTTTTAGCTTAAAATCTTACCATTGATAGTTCGTGAAATACTGGAATTGGAATATATCATGCCGATTGAGAAAAAAGCTACAACTTGGGAATTAGGGTCACTGGTATGTATAATTTTCTGAAATTTTGGAAGTTTATTAAACTAATTTACTTCTTGAATGGTTGTGTTGTTTTTCAGTGTTCTGTGCTCACATCTTAGCAGAATATAGGTGAGATTTTCCATTTCTTAATTTTTATATTTGTTTGATTAATTTTGTTTTTCAAGTTTTAGGTTGCATTGTTTTATTTTATTATCTAAAATATTCAAAAGCTAGATCTAATTATAGCTACAGTTTTCTTTTTATTTTCTATAAAAGTTGTCATTTAGTTTTTACTTATATTTACAATTTTACATATTTTTAATTTTTTTACTCATTACTTGATTTCGGTTTTACTTAATTATGTTTAAAATTTTAAATAATTTTATAGTTTTTTACTCATTATTTGATTCTTCCAATCTCCAATCTTTTTCATTTTTCTTTTTGAATTCCCTTTTGTTCATCTATTTATAGTTTCCATACAATTTTTTTTTATTTTCACATATTTATGATATGTTTCAATTTTGATTGCAGTCGGACAAAAGTTTATTTTAAACTCTGATCATATATTCATGAATTTAGAAGTTCAATTATTTAGTTTTTGTGTTGAACGGTCATATTTATATTGTATGCAATGCTAAAAATATTTATTCTAAAAATTCGTGTCACCGTATCCATATCATATCGTGTCTGTGTTGTTGTATTCGAATCCATGCATCACAAATATAAACCTAGCTTGATCAAAGTATTGTTGATTTATTCTTTATCTCTTTATATGTGTAATACTCTATTTCATTTGATTTTGTCTAAAGTTGCATGTATAAACGTGTGGAGGAAAGATGTTCAATATTCGAATGTTCGAGGTTGAAATGACAGCATGAGCCTTGATCAATCGACTGCTAAGTTTGACAAGGCATATTTTCGGCTATAGTCTTCGGAAATTTTAAAATTCTTATATTTTAATGTCGAAAGTTACGTTCTTGGCCTATCATTTTTGCCCACATAGGTGTGTATTACTTAATCAACTTCTCCCTGTGTAATACTAATACCTCGTAAAAGTTTCGGCTAAAAAATAAATTAAAGGGATAAAAATAAATAAAATCTTGCAAAACTGGTTAATTTGTTGATTTCCTTTTTATTTTTGAAAAGTGGTGAAATTGTTGGCTTTTTAGAATCTATATATAATAATTCAGAACCCTTGAGGCTATTCACCTAAGCTTATACATGGATAGCCTCAATGAATTTTATTTTTCCATGTAATTAAACCTATTAATTATTCTCATATTTATCTAAAAGAATGAAAGATTTTGTATAGATATGTTAGTTACAGATCTAATTCAAATTAAATTATTATTTATATTTTTATTATCTATATATAAGAGTCCTACAATATCTTTATAAATAAATAAATTTTAAATTATATTAAAATAAATTTTAAAAATAATTAAGTATAAAAATAAAATTATCAAAGATAAATATAAAAGAAACACGATAATATCGTTCAAATTAAAATAAATGATTTTAAAATTTTACAGCAAATTGATTTCTTAAAATAAAAAATTAATTAAATAAAAAAAATACTTTATTAATAAATTAACACCCGTGCCTTGGCACGGGATTTTAACTAGTTATATATATAAAATAAAAGATTATGTAAATAATTCAAGAAAAAAACAATATTAGAAACAATATTTTTTAGTTGATTTATTGATATGGTTTTCACCTATAGTTTGAGTATTGTCATTCACTAACCAAACGACAGCCTTTCGATCTTCGATTTTGTCATGACTCATTAAAAAATCATACCTTAAAAGCTAGCTTGTAAGGATGGAAAATCCATAAATCATATAAACGCCACATTTAATATCTATATATTTAATGTGGGACAAACTCTCACTAATTAGACCCTCTACTCTTAGTGAGAATCAACTACGGTGATAGATCCATAATAGACTTTGAGTATATATCATTCATAAAATTTCTGATCAACTTGTCCCACTTTTTGAACTGTATACAATTACATAATAAAATTAGTCACCATTTTCTTTCTATTTAAGATACCCATATTTCAACGGGATGACAAGCTATGAAATACGGATACAGACACAACATAATTAACACGGATATAGTTACACAGATTTTTTTCGATATTTTATACTAAAAAAGTATCCGATACGGTATCCGACATGATATCGAACATGACACAATAAGACAGTGTATAATTTTTAGAAGTGTCCGTGTATCATAAATGATAAATTTGTGAGGATAATAAGAGTGACGAACCAGAACGTTCAACCAATATCCACCGTCCATTTAGAGAGGATCACAAATTGCCACGTAGTGAGATCTAATCTCGAACGTATCACAATTATTTAACAGCGAAACCAACGTTTGCTTCTGTTCCGTGACTTTAGAGGCAGAAAACAGCTGCGCCGTGAGTCCTATGTGGCGAATATTCCGTTGTTAAGAGACGTCTGAAATTTGGAATTTTTGTTACGGTCAAAGACTTTCGGTTGGAAAGTAGCTATATTTAGCTATATTTAGCTTGAACAACTGGATTCTTAATTGTCGGCTCGGCGCTAGCGGCTCAGAGCCGAACATTGTGAGGAGTTTAAACTGATCAAGTGAGAAAAAAGCTAATTTGGTTATGTAAATGGGTACATTTGTCAATTTGATCTCACTATGTTTATAATTGGTCGATTTTGTCCTATAAAGTGTATTTTTTAGCTAATTTTATTTCAAATTGCATTTTTCGTTAGTTTTGGATGGAAAAAATCAATTTCTGTTATTTCTCCAAAATTTAGGAAAAATTTACATGTGAGGCTCGGTTAATACCACCAAAATTCATTTCTAAACCCTAAACCCTCTTTATTTCTCACGAAATCTACTCATAATCCTTTCCTTTTTTTCTCATTGTTGAAGCAAAAAATGTGTTGAAAACCATCAAGATTCACTAGATAAACAAGAAGAAAGTTTCAATCAAGCAATGTTGCTAAAATAATGAACCTATATCATATTACCGCAAGTGAAGGAATTAGTTGTTTAATTTATCTTTTTTTTTTTTGTAATTTGTGATCACAAAAGCTTGATTTATTTGTATGTAAATCTTTCCTCCATTTTGGAGAAATAACGGGAATTGATTTTTTTCGTCCAAAACTAACGGAAAATGTAATTTGGGATGAAATTGGCTAAAAAATATATTTTATGGGACGAAATCGGCCAATTATAAACATATAGGAACCAAATTGACAAATACGCTACTTTATGGGACCAAATTGACATTTTTCTCCTGATCAAGTTAAAGATTATTTCTTACAATGAAGTATAAACGACTGTGAGATCCAATATAAGACTTCTTAATTGATGCATATTAAAGAATATTTAGCAAAAGTATCATTTATTAAGAAAAAAAACATAGATTTGATAATTGTTTAGTTTATTTTTTTTAATTAATCAACTTTTTATCTGTTGAGTGCATCCGATATTTTTAATTATGCGCGATTATTACGCAGAGAGTTTTATATGCCAATTTAATCAATACTTATAAGTACGAAAGTGATCGGAAATATATAGTAAATAAATGTAAGTTTCTTTTTTACTTAAAAAGAAGTTGAACACGATTCGTTGTTTCTGTATAATGTAGCTAAATAAAGATAGAATTAGATTAAGACACGAATATTACACAAAAGAGTTTAAGGAAAAAAATGACATAAAAAATCTTGAACTTTACAAAAACTGAAAGGAAAAAACTTTCATGTATTGTTGGATTATTGTTGGATATGCACACGTCAAATACACATTTGTGATAGCATATAGAATGGAAGAATGTTTATTCTGTGCAAGTATAATTTGTCATTGTAAATTTTATATTTACAAAAAGAACCCTTGAAGACACCTAATTATTAAATTGGCAAGAATATCCTTATACCATAAATAATTGTCATTAACTAGGAGGGTACGTGATGCCATCCATATTCATGGATATTGGACTTTAGTCCAATTAGAAGGCCCAACTCGATGTAGAGTATGGAAAGTCTAGGAACGTTGATGGCCCATTGGACGTCCAACCTCTTTTCTAAGGATAATAGTAGGCTCACGCCAACCATTTGCAGAGATGCGTCCGAAATTTGTGGGATAGAAGCCAAAGTTTGGCCTGATCCACTCCCAATTATCCGAGAAATCCAGACATGATTCCTAATCTCCCTCCAACAGCTAGGTGGTTTTTTGAAAATCCAAAATGATTACTTCCTGCGGATTTCCTCCTACAAATATGAGAAATCCTTCTCATTTGAAGGCTAATCACTCTCTAAGCATTCAAGAACACTCCAAAAACTATCAAAACATCAGCATTTACTTTATTTGTTATTTAATCACGTTCTTATTTTGTTCAATTTCGATTACTATTATTATTCTTGGGATAGACTAACTCTTTTAATTCAATGGAGGGCTAACTTTTGTTTTACAGGTTTCTCCCCCGACTTTCCTAAAGATTTCCAGCGGATTACCAGTTCAATCTCCCTCAATCAACAAATTTTATGGTGCTCGAAAAACCCAGTATATATCAGTATGATTGAGTGATTGTGACTCATTTATCCAAAATTACTGGCTAACTGTCTCACAATATTAGGGTAAAAAAATAAATAATTGTCCTTGTTTGAATCTATCTACAAAATAGGCTCAACACTAGTCCTCCCCTAAGCCGAGTTTAGTCAAAGAAACCACTTAACAACCTTTGACCAGATCTGATTTTAATACTTATTGGCCTTTTCGGCTGAGCGTGCACCGCACACGCCCCTTATTTATACCTCACACGCCCCTTATCCCTACTTTCCATCCGCCATTAATCTCTCTCATTGCTGCAAAAAAAACACTCTTATTTGCTCAAAGCATTTCCAATTTTCTTCAATTTCTTCTTAGCTCATACATATGGCTGCTACGGAGAACAGAGATTTTACAGATCGGCGTCAGCCGAGCCGGTTGCAGAAGAGGGCTCCGGCGTCGATACTGATCAATCCGGTGACGGAGTGGAACGTGGCTATACCGCTGTTATCGCCGTTGGTTCAATCGCCCAACAACAATCTGATGGATGAGATCAAGTCTTGTTCGGATGGCGATAAGAGATCGACGGCGGCGACGGCCGAGAAGCCGGTGGTGGTTATGAAGAAGTGGCAACACCCGGCGGCGCCGTTTTGCTATGAGCGGACGCCGTTTCTGCCCTTTGTTTGTACAGGAAGCTTTGATAGATGATATTTTCTACTTTTGTTTTTATTTTTTTCTGCCTCATTTTTAATTGGGGCTCTTTTTGTTAATATAGAAAGATTTTGGGTGCTGATTTCAAAAACTCTTTTGGCCGTTTAGTTTCATGATTTTATTGGTGTGTGATTGGTAGGTTTTTAGATTGACAAATTGACAATTAATTTGTATAGAAGAAATAATTATTTAATTTTTTGAGATGGATTTTGGCGACGAAAACAATTAGATTTCGATGATTTTAATTCCAACTATGATATAGGGAAATTTCTAAAAATTTGTGTCACCGTATCCGTATTCGTGTTTCATAGTTTTCTAAATACTTTTAAACGAAACTTGAGAAATATAGAAATGTATTGTATTTGAGAACCCTAGGTTGGTATTATTTATCATTTTGTAAAAATTAAAGTAAATGAAATTGGGGAAAAATGTATTGTATTTGAGAACCCTAACTTGAGACAAAATGTTTTAAATTAGGAGTGTCTGATTGAATGGAAGAAGCTCATCATTCTTAATCAAAATTAAATGGTTCGATTCTGACTTTGATTTTGGAGCATCCTAAAACCTCTGACCAAAAAAAAAAATATATGATTTTGAATTTGGAGCAGTTTAAAATCTTCGATAGCAAAAATAAAAAATTAGTATATTTTTTTTGTTAAATGCACGCACACAATTCGACTATTGTCATTGCAAAGAGTCGAATCCAGACACACAATTCGACCATTATCATTGCAATGAGTTCAATCCAAACCTTTATATTGAGAGTAGTATCTGGTGACCAGTGGAGCAAACTCAATGGTTTAAAAAAAAATTACTACTTCAACTGTACTAGTAAGCTAGAATCTCATTGGCTAAATTAATTAAATTATTATTCCATATATATTTATATATATTGATTTATACATGTAATGATCTCGAACCTTGGAATTTAAAATTGTTTTGGCAGATTTTTTGCCTTCCAAAAAATTCCCCTCTTTATTTGTGAATTATAATAAAGTTTTGATTTTGGATATGTTTGCATAAATGAGAACATTTGGAATTTTAGGGGGCTGTATGTGTGGTCAGGTTCAGGTAGTTTTAGACAAATTTTATCCGGTCCGACAAATTCTTAGAAATAAAGCCATTATTCGGGAAATATTTCCTTTGTTTATTTATAATTTTGTTATTTTTGATTCGTATTAATGAAAAGTGTGTGTTTCTTTAAAAAAAAAAAAGTATTGATTTTTTGTCATCCAAACTATTATATTTTTAGCACTTTGCCATCTAATTTATTTTTTTTGACAAATTGCCATCTCAACTAGACGATTTTTACAATTTCTCACCTCAGACCATTTTCTGGCGAAATATTCCGCTGAGATTCCATCACATGCCTCACACGTGATTTTATTAAGGGTATTTTCGTCAAATTGGACAACTGGTAATATTGGGTTTATTTTATTTCATAAATCAAAATTATGAAATGCATAATTTTTAGTCAGGCATTTCGTCGAACAACTACATATGAAATGCTTGAAGTTCCAGTTTCTGTTTTTTGAGAAGAAGTTAAAGTCACAGTCGCAAGTTAAAGTCACATCTCGATTTTCGTTGTTTGACAGATGGAATGGATACTCAACCTTACAAGCTCAAATGGCAATCATCAACCATAATATATGATGTTTCTCTGGAGAGAATATTCAGAAGATCAATCAACAAGCTTCAAGATTTGTATTGAACTACAACCTTCTTCTTGAACTCGTTGTGTAGGAACTCAAAAAGCTACTAGTATTACTTGACCATATTCTGGGAAAATTCGACCATTTTTTATTATCAGCAAATGTAAGAGAGTGAACTCCAATTTCTGGGGATTGAGAGATGGGTTTGTTTGAGAGATTTTTGGGAATGAGAATGATCCCTAATTTTTCACACAATTAGGATTATTTTAACGGTATAATTTTAATTTATGAAAGAAAATAAACCCCATATTGCCAGCTATCCAATTTGACGAAGATATCCTTAATAAAGTCACATGTGAGGCATGTGATGGAATCTCGACGGAATATTCCGCTGGAAAATGGTCTGAGGTGGGAAATTGTAAAAATCGTATAGTTGAGATGGCAATTTGTCAAAAAAATAGATTAGATGGCAAAGTGCTAAAAATGCAATAGCTTGGATGGCAAAAAATCAATACCCCTAAAAAAATGAAAGAGGCAAAAATGACTAATGGACTTAATGAAATTGTTGGAGTTTGAATAATAATATTGAGAAAATAATAAATAAATAGAAGAATACGGTTGGAGAGTACTAATATAAAGGGATAATTACATTTACACTCCCTCAACTTAGGGGTAAATACAGCAAGACTCCCTGTACTATTGGAAATTACGGATATATCTTCTTACCCTAACGGAAACCTAAAAATCTTAACGGAAAGTTCTAAAATGACTAAATTACCCATAATATTTTTGTTATAGTGTTTGATATATATGAAATGAGCGAAGTGAATAAGTTGTTATCCAGTTAATAAAACGTTAGAATCTACTTGAAAATAAGAAATGACTAACGACAAGACCTAAGTATTAGACAGAGTCATAGTCAAGGGAGTGTTTATGTAATTTCGAATCGTATAGGAGATGTTGCTGCATTTTCCTCTAAGTCGAGGGGTATAAATATAATTATCCCTAATATAAATTACCCATTTTCATCATTCTATTTTCTTGTTGAACTAGATACGTAATTTGTTGTTTCTTTTTTTTTTTTAATTAAACCAGGGAGTGTTGTGGGGTTTTATTAAGGTCCCTTCCTCATCTTATAAAGTAACAAAAAACGAAAGTATACAAATATCCAAATCAGCTATCGAAAGAGGGGAGAAATAACGCACCAACAAGAAAATAAATTAGAAAATTCCACATTGATAATTAAGCTTAAACCGAGCCAGCAAACGTAATTTGTTTTTTCGTTTTTCAAGATTGATGAATTTTATGGCTAAGAATTTATTTTCTCATAATGCTATTTTAATTTTAAAAATATAATAAAAATGTTCCATTTCACCATATTTTCATTTCAGAAAATTAATCCATGATAGTTGGGTTTTACAAAATTTATTCAAACATTACATGATTACATCTCGCCTTATCTTCAATGTGAACATTCCATTTATACTTAGCTTTGTGGGCCTCTTTTACTAATTGGACCAAAATAAAAACACAATCTAGCCAATGTATGGCCCAAGAAGCCTATAAGGATAAAATGTCAATTAGGATCATTTCAGAGTACTCAAGTGTAAAAATAAATAAGAGAAAAAGGAGTTAAATTGTAAATAACCAAACTAACGGGCCTCAATATAACTCTTTCCATTAACTTTTAACAAGTTGAACTCAAAATAAGTTTCAGCAACTTGTATAATTTACAGAGAAAATATCACATATACATTATATATAGTTTTGTTTTTTAGTATAAAACGACGAGCTGTAGAATTTTTAACGAGGTCTCTATCTCATATTATTAAAAACAAAGAATAAAATAGTCCAAGTAAAAAAGTTCGAGAACATGAATTCCTACTATAGTTCTCTTGTTGATCTATCTTACATTCCGACTAATTCATTTCTAAACTCAATTTATTATCGATCATTTTCCAAATAAAATCTAATAAATTATTAACAAATTGTTGTATTAAAAGCTGTTATATATTTTTGCCACTATGTGTAGGAAAACATATGAATCCTCTCTAGTTTTTCTCCTTTTCCTCCTCATTTTGATTCATGACTTTGGGTATAAAGTAATTTTAAATTTTCTAACCAATTATCCCCTCTTAAGCCATCTACAATTTAGCGAGAAACTAGTCATTTTAGTCAACTATAGATGTCGGGTCCAGAAAAAAAATCATCTTCCTTTTTAACTTTTTCCACCCATTAGTATTAATAATAGCAATACAACAAGGCCTTTACTTGGATAATTACCCGTTGGATAATTTATTGCTGATCGTAGGAGACTTTTGAATATACTTTGGTTTCCAAAATTTCTCATGCTTAGCAAGAGGGAAACAAATATGCTGATTTACTTGCGAAAAGGGACCATAATGGTAATAGATTGACCGTTTGGGACCAGCAAAACTCGTCATTTGCTTGTGGAGGATGTTGTCTTGTGGAGGATGTTGTTGCTAGATAACATTTTCTTTTGTAAAAAAGAAAAAGTAAGAGAAGCTCCTCAAAGACTGTGATGTGGACCTTTATATTCATAGATAATGATCATCCTTTTTGTTCCTAAATTAATTTACTTTTGCTTTTGGTTAATAGAAAAGAATATGGGTTCTTTTTCCATTTACTTTGTTGATGAAAAAGTTCAACATTACTTCTCTGCTGTGACAAATCCAAGAGTCATAATGTTTAGGTAATAATTTAGGTAAAAAAAGGTTTAGTATAAAAGGTTATAATTGCAATGATCATTAAAAACTTTAGTCTTTATTAATACATATAACTTTGTTGTTAGATATAAAAACACATTCGAGTGCTAATTTTAAGTGGGATTTTCACATAATGCATACTTTCACTATGGGTTTATATTTTCAATTTGTAACCATAAACATAATTTTAAAATTTGATTGATTTTATACCTAAAACATGTTTTAAAGTATTAAAAGAATATTAATAATAAGGGAAAATTACACTTAGATCCAAAAGGAGTTTGCTAAATTACAACTTATCATGACCCTCTTAGTCAAATAATTACAGTTATATCCCACAAGAAATTAAATAATTACAAAATATACCCAATCATGCATTAGGGTTCCGTTATGTACTGGATGACATCATAAAAAAGAAATAGTAAAATACTGAAAATACTCTTATTTTTCTTATATCATGGGTTGTTCCTAAATTTCACTTTGATGTTATTTGTAATATCATAAACTCTTATGGGGTTTAAGTGTAATTTTTTAAAACTAAAAAGGGAATATTCCGTTAATTAATAACGGAACCCTAATGCTTGGGTGTATTTTGTAATTATTCAATTTCGTGTGGGGTATAACTATAATTGTTTAACTAAGAGGGTTATGAGTTGTAATTTAGCAAACTTCCTTAAGGTATTAAATGTAATTTTCCCTAACAATAAATACACAAGAATTACTACTAGTTAGGTTCGCTATATGAAACACAGATACGGACACGACAAGGACAAAACGACATGAATTTTTTTCGATATTTTACACTACAGAAGTGTCCGATACGAGTGTATGATACGATATCGAACACAACACGACATAATAAAATAAGATTTTTAGAAGTGTGGTGCATTATAGGATCCACCCCATGAAACCTACATCTAAGAAAATCAGACAGATGTGATTCATTAACTAATCAAATTTGTTGACGTCTAAGTGACAATATTTCAGTATTTTTCAATAATTATATGAGACATTACAGTTGAAATAGTAGAATTCTACCTTGAAAACGAAATGTGTTTACACCTATTTAGACAATTTATCACCTAATGAAAAGGATAACTCGAACCATAGATAATTTATTTAATTAGTACAAACAAATTACTTTATTTGTTTTTATTGAATTAAAAAGGTACGAACTTAATATATTTACTGGCCCACCTATGAGAATTTCGTTTGAAATGGTCCAATTTGTAGAGAATTTCCAACGTTATGAACATCGCGTGTAATATGAGTTTTGTTTCTTGTTGCTTTATTTCATTTTCAGTCTTGCTTTAACTTTTCTTGGTATCAATATACGGTTAGGTTGATTCAACCTAATGACCTTCTCAACTTCTGGTAATTTGCACTAAATTTCTCCCATAATTGCGCAGTAATACTATAAAACTACCAGCAGTGATGGAACCAGAAATTTTACTGAGGAGGGTCAATGAATATAATTGATATTAATTTTTTTAAGGTAAACTAACTAAATTATAATTAGAAATGCTGAAAAATAATATAAAAATCCAATTTGGCTCGTACTTCGTACAACAATTATTTTTCATTTTTGATATTAGTTTTATTTAGACAATTACACAAAATCTCCGAGATTTGCATCTTTTATAATTTTATTATTGAAATCTTGTAACTCTACACTTATTTCTGTGTGGGGGTATTTGTAAGGTTTTATAGGGGATAATATATATACAATTTTATGTTTTAATAAGGGTATTTGTAATATTTTAGTTAACCAAGAGGTATTTATAAGATTTCAAAATTTTAATAGTTTTTCAGAAATTTAAACAAATCTCAAGGGTTTTGTGTAATTATGCTTTTTATTTATCTGAGTTAATCATTCAAGCATAAAAGAATATATACAAAATCTTTATATTTTGACCCCATTCTATATATATTTGTAGGTTTGTTAGGGGGGTCAATTAAACTAATTTCATTAAAATTTCTACACAATCTTTATACATATACCTAATATTAGTGAGATTTGAAAGAGTTAAGGGGAGGGGGGTCATTTGCACCCCCTAAATCCAACTTGACTACGCCACTAACTACAAGTCGATACGAACACGACACGACACGACACTACACAATACGACTTTTTGTATAATATTTTCCACTACATAAGTATCCGACGTGACACTCTACGATGGATTTTTTCAAGGAGTGTGTGCATCATAAATAGAAATATGCATCATCATCATGGTTAGGGATGAAAATGATAGATCTTAGGTTTAGTGGTTTGGACCCAACAATCCCATTAAATACTACAACATTTATTCAGTTATAAGATCATATATGAAGAATATATGCATATTACAGCAATTCATGACTCAATTTTAGAATATAAAGTTCTCTGTATAAGGTTTAGTGTGTGTTGCCCCAAGTTTTCCCCATAATTAACTCTAAGATCACTGTTGAACATATATTTTTGGATAAATTATAATAGCCCAATTCGAGGTTAATTTGGAGATATTTTTTTACGTTTAATAGACTCACACTCTGGAGCGTAATAAACGGTATCAGAAAAGAAAGAAAAGAAAATTAAATATGATAAGATGCTAGATTGAATCTAGTTTATGCTTTTGGAGCAATCGAAGACAATTGGGAAAAATCCACAGTTAACTAAGATTATTTAAAGGGTAGAATTTAGGTCTAAGATGTTCTTCCTTTTTGTAATTTGTTCTTATTTTGGGGATCTCTTTTAACATATGTTGTAAGGAGGTTTGTCTTTTGTAAACCCAACTAATTATAATAGCCACTAACTCCAACTATTACCCACTTTTTGACAGAATAATACATAGTTTTGGACAAGTTTCCATCTGCAAAATTGTCTTCTTATTGTAATAAAATAATCTAGTAAAAATCTAATCCATAAATCATTATAATATATACTTTTACTTTTATATCTTTGAAAATATCAATGTCATATGAAAGAAAATTCTAGAAAGACAAGAGAAGTTGTTGCAACAAAACCAATAGAAAAATAGTGATATTTGTTTAAGTGGTAAATCTTTTAAGTTTCAAGTTATGAAATAGGGACATAGACATGAAGATATAGACACGACACGATACGGATACAATTACACAGATTTCTTTTGATATTTTACACTAAAAAAGTGTCCTACACAAGTGTCCGACATGGTGTCTGACACGATATGACGGATAAAATTTTAAAAATGTCCATGCATTATAGTATCCAAGATTCTATAATTTAGATAATCTTTTGTGTGTAAAATCCATATAATTTCTCTATTTTCGTACGTAATAGCTAATAACTTCTTGTACTAATTCTTTTTAACAAATGAAAATAAAAGTTAATAGAAAACTCAAATGGTTGTGTATAGAAGTTTCTTTTGTTTAAATCTAGTGTTAACGTTGATTTTATATATGCATTGAATCATTTCAACTTGTTAGGTTAATCATGAGAAGTGCATTGACATTCGCTGAGAGTTCAAATCAAGTTGCAGACGTAAACCCTATATATCAACTTTAGATGTTATTCACACCAAAAAAATGTAATTATTTGAACCCAATTTTGTCTTATTCTTTGAAGTTTGAACCTAAACCATTTGTCCGAAGAACTTCCATAGCCGCAATTTATAGTTAGAAAATTGATTGCCAATTGAATTCTAATCAATAACGAAAGTAACATAATTCTAAAGAACAACATAAATATAAATAGGGAGATTTATATTTATATCCACCATACTTTAGATTTGGTTTTAATTAAAAATTAGTTTTTTTTTTAAATTACAAAAACACTAGTAAAATTTTGTAATTCGGTTATACCTTTGTCGGATTTCGGTTATATTCATACAATCAGAAGTGTCTTGTCTTTTGCAATTCATATGTGTAAGAGTCAATATAATTTAAAGTATACTTGACGGGGTCAAACCTTACTTGCCATTTTACATGAATAATGAAATTTTAAGGGACTTTTGGTAATTTATAAAATAAGAGGGACTAATTTATAATTACACAAAATCTCAAGGATAGTGAATGTAAATTTTCCAATAAATATTCTCAACTGTTCTGTATACACTTTTGAAAAAATTACCATATAGTGTCATCGGATATTTGTGTACAATACCTAGGGCTATTCAAATAGTATTTACCGAACCGACCGAACCAAATTATCGGTATACCGATAGTTTGGTAAGTCAAAAATGCTTACCGAATACCGAACCGAAGTTTTCGGTTTGGTTCCGGTATTTACCGAAGTTATTCCAGTATAGTTTGGTAAATACCGAAAATACCGAAATTTTTTAAAAGAAAATATTTACAAATTCAGAAAATTGCACGAAGCCAAGAAATAAATGTAAAAATTTCAATACAACAACAATTCAACATAATCAAGCAACAAATTCAACTACAATTAACAAGTCTCCAAATTCGAAATTAACAAATCCGAAAAAACAGTCCAAATCATTAAATACAAATTACAAATGTGGTTTAGGGTTAGAATAGCTGCACATTAGAATTAGAAAATAGCTCAATTTCCGTCTGTAGTTACTAGTGTGTTACAGTTGGAATTTAGAAAATATTTATATATAATTTATATATATATATATATATATAATAATTAATATATATATATATATATATATATATATATATATATATAGATTGGTATATTTGGTAAGTTTGGTAAATCCCGATTTTTATCGAATACCGAACCGAAATTTTCGGTTTGGTATTTGGTACGTACCAAATTCTCCGGTTTGGTTGGTAAAACCGAACTTTGTACAGCCCTAACAATAGCTCTGTAATAATAAATGTTGAAAAAAATTCATATCGTTGTATTAGTAGAGTGTATTGGTTCTTTATTCAAAATTTTGAATATTATCTACCTTTCACTAATAAAGAAAGAGGAAGAATTATTGAGGTGCATATTGATGCATAAAAATGAAAGGCTTTGCTTATTGCTGCATTTAAATTCTCCATGTGTTCATAAATGCAGTCAGACCACATCATAAATTTTGAATTGTTTTTTATACAACTTTTTGACTATTATTTCAAATATTTGTACGAAAAATTCAACCAAGGTCAAAAAGGGTATCTTACTGAAAAATTTGCAAGAATCACAATAAAAAAATTACAAATTGAGGTTGAAATATTAAATTTAAAACACACACTATACACACTGATAGTTGCAGACCTCATACTCAGAGCCCATCTTCTTCAAACTGCTCCTTTGCCCTTTTTGAAAAAAGGCAATACAAATCTCCTCCAAACACAAAGAGGAACAGAGCATTGGAACCACCCCCACCAAATCAAATGCTTTCCTCTGCTTTTCCCTCCATTTCTTCTTTTTCTTTAGCATAATCGATTGCCCACATTCACAAAAAAAAAATAAAAAAATCGCACCTTTTACCTTCACACGCCTACTGAGTGAAAAATTGCAGCGTAATCACGCGCATTTTCCACTTCTGGGCTCATTATTTTCACTTTTTTTAACACAAAATTCACGACCCTTGTACTTTTTTATGCGTAATGAGTGCCCACAGTTACGCCGTAAAGAAACTATCTTGCCCTCCGAGTGTTTGATAGATTTTCCAAGAGAGTTTTTCCATGTGGGTCTTTGGCAGAATTTCTTGGTGGAGAGGATAATGGAGTGCTGCTGAGCCAGATCTGAAGTGGGGTATCTTTATTTTCAGATCTTTGATAAAAAAAAAAAGGAGGCAGAGATGGTGGCTGAACCTTGGATTTTGAAAATGGGCAGTCAGGTGAGTAGCAACTTAAAGCACGCTTTATATTTTGATAATTTAACAAAATCATCAAATAAGAAACTGGGGTCGGCACAAGAGAGACAAATTATTGGCATACTCTCATTTGAAGTTGCTAATGTGATGTCCAAGATTATGAATTTGCATAAATCTTTAACTGACTATGAGATACTTAAGCTCAAGAATGAGATCTTAAAGTCTGAGGGAATAAAAACCCTCGTGTCTAGCGATGAAAAACAGCTTCTAGAGCTTGCCCTTGTCGAGAAACGCGAAGATTTGAATAGGGTTGCTAGTGTAGTCTCTAGATTAGGCAAGAAATGCACTATCCCAGCTTTACAGGGATTTGAGCATGTTTATGGTGATATTATTTCTGGAGTAATTGATATTAAAGAATTGGGCTTTTTAGTAAAAGATATGGAGAGTATGATGAGAAAAATGGAGAGATACGTTAATTCCACTATTAGTTTGTATAGAGAAATGGAGGTTATGAATGACTTAGAAGTAGCAACCAAGAAGTTTCAGCATAATCAGCACGAAGAGAGTCGAAAAGCTTTTGAGCAGAAGCTGATGTGGCAGAAACAAGATGTGAGGCATTTGAAAGATGTCTCACTTTGGAACCAAACATATGATAAGGTTGTTGAGCTTCTGGCACGCACAGTATGTACAGTTTATGCTAGAATACATATTGTATTTGGAGATCATAGCCATTTGAGGGATGTTTCTAATATGTCGATTTCTAGGTCACAAATTGGTTTTAGTGGACGTCCAAAGGCGAATAAGCCCGTTTCGGCCAAGAATAACGGTTTTCGCCATTCTGGCTCGATTGTAAAAGAGAAAAGTGGAGGAGGGTATTTTGGTCCAGAAGATTTCAATTTTGCATGCGGTATGGGTCCAGGTAGAATATTCATGGAATGTCTAAGTGCTTCTAAAGTGGATGATAATGTTACTTATGATGATCAAACCAGTCAAATCTCGGGTTCTTTTAGTGTTGCAAATAGTGAAAAAACTAACTACACATCGCTTTTGGGTGCTTTTCTTCATCCGAACAATGAAAACAGGAGTTTCAAGAGTATGCCACCAAACGGGATCAAATTCTTGCCTAAAAGTCGGCTTCTAATGTACGCTCCTCCAAACACTGTTGGAGGCTCTGCATTAGCCTTACACTACGCCAACGTTATCATTGTCATTGAGAAATTACTAAACTACCCTCATTTGGTTGGCGACGAAGCCCGTGACGATCTATACCAAATGCTCCCGTCGAGCCTGAGAAAGACTTTGAAGGGTAAACTAAAAACCTATGTCAAAGATTTGGCTATTTACGATGCGCCACTGGCCCACGATTGGAGAGAGAGGCTTGTTGCAATGCTGAAGTGGCTGGCACCGTTGGCACACAACATGATCAGATGGCAGAGTGAGAGGAATTTTGAGCAGCAGCAAATCGTGACGAGGACAAATGTGCTTTTGCTGCAAACGTTGTACTTTGCTGATAGAAAGAAGACTGAAGAAGCCGTTTGTGAGGTGCTCGTGGGGTTGAATTATATATGTAGATACGAGCAGCAGCAGAATGCTTTATTGGATTGTGCTAGTAGTTTTGATTTTGAAGATTGCATGGAGTGGCAATTACAAGGTGGTCTTGGTGGTTCGTTTCGTTCTTGAGTTCGTAATTTTTTTTATTTTTTTTTGTGCCTTTTGTTACACGAAAAATGGCTGTTAGATGGGTTAAATGCAGTTTACCCCCTAGTGAAATGCAAAACTGATGAAAATATCCCTTTTAAGTGAAAATAAATATGAAAAATCTTCTTTTCTTTTAAAATCTAAGGAGGTTTTGTGTATTTATTTTTACTTGTTTTTTGGTTTCAGAGGGGTTAAGTTGCATTTAACCTTGTTACTGGATTGACAGTTCTTACTAGGCATTGTGTGTGGATATCAGGAGTGTGGAGGAATTGATGATGTCTTTGCTAATTAGAACTTGATTTATGTATTTGAATTGTAAGTCTATTGACAACTTTGAAAGTACATAAATTTAATTTATGATATTCCACTACTTTCTTGATTCTTTTTATGAATGTCTGCGACCGTCCCACAGAGAAAATCTTGACCTATTTATTTAGCTTATATTAGTGACTAGTGAGTTACTTTTTCTTCAATAATCCCAAGGGTGCATTTAACACCTATTACAGTATGTCTACATCAAGTATCTACAAATTTTTAACATAATTGCTAAATGAAACAAAATTGATGGATTAGAATTTTTTTGATAATATTCTTGAAAAATGATTTATTATTTGAAATGTGATTTTTTTTTTTTCATTTGAAATGTCAATCTTATTCCCTTTTGTATATATTTTAAAAACCTTAATAGGAGAAACTTATACACATTATCGTTCTAAAGTTAAAATTTACAAATAATACCTAACATGCTTTTATTTATGGTTAAGTTAAAATATAATTATTTTAATCTTTGATATGCTTTACAATTGAAATCTGAAAAGAGCAATCATTCCTTTGTTTTTCTGGTCAATTTTAAAATATTTACTATTTTTACCAAAGTATATGCCGACAAAATTTCCAAATGTAATCTGATTGAAATGACTTTAATCATAAGAGAGATAATAGAAAAGATAAAAAAAAATCAATTCGACAATTTATTTTTTATTTTTCTACTATGAAAATTGGACAATTTTACATTATTATATTGATTAGGGAGCGGGGTTTGCATTTTCCCGTAATTATAAACCAATGAACACGACTTCTACTCAAGCCGTACGTCATTGCAGAGGTGTAAACGGGAGAGAAAATCTCAGCAGCTCATCTAAGGCGCAGTTATAAACAATCAACAAAGTCAAACCAGATGGGTGCAGTGGTCCAAATGTACCCAGTTCCAGAATTCTAGAAACTGCAACTGGGATGCGGAGGAGAGGAGTTTCCCATCTATCTACGCTGAGATTGTTTTGGAATTAAAGAATTTATAAGATCTGCGATCCTCGCTATATTTTCTATCGATCGGTTTCAAGCTGCTTGATTTGCTTTTGTTGAGCCCTAATTCATGATGAGTTACCGGAGGTTAGTATGAATATTTAGTTATCATTTCAGAATTATTGCTTCAGTATTGGAGTACAATGTTGTTTTTTAGCATACGAGTTGATTACATTGTGGGTGATTTATTCTTTTAGTTATCTATTCTGTTTTATCGTAAGTGATACATGTATGCGGAAACACGGGAAGAACGGAAATGGGGAAAATGAAGAATGGTTAATTTGGTGTTAATGTGCTTGCAATTGTTCTTGTGTGATAGATTGAAAGTTTTCGCAATGGGCATTGCTTAGTATTGACGAAAGAATGAACTTTTGATTGACTTCAACTATGTTATTATCTTGGAATCTTCTTTTTTCTGAAATTGGAAAGAAAGTTCTAACCTGATTTTGACTTTAATGATCTACTGTGTTCTGATTAGACCGAATAAGTGCCTAAGATAGTGTATTTTCCTTGTTTCTGTGCTTTGGATTGGGTGAGTTGGGGTGGGAGAACAAGTTGGTTTAGTGGACGAATGATTGGATTTTTAGAGGGGCGAATTTTTTTTCTAAATTATGTGGGTATTACTGAAATAGACGTTCGGTTCGCTATTTACGAGTATGTTCTCTATAAGTTTTCCCAAGTCTCTTAATTAGTTAGCCATGCATGACATTTTAGCATTAGGCTTGATTTGTTCTGCAAGTAATGGCATCTGAGAGACTTGTATTTTTGTATTTGATACAAACTTTTGAATTCCAAAGAACGGAAATCGATCCAGAGGAATGAGTATTTCAAACGAACCAAGGCGTGAGATATTCATGCAATGAAGATAATGACACTTGGAATACTTGAATAGAGTATATTTACCAGTAACTGGGAAAACTTTGACTTGAATCTTTCCTTGCTCATAGTCCAATTTCTAAAGGAATGGGATCGATTATGCTGTATTTACTTGTAATGGATGGAGGAATATATGTTTAAATTTTATTGTTATATCTTTCTCCCTTACTGCAAACTGATATATTTTATATCTCTTATTACCCGAAAGCATGTCTCATGAAATTCTTGCATACAGGGAACATCGAGCCTCAAGGGCTTCACTTTTTGATAACATGGACAGCCTTGAAGAGGGCGGTCTGAGGGCCTCTTCTTCATATTCAAGTGGTATTGATGATCATGACAATGAGAAAACAATGGACAGTTTACATGATAGAGTCAGCTTCTTAAAAAGGGTGAGAATCCCCTCTCTCCATCTAGAAGAACATTTTCCTCTCTTTGTCGTTGTCTGCCTCACATGCAAATTTTGACTTTCCCCGTCTTTCTGAAGAAAATATTCGACCACCACTGTCCCTTATTAGTACGACTGTTTTTGTTGTCTTTTTTCTCGTCATTTTTGTTGTGTTTTTATGTCTCCTCTCCCACTGTCCTTATTAGTATGTATTCAACTTTCTTTTTTGATTGGTGAAGGTGTATCTTGTTCTAGATGCTTGATTTAGCTTTGAATCCTGTACAAATTTGAGAAGAGAAATGACAAAAGTAGGAGAAACATCTTTGTATTTATTTCTAGTATTGTATTCTTTGAAATAGTTCTATGTAATATCACCCAAACTTATGGTTTTGAAGAAATTAATTGTTTTATTATCTCTACTGCTCTTGTTTCAGTTGACAGGGGACATACATGAAGAGGTGGAGACTCACAACCGTATGCTAGACAGAATGGTATGTTAATTAGTGGACGGTATGTTCGTTCATAAAAAAAATAAAAAGTACAAATATATTTGTGCCTGTAAAAAATTGCTTATGCTGTTTATTGCGTTTTTGTGAAGTAGGGAAATGAGATGGATTCATCAAGAGGAATTATGTCAGGAACAATGGATAGGTTTAAAATGGTAAAACTGAGTTATGTTTCATTGTGATTCATAATTCGTTTTTGCCTTTACTTTGGTTTTCTGAATTTTGATTTGGTGATCTTTGTTAGGTTTTTGATAAGAAATCAAACAGGAGAATCTGCACTCTTGCAATATATTTCGTGTTTGCTTTTTTGGTGCTGTACTGTATCATTAGGTGAACATCTTTCTTATATCTACATTACCATATTAGTATGTCCCTTGCCCAACAGTTCTTAATATTTTCTCTCTCCAAGTATTTCTTGTAACTTCCGGGAAATGTGTTATATCATATGGGGCAATTTTTACATCAACTACAAGTGAGGTTTTGGTAAAATTACAAATGAGTGCTACTTGTTTCAGAAATTACAAGAAACTCCCTGGGGTTTCATTATTCGTGTAAAATTTGTGAAAATTGTGGCAAAGAGAGGCTTTAAAACACAATGACTCTTAGATTGATGGACTTTAGGAGACATGATACTTCGGATAGTGTAAACATGGGCAAAAACCGACAAAGGTTTTTCATGAATAATGTATCCTCAGGGGCGTTTCTGTAATTTCTAAAAGAAGAGGGATTAATATGTAATTATATCGATCCTCAAGGGTAGTAGATGTAAATATCTCGTTGCATATATGTTCAATAGTTGGATGAAATTTAGAGATTATCTTACATTATAAGAAGGGATCCGATTATTATCACTTATTTTAAAGTAACTTCACTTGGATAATGTAAATGTACTTGCATGGTCTATGCTCAGAAAATATTTTTATCTTTTCTCATTCGTCACTCATGCAATGCTGATATGTTAATTACCGCTGAAGTTTAGTTGTGATATCCTTTTGGGTTTCGGCGACCATTAGAATGGATTTCGTGATTATGATTATGATTATGATTTTCACCTATCGCTTTAACAAAGCATGTTATGACTTTTAAAGACAAAACTCCCTTATTTATTTTGCAGGGTTCTGTTGTATTTCACGTATGGTTGAAGCAATTGAGATGTTCCTGAAGAGGAATCCGGAGCCGTATTTTTTTCAGTACGTAACTGCTAAATTGTGAATACAGATGTCTTAAAATGCGTTTGGAACATGTTTGTGTTCATTATGTGGTGTAACAATGCCATGTGATCTGAACCTAAGTTTTTTCATATGATTCTTCTGTGTATTAACAGAACAGAGTTGCTCGTTTCTTACAGGTAGTTTGTTTCATTTAAATGTATTCTTCGAGGGAAAATCTCAGTTTGGTCTTATAAAGTATGTCGTTTTCATATGTAGTCCCATTCATTACGGGTTTCTCGTTATGTCCCATAAAGTTTGAAAATTCTCACGTTTATATCCCAGACTCCGTCTTGCAGAAACATTGCCCCTGTGAGGAACTCCAATTTTAGAAGATACCTAAAGTTCTTCGTAATGTTTAATTTCCAGATTGTATTTATGAGTCTTTTGTGTATTTTTCTTCCTTCTACCTATATTCAATAAAATTATTCATTGAGCACACAATTAAACACCAAATAAGTAAAAATACAAGATGAGTCCTATTAATATTGATTTGAAATAAACCATAAAACACAGACTTATCTGTGGGTTACACGACAAACTTGATAAATATGATATTTCCTTTTAATTATAGATAGTTTAATGTTTTCACTAGTTATGTTTGGTAGACCTGGGATAGTAATGGTGTTATTGAGTTTTCTTGAAATAAGTTTTCTTCTAATGAGAATTTATTTCCTGAATTATTTGTTAATGGATCGGTTGTGCTGACACCATAGTTAACATAAAAGAGTTTGAAGCTTAAGAGTTGGGTAGAGGTTGATCTGATTTTAACACGAATTCAAACAACTCAATACGAAGCCATCTAATTTCTAATCTAACTCGATCCAATTACCACCCTAGGTTTGAATGTTAGAGATGATTTTAATACCCGATGATAATTATTAATTATACATTTGCCCCCACTATTTTGACATGCAAGATTAATAAGTAAATATACATAGAAGAAATCAAGAACTTGTTGGTTAGAGTTATCTTTTTAGGCGAACTTGCACTCTCGGTTGTGGTTCTCTATGATGTCGGAATGCGGCTTGTGTCGGGTTTAGTGGTGGTCATATCTGATGGACGAGATGAACTCTTGGACACCTTTTGAAAAAGGATTTTTTCTAACCTCTCTTTCTTTGGATAATATTTTAATTTAACCATTAAGGCTTTGTTGGTTCAACCACTTTTAAACGATTAAGTCATGGTGTCATGATGTCATATGTAATATCTTTCTCCCACATCGGATAAGTACAAGATTTATGTTAAGTATATAACTTAAAATTTAAGTGTAACTAATGGATATCATTTTTGGACAGTGATTTAGGCCCAAATTGTGTCCAACGGGCCCGTGGGTCCGGGACCGTGACAAAATGGTATCAAAGCTGACCGTCAGTTGTGGATTGTAATACCCTATCAACATCGGATAAGGTACAAGACTTATGTTACCCGTGTGAGAGCCATCTCTTGAGTCTCTTCTAAAGGAGGTATCAACATCAGATAAGGTACAAGACTTATGTTAAGTATATAAGTTATAATTCAACTTTAACCAATAGATATTCTTTTTGAGCAGTGTTTTAGGCCCAATTTTAAATTATACTTAGTAGGTTCGACACTTGTACTCGTATCCAATAAACTTATACTCGTATCCAATAAGCTGATGGGGTCTGGGCCCGTGACATCATCTGAGCAGAATCGTATATAAATCAAAGACAATTTTCTAACTCCGGAAAAAAAATCATTTTTATAAACTAATTTCATTTGAATTTTTTATGTTTGCCCTTTTATAATCCGTGAACTCGTGAAGATCTCTCTGTTTTTTTTTTTTGGCTAGAAGGAGAGCTCAAACTAGAGCTTGCTCTCCTCGGTAATCATATTAATCAAGCTCCCAATGGGGAGAGAAAGCCATTCCATCATACAAACATCAATATTGTGCCCTTCTTTTACTAACCAATCCGCACACCCATTTCCTTCCCTAAGGATATGTTTAAACGAAACTTGCCAAGGCTTCCTAATCAAGTTACGGCAATCTTACACAATGTGACCGAGATAGTGTTGATCAACATTTTGGCTTTGGACCAAGTCAAACACAGTTTTGGAGTCGAGCTCCACCTCAAGATGTGAGAGTCTACGTTCCCATGCTATTTTAAGGCCCTCACAGAGACCAAGAAGTTCCGCTTCCGTGATCGTTTTCTCGCCAAGTTTCATGGAGTACCCGGTGCACCATCTCCCCCATTCATCTCGGATAATCCCCCTAAGATCTCTATAACCATAGTAAACTAATTACTAAATAAAATCATAATTTATTGGGAAAATAATTTTTGTTTCCGGTAAAATTTCGTTTTTTCACATTGCTTCCTTAACTACCTAGTTTTACAATTAATATACATACCTTTACCCGTTAATCATGAGAATGCAAATTGATGGTATATTACATTTTGGGCCCGGCCCAATGGGCTGTAATGGATTTGTGTCGTGTGGGTTTAGAATGATGTATTATATTTTTTGGGCTCGGCCCAGATGGTTTTGACGGACTGGTAGCTCGAGTAAGTTTATTATTGAGGATAGCTCGGAAGTAGAAGATTAGGAGTTCTTTTCTCATAAAATCCTGGTAGGAATCTAATTTGAGTCCTAGTTGAAGAAGGTTTTCTAGGTGATAAAGGAGTTCTAATCTTAGAAGGATTAGAGCTATCATTCCCTATAAAAAGGCTTGAACCCTCATTAGAGATATCAAAAAAAAAAGTATTGCAGAAGTTCAAGAGAGGTATAGTGAGATCTATTGAGGCGTAATTTTGCACGCATCACAAATCAATAATTAAAGGAAGAATTCATAAAAAAAAATACCAATTCACCCATGATACGGTGTTTATTGGACGCCAATTTTTGGCATATTACAAAATAATCCATCCGGTAAAAAAAGTGACAATTCAGGATTTTGAGTATCGGAGAAATGAAAACCGCCTTAAAACCTCATCAGTTGCCATGGAAACCGTTAATTTTGGAGATCAGGCATTACAAGACAACAATCTTTCACTAACAGAAAAGTTCGCCACAAACTTAATAAAATCCGTCACAAAATGCATTTTGTGACGGATTTTGATCCTCACAAATCTGTCACTATATGTCTTATCACTGATTTGTTTTGTGATGGATAATAAAGTCCATCACTAATTACTTTAAATTTTATAAAAAATTATACTTACTTTTCCTCTATTTTCTAATCTATTATTATTTTAAAATTTGTAATGGAACTTTTTCTATCACTAATAATCCATCACTGAATGGTATGTGGTTTTGTAGTGAGATGAGCAATAGGATTTTCGGGATGGTTTTAATGAATATGCTAGTAAATTAAAGGGGGAATTGCATTTGGGTCCCTGACATTTGTCATATTTATATTTAAATCCACTTCGATGCATTTATTATATATAGGTCCCTAAATTAGTCAACATTCCCTTCTAAATCGGTGATGGGACCTAAATGTATACAATATAACTTAAATTAAATGATCTTGGGTGTTGCTTACATATAGGGACCCATATTTTCAGTTAAATTTGACCAAATGTAAACCAGTCTAGAGACCTAAATGTAATAAACACATTTAAATAGATGTAAATATAAATATGACAAACGTCAGAAACTCATATGTAATTCGCCCCTAAATTAATTAAATAGTTGTGTTTATTAGTACTTTTCTTTTCTTTATATATATATATATGTATATACAATAGAAGAAAACATTTCTTTAGGACGGAATCTGCCCGAGTATCAGGCTTATTAATTGCAGAATATTTAAATAGTTTACTGAAAATTGGTTACAAAATTTCTATTAATTTTGTGTGCGTAGTAATTTATGAAATACGGATACAGCAATTCACGAATATGATATGTACACGACATTACGGATACGATACGATATGAATACGATAATAAGAATTTTGTTTGATATTTTAAAGTCAGACGCGCCACGGCACAGCATAATAAAATTTTTAAAAATATCCGTGCATTATAGGTGGTAAATGAGAAAATTTCACGAAAACTTTGTAGGGAACTAAACCTTAATTGTAATATTTTAATGTTTATCTTGATTTTTTTTTTTTTGGTGAGATTTACCGGTTCAGGTAATCCTACATTGAGGGCCCTTAATCCAGTTCGGAGTTTAGTTACAGTTAAGGCTCTTTACCCCTCCCAACAAATGTGTTCAGTGGGGATCGAACAAAAAACTATTCCCACAAACTCAACCTGTGTTGCCAACTGAGCCACACTATGTTGATTTTATCCTGATTATTAATTCAAGTAATAATTCGTTCAATTGAAACATTTTAATACCATTAAGCCCACGTGACTATCTTGCGTGCCTAATCATTTGCATTCATGATGGAAAAATTAAAATGAATAAATAACTAAAAATTATTAGTTTTTTGTCGCTTATAATAAAAGAAAGACGCTTAGGAATATGTATATTTTGAGTAAATTTAAGAAAAAGAAAATCTACTATATATTTTAAATCTTAATTACAATCTAGGTCCTGAATTAATGGTTGACATTTTGGACTAAATCAATTTAAATTACACGAAATTTCCTGACGTAGATTTTTAGAAGCTGCCCTCGTTTTATTTAAAAAGTTGCAAATGCATGCCTAAATTTATTATTTAATATTTTAATTTTCTTATTTAGAGTGTAAGCATTCTCAAACACTCCATTATTTGATAAAAGTACGAAATTAAGGTAAACGTACATAGGGTTAATTTAATTTGGAACCAAAGTATTAATTTGCTAAACTATAAGTTGTGATTCTCTAACTCAAAATATTATGCATATACCCCACAGAAGTTCTATAATTTTAAAAAACCCCAATTTTTAGGATATTTTTAGGGTTCCGCCACTTAATTAAGGGAATATATATATTTCAAAGTTTAACAAAATATTTCTAACGAAATTCTAAATATCGGATACGTTTTTGTAATTATGAAACTCCTGTGGGGTGTTAGTGTAATATTTTGATTAAAATAATCATAACTTGTAGTTTAGCAAATTAATTCATTTAGGGTACAAATATAATAAACCCATTAAACAGTACATGCATAAATTATCTAATTTGTTTATGACCGTGCATGATACATGGATATAGACACAGCAACACGAATATAACACGACACACACAGCAATACCGTCAGTATGAAAATAAAACGTGTATGTATATTTCATATATTACCAAAGCGAATATATGTACGTGTATGTATATTAATAAACAGTATAAATATTTTTGAATATAAATATGAGCATTGGGTTTCAACCCTGGAGTCTTAGAATATGTTGAAATATGAGACAGCGACGTGCTCACCACCAGACAACTTGCACGCGACCCCACGATTCTCAAACCCTAATTTTTATACACAGTGATGAGAGAGCGAGAGAGAGAGAGAGGACAAAGTTCGAGTTCTATAAAAAAGGAATAAACCTGAGCTCCCCCTTGCAAAGCAATAATCAGATATGAAAAACATAGTAAGAGATATCATTACATAGTTTACATTTTCCATCTCTAAATATTTTAGTAGTATTACCTTTATATACCAATAGTGTTTTCAATCTATGGCTTCTTTATTAATTCTCTCACTCCTTTGTTCTTGATACTTGACTCTGTGCAAGGGTTTTTAAACTACAATTATCAGATTTCTGACTATATTATATATATGTATTTCTACATATATTAATGAATAGTTAATCATATATATTGTTCTTCCCTTTTTTTTTAGCGCTATCTTTGCTTGATTCCACAAACTTATCTCTGTGTTAGCTAACTAGGGTTCAAGAAATTCCTGGTTTGACTTTTGTCTATTTTCATTTGATTATTAGAAATTACGGTTAGCTGATCAACAGATTTCAAATTCAGTATAATGCTTCAGAGTTAAAATCTTGGTTGTGTTGAATTTCAAGAATTCGAAGATTTAGGATTTGAAGAAATTTTCATCATCAAGGGAGATCATAAACGATATATTACACATCGATCTATCTTTTTACTTTGTTCCGAGCAGAGAATCAATCGAACAGATCACCGATCCAAAATAGCAATTCTGGCTAACGGGTGGTGGAACGGTTTGCCGGTGGGTGAACCGGCTTCCTTGATGAACAACAAGCGGCCGGAAATGGACCTCTCCATCAACGACAAGAGCGGCGGCGGCAGCAGCAGCCGGGGGGAGGATGATGATGACAGAGATGGTGGAGACGAGCCCAAGGAAGGCGCCGTTGAAGTGGGCAACCGTCGCCCCCGCGGCCGGCCGCCCGGTTCCAAGAACAAGCCGAAACCCCCAATTTTCGTGACCCGGGACAGCCCCAACGCTTTGCGAAGCCACGTTATGGAAGTTGCCGCCGGCACTGACGTGGCGGAGAGCATCGCCCAGTTCGCGCGACGCCGTCAGCGTGGCGTCTGTGTCCTCAGCGGGAGTGGTTCGGTCACCAACGTCACAATACGTCAGCCTGCCGCGCCCAGTGCCGCGGTGGTTCTCCAGGGCCGATTCGATATTCTCTCCTTAACAGGGGCTTTTCTGCCTGGTCCGGCTCCGCCAGGCGCCACCGGATTGACAGTTTATTTGGCTGGCGGGCAGGGACAGGTGGTGGGTGGGAGTGTTGTTGGACCGCTGGTTGCAGCGGGGCCGGTTATGGTGATTGCTGCAACTTTTGCTAATGCGACCTACGAAAGATTGCCTCTTGAAGAGGCCGAGGAGGAGGGTGGTGGCTCAGCCCAAGGGGCGGCAGGGGGAGGTGGCGGTGGTGGTGGTTCGCCGCCAGGAATGGGACAACAACAGCATCATGGGATGCCGCCTGACCCCGCATCTTTACCCATTTATAATCTGACCCCAAGTTTACTTGCAAATGGAGGGCATTTGAATCATGATGCTTATGCTTGGGCGCAATCAAGGCCATCCTATTGACAGAGAATAAGGTAAAATATTTCGGAAAAATAAATAATCAGTTTCTGTTATGTATGTAGTAATCAAATGCAGACTTTTCAAGAGATAGGGTTTTATATTTATATGTGTAATTTGTGTAGAAAATCATTTTCTTGGATCTCTATGTATGTATATTATAACTTATGTTTTAGCTTTGCATATGCTGCGGTTTGCAATAATAATAATATTGTAGTTTGCTTCAGCTTTCCTTGCCATTTGATTACCACTATGTTTGCAATAAAAATAAGGGTTTTCTTGGGTTAATTTTCTCGTTTTAATCCATCTCCATTCTTTAAAAATTGTTTGATATGAATATTATAGTCAGAAATATTATATGAATATATAGAATATTTCTGTTTTATTTTAGAATATGGTTTTCTGTGTCATTTCCAATTAATTGAAGAACTTGAATATTTTACCAAGTTTTTGTCCTTTTTGCCCTAGATTTAACTTACTTGATCTCCAGAGTACTCCACGTGAGCTAACAGAAAATATTGGGTTTGCATTTAGTACTGAGGTCTAATTGATTAATCTGGAACAGGTTTAATTTACATTAATTAATTTGTAATGATTAGTATTTCTTGAAGTTAGAGTACTAATACTCACATTTGTGGGACTCAAACTCATAACCAGTCTCATCGTCGCCATCAGGACAAGGGATCCGTGGTCACAAAGGTAAACTATTAATCGATAAATTTAGATGGTTGGTTTTGGGCTTTTGGCTAGCTAATTGATGAAGAAAGGCGTAGCAAAAAAACTCTTACTGCATGACACCTTTAAAATTAATTTGCATCGCGAAATTATTAATGCACCGGACAACCTGCTCTGAATTAGGATGCCATGTTAGTTAGGATGTTTGAACCTAACTCATCCACAAAAGCTAACTAATAATGTAAATGTTGCTCAGTTTAGTATTTATTCGATGTGGTATACCCAATATATTTTATAGTTTATGGCTAATTAAATTTGTAAAACACCACCACCAAACATAGTACTAACATAGAGATAGGATATCATGATGATACTTAGGAATAAAAAAATATTGTAAAGCTAGCTAAACACTTATACTAATGACTCGTTATTTTCTGGTGTTTTTCAAATATCAACTCAAAGGGGTTTGAATTGGTATAAAGCCAGCCGGAAAGATTACATCTATACTATTATATAATTCCACTTCCCCCTTAAAGTAACTATTTTGGTCTTCCACTTTTTTGGTTTATAAATTTATTTTTTGTTTTTTTTTTTATTTTAAAAAATTCTTATCATTTTTTGACAAGTTCTTTTAGTCTCTTCTTTATTATTTTCTCTTTCTCTCTCCTCTTCCTTATCCCTTTATTTTTCTCTGTTATATTAATATTTTTTACTCTCTCTTCTCCCCACTTTCTCACGTTGTTTTTCCTCTCTTCTCTTCCTATTTAAACTCCTCAATAGTTTAAATTTTTTACTTATTTAATCATAAAAATTACTTTTAATATGCCATAAGTTTTGTAAATATAATGAAAATAATTAATATTATCATAAATAAATTTTTAAATAATATTTATAAATTTATGCTATTTAAATTTATATATTATTAATAATATTTTAATTATATATTGCACACGCATTGAGTATACCATATTTACTAATTTTTAATTAAAGAGAGAGCAAACTAGTCACTAGTCAGTTGAGGGGGTGAAAATAGTAATTTTTTAATTACGAAAAATAAAGAAGTTAAAAATTGATCCAAAGCAGAAATTCAAGAAATAGTTATTTGTTTTGATTATGAACACTATTAATTAATTGGTAACATCAATTCTACGTATGGACAATTACACGGTAAGAAATCCCTCTAGCTAGTTAATTTGATAATCTATACTATTATATAATTTCCCTTCCCTTAGAATAACTACCTTAGAATAACTACCTTTGGGTCTTCTACTTTTCTGGTCTAACAATTTTTTTGTCTGTCAATTTTTTTTTATTTTTTTAATTTTATCACTTTTTGACACATTCTTTTATTCACTCTTCTTTATTATTTTCTTTTTTCTGTCATCTTCCTTATCCCTTTATTTTTTTCTCTAATATCAATATTTTTCTCTCTCTTCTCCCCACTTTCTCACGTTGTTTTTCCTCTCTTTTTTCTTTTCTCTCTTCTCTTTCTCTCTCTTCCTATTTAAACTCCTCAATAATTTAAATATTTTATTTATTTAATTATAAAAATTACTTTTTAATATGCAATAAGTTTTGTAAATATGAAAAAAGAAGTTTTGTAAATATATTAAAAATAATTAATATTATCATAAATAAATTTTTAAATAATATTTATAAATATATGCTACCTAAATTGATATATTATTAATAATATTTTGATTGTATATTACACATGCATCTAGTGTGTCATATTTACTAGTAATAATAAAGTACCCCAAGTTGGTGGAATTAAACTTAAAAGATTATTATACTTTATTTTTATTTTTTTAACCAAGAACCGATCAAACCGGCGGGAGGATTAAGAGCATCCTATTAAAATCTCAATTGAAAATACAATTACTAAAGTCATTATATGAAATAAATTCTCCACAATGATCATCACTTTCATAATTAGATATAATTTCAAGTTTCCCATCAACTTTTAAAAATATTTTGATTAGTTAATGATTAGGAAAAATTACAAAAAAAATATCAAACTAACCCGATTTAGCATTCTGGGAATAGTAATTGTCCACTGGCAAAATAACCCAATATGTTTGAATTTTCGTCAAAATAAGGATTTTGGACCCAAAACCGCTCGTGCTATGCATGCACGTGACTTCAAAAAATCAGCGACGTGGCATTTTTTCTGACAGTTTTTCGAGCGGTTTTCGGAGGCACGAGTTATTTTCGGAGCGATTTTGGGTCCAAAATCTCAGTTTTGATGAAAATGTAAACATATTGAATTATTTTGTCAGTGGAACAATTACTATCCTCAAAATGCTAAAATAGGTTAATTAGTTGTTATCTTCTTTTTGCATTTTTCCCTTAATAATTATATTGTTATTTCTAAAAATAGAAAGTAAATTACAAAAACCCCAAATTTGAGGATAGTGAGATATAAATCTCCCTTTTAGAGAAAGAGCTAGTTGAATTAGCTAATAAGGCCAAAAAATACAATTCTTTCATAGTATTTTAGAATTACATATATGTATAGTCCTTTAATAACTAGTTGCTTCTATATTTAATTATCACAAAATTTGAAATGAATCATGGCGACATGATGGGATTCTCGTTCAGGATATGTCATCAATTTCTAAGTTGAGAATGAAGTAGTAACAATTTTTTATTTATCTTTTAATCCAAATCCCATACAATATTGTCGATCGGTCTAGAACTGATGACCTTCTGTATAGTGTATGACTATATACGTAATGTTTTGCAATTAACTGTATACGGATTCGTATATACACACAAACATGCAAACATGTACATATATGTCTGTTCTAAGTTGCCTTAAATAAAGGTTTGGTATCAATAAATCCCGCGTTGTATGAATCACGCAAAATGACCAGCGATATAGACATGACACAACTTGGACACATCAATATATATAGATTTTTTTTGTATTTTATATTAAAAAAGTATCTGATACACACGATACGACACATTAGAGTAAAATTTTTAGAAGTGTTTATGCATCATAACTAGCTACTTACTCTTTATTGAAAACATATTTAATTTGACGGCTAAATTATATTTTTAGTTCTGTAACTATCGATTTGTAGTATTCTCGGTCCTAAGGTTTTTCACTTGTAATTTTAGTCCTATAATTTTGAAATTATATCAATTTTTAGTCATTCAGTCACCGAAATCGTACTTTTTCCCCGAATTTGGACCGTGTATCTCCCACATATATAATTTCATGTTTCATTTTCTCATCTTATTTCTTGGAGTTGGTAAAATTAACTTAAAAAGGAGTAACTAGTACTCTAGTAGTTCTTAATAATTTTGTATTTGTCACATTGAGAGTGTTTAATTGAAAAACCTCTGTTTTTGTAAAAATGAATATATATAGAAGCTAAACGTGTAACAAATTATAACATTAATTAAAATATGAAGTATAGTTATTAAAAAAGGTTTAAAGTAAAAAACGTTTTAGAAATTAGAATATACCTGAAAAATAACCTTAGAAGGGTGCTAATCTATGAAGCATGAATATTTCTAAAAATAATTCTCTAGTGTAAAATGTCGAAAAAAATTCGTATCACCGTAATCCGTGTTCGTGTTTCATAAGTGCTAATTAATTAATGGTGACATGTAGGGCCTACTTCACATGAATTCACGTGTTAATGTTAATTAAGCGTCATAAACAATGGCAATTAGCAAGTTGGGCATCATATTCCAACACTAAAGTCCAACGAAATGGGCTCTTAGGTTCAATAATTATTCATTCTACTATATTAAATTATCCCTTTATTCAGACAAATTGTTTCGCACTTTTCTTCACATTTGGCTTTCCCAAGTGGACAAAATTGCAAATTTCCTCTTGTAAATTTCCTATCTAAGTTGGTTTTTCCTTTTAACTTTTAATCTTGTGCAATTCTAGTTTGATTTTGGCCGGAAACTTGCCGGGAAATTCAAACTTGTCGGTGAGATATTTTATCAAAACCACCAGATTTTTCTTGATTATTGTCTTGGTCAAGACCCCCACATCAATTGAAGAAGACCAGTTCTGATTAAAATCATCCAATTTTCATTATTTTTACATATTTATACTTTATTCATGATTCAAAATTAGATGATTTTGAGAGTTATTTTTTTAATTGGTGAAAGGATCTTTGACCCAAATAATAATGGGAATGTGATAGTTATGCTCCAGGACGAGTTTCGAATTTATCCGGCGAGTTTCCAACCAAAATCAGACTAAAATTATACAAAATAAAATGTTACATAATAAATTTTGTGAAACAAACTTAAATAGTACTAAAGTTGAAAAATGATAAATTTACGATACAAAATTTTGCAATTTTACCTTTCCTAGTGGTGGCAAAGCACTAATTAGCACTGTTTCCCCCAATAATCTACAACTTCGAAACACTAAATAGCCAACTAAAAGTGGGCGTCGCCTTTGAAAGGGGAATCCACTATGAAATTTAGACCACCCATTACCGCCGAAACTAACATTATTGCGTCTTACATTAAAATATTTTTTATGTTGTGGGGACGACTTAATTTGAATGTTTTTAATTAATAATACATTTTTGTGGGACTAACAAAGTATTTAATCTGGCTTTTCTATCCACTCCAATATCTTAACGCTGACGATGAACATGAATGGTAACTTGTCTTTGTGCATAATTTGGCCTATGCTATGAATTTCTTTTAATTAATTTATGCATTGAGCTCCAGCTTCATGATCATTTATGATGAGCGGACACTTCTAAAAATTTTATTCTATCGTGTCGTGTCGTGTCCGAACACTTCTGTAATATAAAATGTCGAAAAAAATCCGTATCACTATATTCGTATCGTGTCGTATCCGTGTCGCTGGGTCTGTGTCCGTATTTGATAGGTAATCATGAATAAAAGATGGTAGGTTGAGTAAAAGAGCCAATCAAGAAACCCTAGCGTATGGTTTCTGGATTTCAACCTAATTGGCTCAAACGATACATTATTTAATTTGGTCATCAACAGTGTTAAAACAAAAACTTATATATAATATTAGTAATTATCTAGATAGCATCTTAGATTACCTAAATAAGAGTTTAACTCCATAAATAATTATTACCTGGAGCCAACAAGTAGTATATGTTATATGATTTATATATGATATACGGATACTTCTATAAATTATATTCTGTCATATCGTGTTGTATCCGTATCGTATCGTTTCCGTGTCCATGTTTTAATAGAGTATATGTACGTTAGAAACAAATGAAGAAAATATGATCTGAAAATGACATTGATGACGGAAAATAAGGAATTTGGAAGTTACATCTTTTGGCACGAACATTATGTGTCATGCCCCGAACTCGTCGTCGCGGTTTAATGCGAAAATAAGTTTTTATTGTCTGACATGACACTAAGTACAACTTAAAATTGAAATTGAATACTATCCAAAGAATATTTGATTATTGGTTATAGTTAAATTATAACTCATATATAGGACTAAAACATATAATGCTTGCAATTCATTAGAACAATTAAGTAGCATGATCTGACAAATATGCTCATTCATGTAATCAAAACAAGTATTTTCGAATATGCAATCATTAATTTAATTAATTCACTCTATTTGATTTTAAGCTAATTACAACATGTTTTAGTGATCGATCAAAGCTGTGCATGCATTAGTCAAACTATATTCTTTCTTTAAGTTCAATGACTGAAACGTGAAAATTTAAAGATATGATTAACATGCCGCTTTTACTTGTTTTCTTGGAGAAATAGTAATTAAAGCTATATGGTGTATTAAAATTAATGATCTCTAGTTCTTATAATGAACGTTTAAGTACTTATAGTGATTAAAGAAATGTTTTTAAAATCTGATTATAATATCGGAACTCCAATATAGGTATATGTTATAGTACCAACGTGATGTGGCTCAGTTAATTACAACACCGATTGAGTTTGTGGAAAGTGTTTCAAGTTCGGTTTCTACTAAACACACTCGTTGGGAGGGGTGAAGATCCTTAACTGTGACTAAGAAACGAACCGGATTAAGGGCACTCAATGTAGGATTTCCCGAACCAATAAAAAAAAATATTGTTGGAGTAATTAATATTGATGCTATCCATAATCATGATAGATATGATATTGAGCTTTGGGCTTATTAGGAAGGCTCAATTAGATATTAAGTATGGAAGACCAAAGCTTGTTGACTATGAAACAAGGACACAGACACGGCACGATACGGATACGGCGATACGGATTTTTTTCGATATTTTACACTAGAGAAGTGTCCACACGGATGTCCGACACGGTGTCTGACACGAGTGTCGGACACGGTGTCGGACACGACACGACACGGCCGGATAGGATTTTTAGAAGTGTCCGTGCATCATAACTTGTTGATGATCCACTGGCAACCTCTCATGTGGCCGGGAAGCCGACAGCCCACTGGGAAACATCTTATGGAGGTGCATCTGAATATGAAGGAAGACTAGGTCAAAAGGTTAACCTACCAGAAAACAGGGCTATTGTAATTGAATTTAAGTGACAGATCAATCGACCACTAATCAGTGACCGATCTATAACTGATATAAGCGGCCACATCCACTTCCAACCACCAGAGAAATACGCAACATCATCCTATCCCTAGTCCAACGGCTGCCTACGTGAAAATTCCGGGAAGGAGGATTCCACTCGGATTCCTCCCTATAAATTAGAGAAGACCATCTCATTTGATACACTAATGATCTACAAGTATTCTCTATCATTCTCATTAAAGCTCTATATTCACTTTAATCTCTACATTTTCATTACGTTATATCATTGAATTACGTATTCTCTTTACTCATTAATATTGATTATTATCATGAAGCGTACCCACTTCCATAATTCAGTGGAATGCTAATGTTTTTGCATTGCAGGTTTCTCTTCCAATTTTTCTAAAATTCTGGTGGTCTCAAAGCTCGATCTTCCCAACTTACAAATTTATCAGTGCTCCGGAAATTGGTATGCATCAAATTTCGAGCGAAAAAAATCATCAGGTGTGGGCCGTTGGGCCGGTATGTGACCATACGTTTTAGAAACAAATGGTCAACCAAAAAAGGCGGGTAATTGAATTCAAAATTCCTTCAGCGTATTTTGATCTTTCCGGATTTTCAGTTCTATTGTTTATTATATTCTTAATTAATTTTAAGTGTTTTTGGTCTATATATTTATGGCCTCAATCCTCAATTTCTGTTGAAAAATCACTGGAATAATCACTAACTTCGTTATTGATACATTCAATTACAATGATTGGATTTTCCTCTCATTGTCTAGAACATATCCATTGAAGAAAGTAACCTCTCGAAATTATCCAATTTTCATAGTGGGCTAGTATAAATAGATGGAAATGATGAAAAATTACATCTGATGATTTTGAAAATTTATCTTCTACAATTGATGTGGAGATCTATCTTGCTATAAACAATGAGCAAATGGTAATTGTGATGAAGTATTGATTGTCTCATTGAGCCACTGGTCACGTTGAGGATATTTCCGCTAATTTAATTTCCAGCTAGTTGAGTAAATTCCAACAAAAATATGATGAAAATTGCTAAAAACTATAAGTTATAGGACTGAAATAAAAATGGTCAAACTTAGGGATGATTCTTGCAATTCTGCCCATAAGAGTATATAATCAAATATTGCAAATAGTACCCGAAAAAAAGAAGAAAAAAATTTGTGAAAAATCAACTGCACCAGCCGGGAATCGAACCCGGGTCTGTACCGTGGCAGGGTACTATTCTACCACTAGACCACTGGTGCGAGACTGACCGGATGATACCAAGAACTACTTATTACAACGTGCAAAAGAAAATTCTACACTGATCAAGTAATATAAATGAAAATATCGAGAAACTAAAATATAAAATCCGTCGCGACCCCCGGGAGTGGAGAGAAGAACCTCCTGCGGGCCCGTTGGTCGCGCGGGTATAACCTTCGAATCCACCATGTACAATCCTAAAGTTTGGCTTGGGAAGCACTTGCCAAAAGAGGTTAACCTTATTTAGTTGTACATGGATTCTTGTTTATAAACCCTTCAAACCACACATGTGTTTCCTATGTGGGACAAAGCCCCCAAGGCACATTTTTTCTCAAGTTTTGGGTGCTACAAAATCCAAATAAATGTATTGTCAAATTGTCATGAAAAACAATGGCGGAGCTACATACAAATAAGGGTGTTCACGTGCAACCCCTGACTTTAAAATTATGATAGTGTATTTTCTGAAATTATACCACAATATATAGTGTATTTTTATTGAGTGACCCCCTCGATATTTTGTATTGCTCTCTTTAAGTAAGGTACATCCCTAATCTTAGGATCCTGGCTCCGCCACTAAAATAATTTATCTTCAGAATATTTATATGGACTTAGTTTAAGTATTTGAATAGATGCTTAATTAGGATTCATTTGTTTGCTTGGTTGATGTCAGAGGAACCAAATTTGAATTAGGAACTTCAGGGACTTTTTTTTTTGTTTTTTTTCATGTTCTGTACAGACTTAAAAGGACGATTTTGCTCTTAAAAAATTGCCTGAAAGTGGTTGAAGGGACCAAAGCGATAAGAAATAGTAACTTCAGGGACTTAAGAAATATTAGGGACCAAATATGGTATTTCATTATTTATCATTAGTTATTTACCTAATCTTTACTATCAGTCTATCATAAATCGATAAATAATATATTATTGGACACTCTTTTACTAAACATTTAAAAAGGATCATGTCTCTATCTATTGACAATTTGACCCACACAACATTAATTCTGTTCGTTAATAGATATTACATACCGAATATGTGATCCATATTTCATAGTAAACGAATTTGATTCTGATTCTTTTCCAACTTATGGTTGGGGATTACTAGGAAATATATATATATATATATATATATATATATATATATATATATATATATATATATATATATATATAATAAGGATTATCCATTAGAATTATCAAACGTCTAATCATGACAAAAATACAAAATCATTCACATTTATAGAAAAAAGGTTGAAAAGGTTACAAATTTTAATTTTAAAATATTTTTAAAGAAACTTGAGTCAAAGAAAGGTAATAAACTTTTTACAAAACATTTTATTTGTTTTATCATTTATGAATTTAGGATGGATTTTAGAGTCTTGAAGGTGCAGATAGACCATATTTTATTATAGGGATAATTACACTTACACCCCCTCGACGTACGGGTAAATACAGCAAGATGTCCTGTACTATTGGAAATTACAGATAGATTCTCTTACCTCAATGAAAACTTAAAAAAACTTAACGAAAAGTTATAAAATGACTAAATTATCCATCATTTTTGTTATAGTGTTTGCTATATATGAAATGAGCGAAGTGATTAAGTTATTGTTCAGTTAATAAAACGTTAGCATCTAGTACTTGGAAATAAGAAAATGACTAACGGCAGGACCTAAGTGTTAGACAGAGCCATATAGTCGAGGGAGTGTCTCTGTAATTTTCAATAGTAGAGAAAGTCTTGCTGTATTTTTGTAGCACCCCGAATTTCCCGCAAGAAATATGTTCAGGGGGTCCACATGGGCTTGCGACACGCCGTGCAGCAGCCCGTGTGGAAGTGACACGCACGGCCTCCCCTTACGGGGTGTTGCAAGGCCGTGTGTGTCCATATTTGATCCCACATCGGAAGTTAAGAATATGTTTGAAGGGTTTATAACCAAAAATCACCAAGTAACAATCACCTTGTGGTACCACCTTTTGGCAAGTGGTTCCGGCCAAATTTTAGGGTTGTGCTCGGTGGTGATCGGAGGTTATGCCCGCGCGTCCAACGGGCGCCGCCGTGAGGGTTCTCCTCTCCGCGCCCGGGGGGCCGCGACAAGTGGTATCAGAGCCGACCGCCGGTTGGGGACGCATGTTCACGGCTTGGATGTCTGCTCCGGGTCGAGCATGTGGGCATGTGCCACACGTATGGGTTACATGCTGTGGGAGTCCCACTGGCGGGCGGTACTGGGAAAGCTTTGTTGTGGCGCAATGGGGACATTGCGATCTGAAGGAGGGGTGATTGTAGCACCCCGAATTTCCCGCAAGAAATATGTTCAGGGGGTCCACACGAGCTTGCAACACGCCGTGCAGCAGCCCGTGTGGAAGTGACACGCACGGCCTCCCCTCACGGGGTGTTGCAAGGCCGTGTGTGTCCATATTTGATCCCACATCGGAAGTTAAGAATATGTTTGAAGGATTTATAACCAAAAATCACCAAGTAACAATCACCTTGTGGTACCACCTTTTGGCAAGTGTTTCCGGCCAAACTTTAGGGTTGTGCTCGGTGGTAATCGGAGGTTATGCCCGCGCGTCCAACGGGCGCCTCCGTGAGGGTTCTCCTCTCCGCGCCCGGGGGGCCGCGACAATTTTCCCCTAAATCGAGGGGATAAATATGATTATTCCTTTATTATACCAGTGTACTAATTGAATAACAAATGCATCCACATTTTGTTTTGTATTAGTGTACTCATGAGTTGATCACCAAACCACATTTTCCTAAGACAATAGATAATGTTGTTTAAGGAAACCCTGTTGCTAATGTGCAGTCTAATTACAGTAGGAAATCATTGTAACACTTAACAGTTCTATTAAAGCAAGGGTAACAGAAAACTAAAAAATTTCTCCTGTACTCACCCAAAAAAAATAAAAACAGAAAACTAGTGTTGACCCAGAAATTATCCTCTGAAAGGCATTTGAACACTCTCCATCTTCCAATTCAGGCAAAGCAACAAATTAAACTGGATTTAATCTTTCCTATGTTTCATGCATGGTTCGCTGTCGCGGTCCCGGGGTGCAAAACGGAGGCCATCGTTCCAGTTCCATTGCACTGTCGTGGAATGGTCGCGGCAAAATCACGGTAAAGTCAGAAAACGTTTAATTTTATTTTTTTAAATACCAAAATTTATATATTTATCAATTAATAGTTATGTGATTAATATTTAGTATAAATTTGATAAATTTAAATTTATATAATTGATTTTACCAAGTTTTATCACGATACCAACGATAAATATTTTTAAAACAGGCTCAATACGCTCTATTTAGATTTTCTTGAAATTTAACAAGAATTTGATGTGCAATAGTTCTTCTCTTTTTTTTCCTTCTAAATATTTTTATTTTATATATAATTGTTTAAAAGAAAATACACGTCACTGCATCTCGCTTCCAGGAATAAATTTGGATTTGCTCCTCCCCGCCTCTCTATCCCATCCATTTCTCCTTCATTTTCCTCAACCGTACACATTGCAAACTCTCCCACGTTCATTTGCTAAGAAATCAAAAAAAAAAAAAAAAAGAAGGGAAATTTTGAATTTTTCGTCGTTCTGTTGCCGCGATCTTGGCCAATTTCCCACCGGAGCGCTCGCTATATGTAAATAGCCGTTCCACCCCGAACCAGTGGACCAGTACATGCCGTTCCCGTTCCGCGACGGCTGCGATCGCGCTGAAACTGCGAACCATGGTTTCATGAATTCACGGAGTAATCCACTAGCATTCGATCAGCACAGGTATCTCCAGCTTGTCTCCCTGGAAAACCAAAAAACCTTCTTCATAAGAAATGGGAAAAAGGTCAACTTTCTCTAAGGCCAACATTCTCTCTATGAAGCAAACAGGGGAGACGAGACAGGGCGCCGTTGATGTCAAACAAATCGAAACAAGTTTACTTTTTGGAATTCAGAACATATATCAAGTAAAAACCTGTGGTATGTTAAATAGATACACAATAATTAGTAAAAAGCGGGATTTAGAGGTGACATTAGTCATCCACTTTAGATAAATAAATACTTAGAGGTGGCATTAGTCATCCACCATAATTAACAACATCCTAAGTAGAAATTAATGCAAATAAACGAAAGAACATTATGTTTTCTTACCCCTTAAAGGAATTAGGATTAGAGCTTCATGCTGGTAACGTGTTATAAACTTAATTAGAACTTAGATAAAATTCAAAGATTGAGAAAAGTATGCAGAGAAGCTTATATTGTTATTTTCTTCGATGTGTTTTTCGAATTAACGATTGATGCATATTTATAGTAAAGATCTTACTATTTGCATAGTACCTTACTATTTATAGCATAGTAACAAATCACTGTATAGGCATCTTATTTTCAAAGTTTGTGTGCAGTCCATCTTCAAAGTCTGTGTGCGGTAATAATTCATAACAATTAATCTAAAAATATACCAGTTTTATCAAATTTTTCAATCTAAAAATCCAATAGTTAACTTTAGTCTATTTTCATAACAAATTTACTTTTAAATTTCTTAAATTTGTTTTTTTTTATTTTAATTATAAATTGATTTGAATTTCACAGTTTCACTCGCCCTAATATGGAATAGGCCAACATATAATGGTGGCCATTTTACAATTTTCGTAAGCTAACTGATATCCTGAAAGTTTCACAATATGGAAATCGTTTTCTTCTTATTGAGAAGTAAAAAATGATGCTCTGATATTTTTGTTCTAATTCTCGTATTGTACTTCTTTTAATTCCAAAGTTTATTATTTAAATTCATGACATGTATATTCAATATTTATCTTGTATTTTAATTTTTATTTAAAATAATTTTTTTTGGTAAGATTTTTTTATTTAAAATAAAATGGAAAATAATAACTTCGTCAATTTTTTTTATTTATGAAAAGCCCATTATAAAAGCAAACAAAAAAGAATGATGTAAGTGGACCAGAACAAAACTCAGTTTGATCAATGTCTTCCGTCAAGATGAATATTACGGATGGTAGCGTCACGCTTGAAGAAAGTTGTGCAGCAGATGGGGGAATTCTCAGGGATTCGAACGGGGATTGGTTGTGTGGCTTCTCGATGAATTTAGGGAAGTGCACCATCACTAAAACGGAACTTTTAAGACTTCAAGAGGGAATGAGAATGGCATGGAAAGGGAGTTTCTAGAAAATCATATTTGAAGTAGATTCAAATTAAGGTCATCATTCACCTTGTTCAAAGGCGGAAACCAAACTCCATCCGTTGGGAGCTATTATAGAAGACTGCCGAACTTTCCTTCGTAAGCCGTGGAAGGCAGCTCTCCAGCACACTCTCCGGGAGAGTAATTGTTGCACGGATTATCTTGCTAAAAAAGGTCACGACATTACCGTTTGGACGAAGCAGTGGGACTTCCCCCGTGAGAACTTATTTCTGACCTTGCTTTAGATAAGGATTGATTTCTATTTTTATTTATTTTGCTGTTATCTTCTTTCTTTCTGCATCCTTGTAACCAAAAAAAAAAATTGTCTTCCGTCACTCTTGAAAGAGACATTGAAAGAGTCCAGCAATATCTAATAAGTCGGTCAAGAAAGTGACTTTTCTTGTTATCTTATAAACTATTGGCTTGCATTGTTATCAGTAACACTTAACACCACCATATTATTAAAAGAAATTACCCTTTTGGTCCATTTATAATTTTAAACCTTTAAATCTTAGGTCTTGATAATCGTGACTTCGGATTAATTACAGAAATATTCAATATTATACATCAATCCCCAACTATACAATTATTACCCAATCAAGCATATCTAATAATTAGTTCCGATACATGGATACAGACACGGCTATATGAATTATTTTTTAATATTTGCATTAGAAAAATATCCGACACAATTTCGGATACAAAATAACACCATAACTTTTTAGTATTTTTTTAATATTTGCATTTCCTGTATATCATGCATAGAATAAGAAGTGTTTGAAAACTCTCAGAAAAAATATTTTCAGATTGAAACTGAAAGACGGGCCGAGAATCGTGCCCGCTCTGATACCATGTTAAATTAAGAGACATTGACCTAACTCAACCCCCAAAAGTTAGCTTAAGAAGGGAGGTTTATCAAGCCATTATTTAGTGAACACCACATCTTTGATATTTCGATGTGAGATGGTTTAATAGTACACAAACTTATTTCTTCACTCTTATTTATTTTTGCCCCAATTTTCTAATGTTTTGGATCCACAAATAACTCACTTCCCTCTTCAAAATCACTAACATATCCTCGTTTATTTTGAGCTGATTTCGATAGCAAAGAAAAAACAGCAAGCGCGAGATAAAAAGATCTAGGGATTATCGCACTTTGACCCCTCAATTTTTCAAGATTTTGCACTTTAACACCTAACCTTTCATTTTTTACAGTAAACTCTTCATCGTTTCCGAAACGTCTCACTTTCATCCCTAAAAATGACGTCCGTCTATTTTTCTGTTAAGAATGAGTCACGTGCCTCACGCATGGTATTTTCAGGGTTATTTCTAGTATTGAAAATACACCCAAACTCCATGCCTCTTTTCCATCACTCTCATCTCATTGATTAATCATAATAGCGCATTTTAGCACACTCCCACCAACAACTCTACCTCTCTCTCTCTCTCTGCAATTTTGTAACAAGAAAAAGGCAGCGCCAGAAGCATCATCTGAGAATGGAGAAATTCATTCTTGTTGCTAACTACAAGCTTTAATCTTCTGGGATAGTGTAAAATGCTCCATTTTTTTGTTCCAGAGCTGGGAGAAAGAAAAAGAAGTTCATTTTTATCCTTTTGTCTTCTCTCGTTTTCACTTTCCTTAACCATTTATCTCTGAAGAATTGGTTGAATGCGCAAAATAGCAGGAATTTTGGATTACCCACAAAAAATTAGAATTTCAAGTTATGTTAAAGAAAAAAAAAAAGGGAAAATTACCCTCAAATTCACGCATGCGTTGAAGCGTCGACTAGGATTGAGTATTGTCCATGAGGTTCTCTCCACTACCAAGTTACCACAATTGCAGACATCCATCACTCAACCACAATGCTCAATTTCGCCCAAATTTTCCTAATTTCTGGTGAGTAAAAAATTAAGATTCTTGCCCAAATTAATAAACGCAGATGAGTTAATGTTTTGTGGGAGAATGCAAAATCATCCTTATTGACTTATCTACTTAGCATAGAAAACCATAAATAACCCTAAAAATACCACGCGTGAGGCATGTGACTCGTTTTTAACAGAAAAAATAGACAAACATCAGTTTTAGGGATGAAAATGAGACGTTTTGGAAACGTTGGAGAGTTTACTATGAAAAACGAAAAGTTGGGTGTTAAAGTGCGAAATCTGTAAAAGTTGAGGGGAAGTGTGATAATCCCAAAGATCTATGTTTTTACACAGAGATCATACAATCACGAAAATTGTATCGAAAATTTTGCAGAGTATGGAGTGCGTAACGCAATACGAAAAATAATTTGAAAGAAATATTCATTTAATTCTGCAGAAAAAGTAAATTCAAATAGTAAATGAGGCGACAATATACAAAATTTTGTAAAATATTAGGCGGGTAACCACAATTATCTCTTGTCCAAAACTAGAAGTATTTACAAACGCTTTCGTTTTAACTGACGAGGGAGCCTCCTCAAAATCTCAAATGAAGGTAAAGTTGCCTACTTCTAACGAGAATGAACCTTTTTGCCTACTTTATTTCAATTTTAACTTTTTAGACCTACCACTATAGTTGTCGTCATATGCGTGTAATAACCTTTTGAATTCGTGCTCCTAATGATGTTTACAGGTTCATTTCATCATACCATTTGGGTATATGTCAAGTGGATTGTGAGCCGTTGGATCGTAATTTGATGATATCATAAAGTGTATAATAAAATAAACTGATCATATCATCAAGTATGATCTAACCGCTCATGATACAATTGGATAGATACCCAACTAGGCAAGATCACATGTGCCATGTTTACAGAACAAAACTATTGTCGTGAAAAAATCTGGAAAAAGCTATTGAACTGAGGGTGTCGTCTTATTTTCGTATTTAAGTGCTCAGCCTTTAATTAATGTTAGTCTTTAGTATTCAAGTGTAAATTCGTTAGAATCTAATGAAATACTTCGTTCGATTTTAGGGCAAATATGAATTTTTGGGACAAAATAATGTATAAGATTGGATGTCATAACGGGACTGCAGTGACTGGGGCTGGGCGGCTGGTCATACCATCTTATGTGTCCCGTCCTCACGAACTTAGCTACATGGCTTTAATCGCGATTGGGTCTTTCTGTAATATCTTTCTAGTTGCTCGGCCACCCATTCATGTTTATTTTTTTTGGAGAAATTGATAGAAAAAACCCTAAGCTGCACGCCCCGAAAGTCTGAAAATTTAGAGCAGTTTTGGAAGAAAAAGGAATGAAGGAGAAGGCATAAAAGATATGTTTTTTAAGGGCTACATAGACTTTTTATCCTAAAAACTAAGGCCCAGTTGCAAACAGTAGCTAAAAGAGACAACCAACTGCAAAAGAAGATGAATTTTGTATACCGATATTTTACTAATCAATTTCCTATAGCAATACATTTCTCTTTCTTTATTCTAGTTAGTAGTTACCACAACTACTAAGCCAAGATTCTATAGGCATGAACCAGAATTCTCTTAAGCTCATCGGAAATTTCTCTGAGCGTACCTGGTTTGTGGATAATCCCATTCATTCCAATCTGCACACATCTATCCCTCGTTTCTCCATCATCGCTTGCTGTCAAAGCAACAATCAGAGGCCAGTTTGGGCTCCTAAACTTCCTAATTCTCATGGCAACTTCAAACCCATCTGAATCAGGCAATTGAAGATCAAGAAGCACAATCTGGCAAGCAGAAGCAGGGCTAATAGCACTTAGGCATTCATATCCAGACGAGACGGGAGATACAATGCAGCCCAGCTTTTCAAGCAATTTTCTTGTTACAGCTCGGTTTACGTTATCAGCATCAGCTAAAAGAACTTTCAGGCCTTTGAAAAGTGAATTGGAATAAAAACGATGATCTGTGGACTCCACGTGATCTGAAATTAGGCCTGTTGGAATGGATGGTCGGATTTGAAACCACAATACGAGGGCCATGCTTTGGCTGAAACCTTCTGTATTAGATATCTCCCAAATGTCTCCTTGCATTAACTGCATATTGACAATGATTTATCAAGAAATTATGAATTACAACCAAATAAATCAAGACGATGGTTCTATGTATGCTAATGTATGGTCTTTATCATGTTTTTTGTCACCTTTCAATTTTAGTCTGTTATGTTTCAAAAATTGGCACATTTAGTCCTGCATGTCGTTTTGTTTAAAAAATCAGCACATCCAATCCTTCTCCGGAGAAATAAAAGAACAAGAAATTCGGGTAAGGATAACTTTTCTAAATATAATGGACTAAAAGTGCAACCTAACAAAATAAAGGACTAAGTGGGTGTTGGCAAAAACTTCTCAAGTAGAAGCAAAAGTTGTAAAAGTTGGCATAAAAGTTGAGAGTGTTTTGGGAAAAAAAAAAGTACAGAAAAAAATAGTCGTGTGTCTGCAAAATAAAATTTGAGAAGCACTTTCACTACTCTTAAGAAACTTCGTTGATTTATGGAAATAACCTAGAAGCTAGAAGTTGAAGCCAAAAGCAATCCTTAGAAGTTAGATGCTTCTAGGTTCTAGCATATTTCTGCTTATTATAAGCAGAAGCTAGTTTTCCAAACACTCCCAAGAAAAAAGCAAAAAGCACAAAAGTGCTTTTTCTTGGAGTTTGCAAATACTAACTAAATGTGACAAAATAAAGAACAAAAACCTAGACGATTTTTTGCAATTTCGGACCAGGGCCAACATACTTGAACTAGTTTCTTGCACGCATAAAAGCTCATACTTTCCTCAACCGCACCATAGCATGTATCCCAACTATAAGGATTCGTTACAAGAATTACATCCTTATCCTGAGGAACGGAGTAACAAATCCCAACTTCAATCCTCACACAAACATACCCATGTGACGAGTCTGATCTCCATTGGGCCCACCTCTGCTCGTTTCGGCCCAAACTCCCACTATCCGAAAAAACCCGTAATGTAAGACACCCCCCATTTTTACATCCATTCAAAAGACTCCTAACCATATGCAAAACAACCTGAAAAACCCTTGTTTCATCACCCACAACAAAATTAGGCAAGGATTTCTCAACCTCGCTCACAAAACTGCAACTCTTATAAGAACAAAGGCACCTGGAAAGACAAGCGGCTTCTTTTATCATATTATGTAATTGGAAACATTTCATTTCGAGAGGGAATCTGCCATTATCCTTTGGAGAAGTATCCATCACGTCGGTTATTAAGGTCGAAAGAACATTACTCGTCTTAACCAAAGTGTCAACAATAAGGCGTTGGTCATTGCTCAACTTCTCTTCATCTTGGAAAACTGATAGCAAGCCACGAATCGAGTGCATAGGTCGTCGTAGCCCATTACTCATCACCATTTGAAAAGCATTTCTTGCTTGACTAGCCATTAGAGCATCCTCTCTAGCTTGTTGTAGGGCCCGGTTTTGTTCAACTTCCTTCTCTCTCATGTTTTGCGACTCTTCAAGAATCGAAGCGTGGGAAATCGCAACAGCAACTTGATCGGCAACAACTTCTACAATCTCAAGTTCTTGCTTGGTCCAATACCGACCGTCACCTTCCGGAAGAACTAAAACGAGAATCGCATAGCAAGCTGGGACCAATTCTGGCGAACCAGCACCTGTGAAGTTAGCAACTCTCAGCATTGGCATTCTAATGGCTGCTGCAGCTCCAGGCTCAAATTCTCCTCCACTACTTGCAACAGCAAAAGCTGATCCAGGATCAAGAAGCTTAACTTTGGTGCTTCCCTTAATTTCTTTCACATCAGGATTAGCATAAGGAATAGGTGGATTGTAAGTAGTTGAAAAGTTCCTTCCTTTTAAATCATGGGTTAAGTTCATTTCCGTTCTGCCCGAATTAGGCATCCAAATTGCACAGCTCTGCAAATCCAGTGCTTTTGAAAGCTCAACAAGAGTTGTTTCTAATATTGTGTGTCGATCGAGGGATTTTCGGATCTCTTGAGTCAGCATCCTGACATGCCAGCCGGCTTCTTCTTGTTTCTTGATAATTCCAACTTCTCGATCAAGATCCCAAGTCTTTTTCTGAAGCATTAATTCTCTCACCTTGATTTTGAGCAGTAGTGGAATGAGTGTGATCAGAGTTATAGCAGTGGCGAAAGAAACTAGAGCTGTTAGGAACTTGAAGACTGTGAGAGCAAGCATTAGTTGGAAAGTGTGGGGTCCGTAAGTCCATCCATTTAGCAAATGAGTCATCCCACAGAGGACAATGAATAAGATGAACTGAAAAAGAACCCATTTGAATGGAACACTTGAACAGCTAACAAAGTAGAGTAGCTCGATTGGGATCGAGAAGTAAGCTAGTGCAATCAAGAAATCACCAACTCTTTGGCATTCGAGAATAATTTCAATGCTCCAATATCCTTCTTCGTCACAATTACAGCGTGGAAAGCTGGTATCAGCATTGGATAAGGAAAGAAGTAAAGATAAGATCAAGAATAGAGATGCTAATGCCTTCGACATTGCATCCAATGCATTGAGTTCTATTCCATTTGGTCAGCCTTTTCAGGTATTAATCTCGTTTGGATTCGAAATGCGCTGCAATTTGGAAATTGACCTTCCTATCAGATCCTCACAACAAATCCCCTGTTATTTGAAAGATATTCAATCAAATTAAAAACCATATTTAAGCGAAAATTGACTTGGCTTCTCATTTGCAATATTTAAGCTTAGAATATTATGAAAATCACCCCTACTTAGGATGCAAGAATTAAATAACCGAGCTCAAACCCAAAAGAATCTGGCCCACCAACTGGTCAGAAACATACGGAGTTCTATTATAGTATTTAAATTCTGCTCTAAAATTAATCGCATATAGAAGTGGATTCAGCAATATAAACTACTAAGGATGCCTTAATTGAACAAATGCCCATTAACGCGAAAGCCAGAAAGAAATAAAAAAATAAATAAAATACAACAAAAAAACAAATTCAAATCCAACCAAATGGGGCAAAAATAGAGGATTTCATAAATAAACAATACCTGACAAAATGCAGAGCCTCTAATCTGCAGATCTATCTCTGCACCCCATGCAGGCAAATTTCATTCTTCATCTGCTCCTAAAAAGTTCATTGGTATTCATCGATGCAAAAATTTAACAATCTGCGCTAGGAAATCAAACCCAATAAAACCCACAAACAAGAAACTGCCTCCAAAAAAAAAATAAGCCAAAGAGACTCAAAATTAGCTCTCGGTTATTTTGAATTCATCTGTCTAAATTAGTTGCATCAAAGCACAATCTCCACACCATTACACAACAGAAAGACAACAAAACCATTCATAAGCTCCTTTTTATGCGTTTCCATCTATTTGCTTGCTGAATAGCAGATAATTCCTCAAAATTCTCAAAAAAAAAAAAAACTGTTGGCTTCTCTTTGTTTCTCCCAACGCTCTTTCTCTCGCGCACAATCTGTAAAAAATTCTAAAAGAAGAAGCTCCGTAGAGAGAAAAAAAAAACAGTGGGCGAGAGTCTAAACAAACTGCAGTTTCTAGAGAGAGAGATTTGTGAGCGCCGTCGTTTGCCACGGAATGCGAGAAAAATGGAAGGTAGAGTTTTGGAAGAAAGTGAGGATTAAATGCATCTGTACGTACACAGTTTACATGAAGAGAACTTGGACACACTTTTCAGTATTATTAAATTTTACTTTTTGCGCCAACAAATTAATTAATATTATTATGAAACCCATAAAAGTATGAGATTAACTCTTTCCTCTCCATCAAGATTTATTTAAGTCCACATCACATATCAAGGAAAATTACATTCACCTTCCCAAAACTATATATATTTAGGACTTACCTCCCCAATTTTTTTAGTTTTGGTATGCACATCTCTTCAATCAACTTTTTTTAAGGGTAAAATAAGCATTTTTTTTCAATTATACAGTTATAAAAACAAAAATAAAATATAAAAAACACTATTTACAAAAAAATTGTAGTCCTTTTATTTTATTTTTGTCGAAAAATAAAGCTAGCATAAATCAATGAATTTTGTAAATTTCAGAGCTAATAACCTTCTCAACTCCCATAGGCAGAAGGTCTCAAATAATATTGTCGAACAAAAGACTATGCCCTATGAAACACGGACACAGTGATACGTTTTTTTTTTTTATATTTTACACTAAAAAAGCGTCCGACACGACATGACACGGCAGAATATAATTTTTAGAAGTGTCAGTACATCATAGACTATGCCTCGTATTCGCTAACTTATCTACACAACAATTAAAATGTCTCAAATATGAAAAAACTTAATTTTCAAGACTTACGAAGTAACTCGCGTCATTCCTTTTATGCATGTAATGAGAAACTGGTTAAATTAGTACGAGTTTCTTCATTTTCTTTTCGTTTTCTCTTCTTTTTTTTAATATATATTTAAAATGAACTGATAAACCGATGATTTTGCTTTATTCTTTTTAAACAAAGATGTACATTTTAATATCATAGTTATGGTGAAATTTTTATATTTTTTTTCAATGATAATATTGTATATTTCATTCTACATTTATGTGTTATTTTCTTCACTATAGTTATATTTATATGATAATATATAGGATCAATGTCGAGTTATATCAATTAGGAATCAATCTATCAATTTGACACCAAAGTATTCTAAATATAAATCGATGGGTCGAGCCGGTCGACCTATACTTGGACTAGAAAATATGTGAACTAGCAATAGGTATCCAACATAGAAATTTCGATATTTAAATTAATAATAGGAATTTAGAAAGTTGAATATTTAAATTAATAATAGGAATTTAGAAAGTTGGAATAAAAAATTAATTTAAAGCTCGAATACAATAAATGTAATTATCAACCATAATCCTAATGATGCACGGACATAACACGGCGACACGAATTTTTTTTAATATATATATATATGTAGCGCCCCGCTCTACAGCCCCCGAACCTGCACGGATCCCCAAGCCGAGAACGGAGTCTCAACCCGAGAACCCATACAAGCCAACGGGTCTATCCCGACTCTTGGCAACAGTAGATCCCTAAAGACACAACAGATAAACAGTTCATAATATATAGTGGAAGCGAATTAAAACATAATAACATAAATGCCACTTCGGGGCCAATCTATGTATCCAATATCATCACAGCCCATTCAGGGGCAACGTAAAGTAAATATATAGGGGTGGGGATCAATATAACATTAAATACATGCCAGGACAAAAGAATAACCTAACGAGAGAGTTACGGACAACAATCTAGACAACGGCGAAACCAAAAAAGACCTATTTATGAACTGTTGCTAATCCGACACGCTAGACATGTCGGTCTCTCAATCTACCTGAGGCAAGAACCAATAAAAGAGGGTGAGTCAAAGAACTCAGTGAAGATATGGGTGGAGCAAGTCGAGTCACGCTTCCGGGTTTTAATAGAAAATACATATGCAATAAATAAGAAACCGGAATGTGCTTCGACTTGAATATTCAATAAAGCAATAAAGACAATAACAATATAAAGCAGTAAATAAATATCCCAGCGAGAGTGGGCCTGTGCCTCCTTATTTCTTCTCAATACATTATAAAAACTCCATCTCCGGTGTCGAACCAAGGAGCAACCCGAGGCTCGACTATAGTGAATTTAAGGAAAGCGTGCAACACATGCAACACCCATCATCGCTCCCAACCGTGGCTATCAAACTCCTGACGGGCCACGATTGACGCTTAGTTTTGGGAGAAGCACCTCGGGTTACACCATGGACGCCCGTCCCCAGATGTAACCTCCGAATACCATCCCGGGCCCAAATGAAAAGTCCAATATTTTACTCGCTTTACAATAAGGGTTTGAGTGCCAAACGAGCAATTGGGCAAGTGGTGACGACAATGGGGGGTAACCATGAGTTTCATACGTGTCGGGATGTGCTGACGGACTCCCCTAACGACTTCCCTCATAAGCCCAACCAAAGTCAAAGTATCACGTTGAAAAGAAAGAGTTTACTTGCCCTTTTGAAAATAAATCGATTTTTGGGTACTAATGTATAATTTGATATTAAATGATTTGTTGATAAAATCATAAAAATATAAGCTCGAAATTCTTAATACTAATAATAAGAGAATACGGGGATTTCACATGTATGCATAGACATATATGTTCAAGCCCAGTTTAAATAATTTAAATCCTCACCTGGTGTGCCAAAAAGAAAGTCTAGCAGCTACAACTCACTGCTCTCCGACCTTTGACTGATCTGTAAACAAGACAGGACCTAGACGAATTAATAACGACTCTAAAAGCGCAAATAAGCAATTATTTGACGAACGGCTAACCAAATGAATCAACAAGCATGCATATGCCAATAATAATATTTATGGAAGCTACCACGTAAATTTCAAATAATTTCGACAAGTTTCCAAAAATACACACACGTAAAATTGTACTATTCACAGTCCGAACGAGGTTGAAATTCAACAAATATTTCAAAATATTAATCTACAACTTATAAGGGATCTATAGGTGAAATCGGTATAATTTTTGGAGTCCGTATGCGAAAAGTCAACATAAAATGGCGAGATGTTGACTCAATTCCCGAGAGCAACTTGTGAAAAATGCTGGAAAATGTTCAATGTCTTTTGCACCGGCTTGTGCACGGTCTTGGACACATTGTCAAGACCGTGCACTGCACACGACCAATTGCACAGCTTATACGCATGGGCGTGAGCCCGTGCAGGCAAAAAGAGCTGCGCACAGGCTCTTGCACGGTCTTGATCAAGACCGTGCGTTAGCCCGTGTGGTTTAATAGCAGACAGCAGAAAAACGCGATTCAAACAAAAATCCGATCTAAAAATGCATATAAATTATTTTCTCGCGCAAATCAACACCCAACAATTACAACAATCATCAATCAACATATAAGGAACATTTCTATCCAAGAATTACAAGAAATGACCAAGAAACGGGTTCACAATCATAAATATTCAAAATAAATCCCGAAATAAAAAACATGCTCAAATCTTCAAAAATCCGTAAAAAGAATTGAGAAAATTGGTACCTAAAGAGAGATCTCGTTGAGAGGATCTCGTAGGTTCGAACGGCACGAAATTCCGCGGAAAAATGAGCTCGGGACGATCGATTCGGGTTTCAAATGAAAAATCCCCTTTCTCTTCTTCTCTCTCTCTCTTTGTGCGAAAATTAGGGTTAGAATGGGTTTTGAGACTTTTATCAAATATTTCGAAATGTCGAAAATACGAAGGGGTATTTCGGTAATTTTTAGAAAGTCTCATTTAAACATTTTGGTAAAATATAACAATATTAATATCAAACGAAAGCTAAACAAATAAGGAATTTAAATACGCACATAATATTATCACGTAAGGTCGTATACGAAATGATATAATATAATTCATATAATACGAGAAATAGGGTTGAGAAGGATAATTAATCGCGAAAAAAAACTCACAATAATTCTTGGATTTCTAGGTCGTTACACAATATATATATATATATATATTTACTAATTTGTGTAATATATAAAATATATATACAATTATTCAACATTAAAATAAAGGAATAAAATCAATATGTTGAGTTGAATATTCCATCAATTATTGATTGAATGAATAGCAAAATCAAAAGAAAAATATAAAAAAGAAAAGAAAAAAAAAGGAAGATGAAGAAGAATCCGTTGCTGCGTGCTAGCCTTTGAGAGAGAGAGAGAGAGAAAGAGGAGGGGAAGGGAGGGAGTTTTTAAACAATTCAAAAGAAGCCCAAGAATCTTTAATAAATTTACCCGCCGTGTCGGACACTTCCATTAGCAGTGTCCTAGCCGTGTCGGACACTCTTCCAGCCGTGTCCGATATCGTGTCCTAATTTTTTTCTTTTTTTTTAATTTCGAACACAATTTTGTCGTGTCGGACATGTGTCAGAGTCATGTTAGACGCGTACTCGTGTCCGACACATGTCCGATATTACACGAGACAAATTTTTAAAGTGTCCGTGCATTAGAGCATAATGCATAATAGTTTTAGTCGTTTTTCAGGTTTTTTACTTTATGCATAATCATGCCTTATCTTTAGTAATGTTGATTATGTCATTTCATTTTAATTGGATTGTTGATTTTGTTGGATATAATATGTCTTTAGTGTTAATTCCACATTGGTTAGTGTGAATTAATTGGATGTGTCAACACATATTAATTGTTATTTGAAAAACTAAACAGTCTCACTTTAATTAAACACTTAATTAAGAGTCTTATATTGGTTAAACTCTTAATTAATTAGCATTATATTAGTTAATGCTAATTAGTCGTGTTAATTATGGAACTCAAGTGATAGGGATGAAAGGTTCACATGCGGTGCACTGCACCGCCCGCGCCCGCGACCTGCCCCCGCATGGGCATGGGCATGGGCATGGGCATGGGCTTGGGCTTGAGTCGGACCGGGCCGCGTCGCTTAGTCGTGTGTCGCATGATGGCGCACTTTGCACTTCGCGCACCAGGCCCAACTCACTTCGAAACCCAATTTCAGACAATAATTAATTCATTTAATTTGGTCAGATATGACTATTGGAATATGATTGTTGGGCTCCTGAAACTGCTCTGATTAATTGGATTAATGATGTATTCAATTGCATAACAGCCAGCCTTCTATTCAATTCACTTAATGCTGACATTTATTTGATTCCAACACCTGAACCTATAAATAGAAGCTGTTATGTTGTTCATTTTACTACACATCAAATATTCACCTGAATTCTTAGTGAATTGCTATCACTCGAATTCTATCATATTTTCTAGTTAGCTTGACATATATCCTGGAAGTGTGTCGTCTGCAACCTGCAGTAAACTTCCGACCGAAATAGGGGCGACAGAAACTTTAAGGACAGGGATTACCCGTGTCAATCTGATCCCATATCCAAACTATATGAGGTGGAGACGTCGTTAAAAACTCCCTAGGATATTCCTACTGGTTTCAATTTTAAAAAAGATATAATTTAGAAAAAAAATAATGTCATTTTACCGATGGGTGTTAAAACATGATTTTGCCGACTAAGTGTCAAGAATTCCTTAATCGAGTAGCGAAAAAAAGGTTCCATGATCATAGTCCGTGGAAGTCATGGAATTGAGTCCAACGAATATGAGTATTAGTCTTCTATATAAAAAGTTGGTTTATCGAATAGTTTATTGACATATATATTTCTTCATTTATGAGAAGTTATTTAACGTATATATTTATAATCTATTAAATTGTAATATGATTCAATTATACATATTCAAAAAATAATAAAGAATAACCCTGATATATATATATACTACCACCGCTTTGACCAGTTCATGCATATTCCACATAAATTATCACTTTTGTCATGAGTTTATGTGACCGCCATACATTATATTCTTTAGTTTTATAAAAGTAGATACGACAAACAATAGACGTTATGTTCTATAAATTAATCATTTTTGTTATATTTAAATACTGCTCGGGATATAAGAGTAATATTTTAATGGGATAATTACACTTACATCCCCTCAACTTAGGGATAAATACAAAAAGACTCTTTCTACTATTAAAAATTACATATGTTTTGCTATACATAAAATGAGCGAAGTTATTAAGTTGTTGATGTCCAATTAATAAAATATTAGCATTTACTTGAAAACAAGAAAATAACAAACGGCAGGACCTAAATATTAGACAGAGCCATAGTCGATGGGGTATCTCTATAATTTCCAATAGTAGAGGAAGTCTTACTGTATTTTTCCCTAAGTCGAGGTGGTGTAAATGGAATTATCCCTATTTTAATTAAATTTATAGTTGTTTAGAGACCAAATATAATAAACCTTACAAATTTATATAAAACAAATGCCTAAAGTAGAGTTATTTGCAATTTTGTTTGTTTTAATATCAAGTACTAACTGAAAATTTTAATTTTATTAATCCTATTAGTAATTTTCTTTTCGTTGTAAATTTAGAGTAATTTCTACTTTCATCCATACTTAATGCCTTAATGGACTCGGTTAATATTACTTTCTTATTTTAATTTTGTTTTGTAGGTGTGAACTTTGAACGCCCTCGCATGAACCATGTCCGGTTACCTGCCAATCTGTCGTTAGATTGCCTGAGTGGGCCAAACTCGAAAATGTGCCTACTTTCTCCCAATAGCCAATAGCAATTAACTTTACAAACCAAAAAAAAAAAAAAAAGAACTAACAAAGAACTTTATTACATAGCACCACAAAGCGTTGTAGTTTATCAGTTCGGTGTTATGCTAGCTTAAATAAATATTTCAAGTTCGAGTTTCTGAAAATATAATTACCATTAGTAAACAGAGTTTTGTATTTTAGTGGTCTGACTCGACTTGACTCATATTGTATAGCACCTGTAAAATGGTGGAAATGAGGAAAAGAAAAACTTCCCTAAAATGCCTTCTCTTTATATAATGATCTTGAATACTTTAGGGCTGTCAAAATGATTTTAAAACTATGGGTCAACCCAAAACTAATGATTTGAGTTTGGGTTGGGTCTATGAAAAAACAAGGTGGGTTCAAAATGGATGGATCAAGATGAATCAGCTACAATATGGGTCTTTAATGGATCTGAGCTGGATTGATGATGGGCCAGTAATGAGTCCGAAATGGATCAGCCAAATTAATTAAAATTAGTGTCCAATTACACTTTTACCCTTCATATAGGTGCAAGAACACGCATGCACTGGAACAGTTTATTTATATTTCTTGTCCACAAAATACTTAGTTTAACTGATTGATTTTATGGTTGCTAAAATTTTAAAAACAGAAATATTTTTTGTCTAAATCAAAGAATGTAGATACAAAATTTTAAATAATTATAAATATGTTTTGTGGAATTAGATGTAATTTAAAATCTAGTATAATAACTTTTTAAAAAAATAGCAGGAAATATGATAATAAAAATAAACTAGAATTTATTAATAATTTTTGAATATCCTAGGATTTTTAATTTCCATTAAATACTTGATTATCAGCATTAAATAAATTAAATTTTATTTCTAACAGAAATATGAAATTGATTTTGGAGTTCTGAATTTCAATTACCATGTAAAAGGAAATGTAGACAGTAATTTATTATTGTTTCATGATGTCGTTAGTATTTATTATATGTTTTTTCGACGAAACAATTTTTATCATATGTTTATTTAAGTTCATGTATGTTTAAAATTTTTTTATATATATATATATATATATAAAATAAATATAAACACGAAGAATACAGTTCATAATTAGATTTTTGTGCATCCAACTGGGATCAAAATCTCAAATGAATATGAACTGAAAGATAATTAAAAATTGACGTATGAATTTAATGATTAAAGTTCATAATATTTACGTATTAAATTAAAGTTCATAATAATGATCATCAAAATATTTGTACAAATTTAGTGTGTGTAAATTTGTGTAAATATGTGTTAGTGTGTGTAAATGTGTGTAAATTGGTGTTAGTGTGTGTAAATGTGTGTTAAGTGTGCGTAAAAATGTGTTAATGTGTGTAAATGTGTGTTAGGGGTATTTTAGTCATTTTCCACAATAAATTGAATAAAAATCAATAGATTTTTTGTTGGATTCATAAGCAAACCAACTTCGATCCGTATCCGACCCACTCCAAAACCATTAAAAAACCAACCCATTTTTTATCTACTATTTTTGAATCCATTTTAGACCCAAACCATTTCAAACCAACCCAATTTAATCCAAACCAAAATCAAACCAATACACCATTTTTACACCCCCTAAATACATAGATTAGTATTGGAAATATATAAAAGAAGATATGGATAAATTAAAGCTATTTTCGGTAAGAAATATTAAGGGAAATTATAAAGTTCTTATTCATCATTATTCATTCCCTAAAAGTTAAATTAACATTTTTAAAACGTGATAAAACATTCATGTTACTATTGGGACCAATCTTTCAATATATACAACTACTATATAAGACTTTCAAACTACAAGATAAGACACACAATTGCGTACACAAGACTTCTACATCACCTATTAAATACGGATATGAACACATCGATGCGGATACGACACAATACAACACGGATACGATAATACCATTTTTTTTTTTTTATATTTTACGCTAGAGAAGTGTCTGACACGAGTGTCGAATACGGTATTGGACACAATACAACACTACAAGGTAGACCTATTAGGAGTGTCCGTACATCATAAAATATCACTAATCCTTTACTCTAACAAACAAAAAAAATAATAATAATCCTTTACGAAAAAAATTAAAATAAGAAAATATCCATGATTGCAAAAGCTGGTACAAATAGTACTTGAGAGAAAAAAAAATGTCATCCAAACTCTGAAGTTTAAATTATATGCACTTTTACATTTTCTATTTTGAAACTTTTTTTTTTAATAAATCATCTTTTTAAATATATATTTTTTGAGATATGTTATCTGGAAGTCCTATGAAACACGGATACAGGTACAGCGACATGAACACGAGACGACACGGATACGGCGACACATATTTTTCTTTAAAAAAGTATCCAACACGAGTATCCGATACAATATCAGACACCGCACAATACGATAGAATAGAGTTTTTAGGAGTGTCTATGCATTATAATCTAAAACTTATTTTGGGTGGTTTCGATCACATAAACAGCTTAAGGGAAAATTTGGGCTTCTTTACTAATACTGCTCCAAACGGCAAAGGTCTTCTAATGGGCTTTTACAACTCCTTAACTTTAGGCCCAAACATTGGCCTAGTAAAACATGATCACAGTTTGGAATTTGGATCAAGAATTCAACTATTCAAGATCGTAGCCTAAAAGGCATATAACATTTTCTTCCCATATTAGTCCCAAAGCTCACGAATCACTAAAGTTTAACACATTATATGATTTTTATGCCATTCATTTTAAGTACTAACTAGGTTGGGAATTAATGCTAATTTATCGAAAAAATTAAATTTGAAAAATTAAAATGTCGATTCATTTTTTATTATCAATTAAAATAAGTTCATATAATTGGGTAAATCTCATTCTAGAAAGATAGACCCATTCATTCTTGAAACTCATAATTTTCCCGGCATAATTCTATAAACGTAAATATAGGTCAAATTAAAACGCATTTAATGGAATACACACAAATAAAGTTTTGTTCATATTATCAAAAAAAAAAAACGCAATTTTATATGATAGCTTAACCAGAGACCTCTAGTTCGAGTCTCTGAAAACGCAATTGTTATTTATAGGAAGAGCTTTGAATCTTAGTGGTCCGATCCGACTCAACCATATAACTAGACACTGAAAAAAAAAAAACTTAATATAATTTCAATTGTGCATATATTTACTGTCAGATTATATAAGAAATCTGAAACTTTTATGGCATCAAATTCGAGATCACACGGCTTGCACATTATATTATGTTTAAATTCCAAACCTTTACAAGTAAATTAAAATTAATATTAATTATATCATTGTGGTTTGACCCAATGATCACCCGATACTATTCCCAATTTGGAGGTTTAGGGTTCGAGTCCTTACTTTGATAAGGGTCGAATTGTGTGTGTGAATTTAATACTAATTGAAATTATTTTTTTTAACCCACGCACATAATTTGACTATTGTCATTGCAAGGAGTCGAACCCCAAACCTCCATATTGGAATAATATCTAGTCGCCATTAGACCAAACCCCAATGGTTATACAATTATCTATACTATTTAATAATTCATATTTCCCTTAGATTAACTAACTTTTGTCTCTTACTTAATGGATTGCCATTTAATAATTAATTATTTTAAATATTTTTTTTCTCTTTTCTTTTCACTTTTGCATGTTCTTTTTTTACTCTTCTCTCTTTTCTATCTCTCTTCCTAATTAAATTTCTCAATAATTTAACTTTTTTACTTAGTTAACTATAAAAATTACTTTTTAACATGTTATAAATTTTGTAAATATATTAAAAATAATTAATATTATCAAAATAAAATTTTATTTATATTTATAAATCTATGCTACCTAAATTTATATATCATTAATAATATTTTAATTTAAATCGCATAAGCATCGAGTGTGCCATAATTACTAGTATTAATTAAAACTTATGTATCATCTATGGTAGAAGTTTGTTACTAAAATTGAAATTGAGTTAAGTTATGATACCAAAAACGAATTATTGATCCATCATCATCGATTCATGATTTTACTGTCAAAACCTGATATAAGTGAAAAAATGATCAAATGTAAATTAAAAGAAATGGATGAAATAATATAATTGACAAGATTAAATTTGCGAATTCATAATCATTGTAATATAAATATAATTTTTTAGGTTTCCCATCTAGGTTTTTCTCGATCGTCTGCAGAGATCTATTGTGGGAGAAATTCTCTCAACTCATTTGCTCTATTCAAAAGTTCATGATTTGAACTATGGATCTTGTTTAAAGAATCTAGCGAAATCTTTTTTGTAATATATGTAAAGTATAATAAATAAGTACTGCACAAACATGACCCATCGATTTTGTTTGTTTTCAATTTAGTGTTCAATGACAGAGAGTTTACATGTAAACTTTACATGATAAGCAATAAAGCGAATATTATAAATTCTGTTGAACCCACAAAAAATGATCAGAAAGCACTAAAAATTCAAAACCTAACAATTAATTTGTCCAATTGATAGTGAATGAAAATATTGTGATTGACCACCCTTAATAGTCAAAAGAAGCAGACATGGCTTGACATGATAAGGGCATGTTTGGATGTAATCGGTTTGTGGTAAGAAATCAGTCTTTCTGCAATGCTTTTGAAAACTGACCTAAAAAAAGAGTCTTCCCAGTTTAGGAAATGTCATCATTTTATTTGACGCAGCGGACATCGTTGGGAACATGCAAACTATCAAATTTTGGGAAATTATTGCATCAAATGCTACACCAAATTTAACACAACTTAGCATCATTGGATATGGAATTTAATGTTTAGTGTGAGTGTGTGAGAGAATATGTATCATGATGATTTTTTTTTTGTTTGGATGTTATATTGATTGGGTGTGAAAATACTATACGAAATGTACTTTAATATAGGTCTTGTATTTTATGTGCCTTCACTTCTTTTATGTACACACACAAAAAGATTACATATGACAAGAGAACCTTTGAAAAATTAGATCTCATTAGTTTGATTTGTCACTTGATCTAATTATGTGCATGATCGTCAAAGATCTAGCCTGCGGGAACTAAGGCTAGGGATGCACCTGACTCTGAATTACAATATCCAAATATTTAGGGATTTATCGAAGTAAAAGAATACAATGTATACATGGAATAATTTTAAAGTGAGGCGGTGCACGTGACCACCATCACTTGTATGTAGCTCCGCCACTGATAGCTCAGCTAGTCAATATATGTTCAATATTTTTTTAGGTAGTCAACCTTTTTTTTTTTTTTTAAAGACAAAATGCCAAATTCATCATTTAACTTGACACATCAACTAGAAAATCTCAAAAGCTGGGACAATTTTTTATTTTTATTTTTTGCTATAAACATTAGACACATTGTCAAAAGATAAGTGCAGCATTAGAATGCGAGAGACCAGATCGAGTTCATTTAATTTTGTTGCTTGATTTTGAGCTATGATTGCATATATTTATACTATGTTTGCTTCCAACATTTAAGTTTAACAAACTTAAGACAGTGTAAAATGAAAATAACAATTTCTTCACTTCAAAATTCATAATAATGATATATAACCTTGCTAGTACTTTATAATCATTTGATCTTCACGGCTTTTCACATTTTTTACTTATCATGAATTCAAATTCCATATATAACGTAAGGATTTTTCACATAGTTATACATTAGAAATTGCAGACATACACGAGATATCATTGAATTTGGTAGAAACAAATAATACTCTTTGGATGAATTTTCTTTACATGCTACAAATTTGAAACCGAATGAAGAAATCCCCATAAAGATTATATATATATATATATAGGGCATAAGATGATAAGAAGAACCCTAATTTATGCTAGAAACTTAACTTCTCATAATATATGTGTTGCCAATACATATATACCCAAATTTCTTTTTTCATGAAAAAGTAGGGTAGAAACAAGAAATCAAGCCAAACAAGCCACAACTAGTTAGGAAAAAGATACATACTCTAATTGCATCCAAGTCTAAGTTCCAAATCCAAATCCTCCTCATCAGATTGATGACTATTAATTAGGCCAATCTCCAAATCAAGTTGAACAAACTCTGATCTTTTCTTCACAATCTCTTCACACACGAATCGATCGAATTCTCGGACGTCCCCGGAAAGCTCTTTGGCATCCTTCAACTTCATGAAATCTCGAGTAATCATAGGCCTAAAGTTCTGAAATATCTGAACAGCATCGTCGTCCTTCGCTTGAATATGATCATAAGGAGCTAAAAACTGAGGCAGTGTGGAAGCGAAATGGGGGAATTTAGTGAAGCTAGGGCTAGAATTAGGGTTTCTTGAGGAGATCAAATTAGGGTTTTGATCATCAGCATTTCTTGGTGGTGATTCATGAGGCCTCATTAATCTTGCTTTGTCTCTCCTGTGAACATTCATGTGGCCACCAAGTGCTTGAGCAGATCTAAACTCCCTTTTACAGAAGCTGCATGTGTAACATGTTGGAGGCCATGAAAATAATCCTCCTGCTGCTGCTGTACCCACTAGATTATGATCATATTCTCCACCATTATTAATGTTATTTGTGTAGTTATAATCTTTTCCTACATTATCCCATGATGACGAATTTTTACTACTTACCTTGCTGATGCAGTTCTTGTCCTCCAATTTACTGCACAAACTACTTCTATCCATGTGTGCTCTTGTGATCAGATCAGTACCTGTAGATCTTCAATCAATCAAGAGATCGAGAGAATTAGTGAGCAGGGAGAAAAGTGATGATGATATATAGCTGGTAATTGGGTCAGTGTGTGTACTGTGTGAGAGAGAGAGAGAGATTGTGATGAAATTCAAGGAGGTGTTTGGTTCCATTGTATTACAAGAAGGCGAAAATGCATTTTTAGTTCCGTAACTATGCACTTATCGCAATCTAAGTCCTAAGGTATTTCATTTTGCAATTTAAATCCCGTATATTGTAAAATGTAGCAATTTTAGTCCTTGTTTTGCAATTTATGTCCCTAAGTTGCCGCTAAAATTTACGATATACAAGACTTAAATCGAAAAATGAGGACTAAAATTGCTACATTTTATGATATACGGGACTTAAATTGCAAAACAAAATACCTTAGAAGCTAGAATACTATAATTACATAATTATAGGACTAAAAATGCAATTTTACCTTACAAGATAAAAGTAATATGAGCAAGTAAAAGTGGCAACAGGTGAAAGTTGTAATGATGTAGGTATTAAGTGATCTTTTTTGTAATTAATTAATCGATATTAGTTTTATAGTAATTGGAATTTTATGTTTTGTTTGCCCTACCTCCACTATCCCTGAATTTTGATATAATTACAAATCACTTTCTCTAATTTTATAAATTACAAAAATGCTCCTTAAAGTTTCATTATTCATATGTTAAAAATTCTTTGTGACAATGTGCGTGACAAGTAGACGCTATTGAGGTTTTAAACCGCATCAACTCTTACATAAATGAATGGCAGGAGACAAGACGCAGTAGGCCAAAGATGTAGGCCAAACAGGGCTTAAGCAACTAATGCAGTAGCTTGAGCGTGTTCCCGATGTTTGGCCAGTACTTACTAAATGCAGAGTTATAAAAATGCCAGTTTGGGAAACAAATAAAACTATATATTCCTTATTCTTCTCGACATTTTCGTGCCAATTCTTATATATATATAAAAGTCATATATATATTTTTTTTCAAATCCTGTTCTGCGGAAGTCTGTCCCATGTTTTTCAGATCATCAAATATTTATTATGGCTGGTCAGGTAGTTAAGTTTGAAACAGTACACTTTAATCTATTTAGGTTCATGTTTTGTTCGATCGGTGTAAGGGTACTTCATCTGTAATTATGGCAACTAATCAAGCCGTATATAATACTTGCAATGTACTCAAATTTGAAATTCTAGTTAAAAATATCATGTATTTAGCTGTCTCAATAGCATATAGGGTTTTTTCTTACGTTTTCGTGTTGTTTAAAAATATATTCTGAAAACAAAAAATATTAGGGCCGGGTAAATATAGCTGCAACACGCCACCGACGGATTTTTTTTGCTGACTAAGTCCTAACCCTTTCGGCAAGACCTAAGTGTTGGACGGAGCAATAGCTGAAGGGGGTCTCCGTAAGATCGTAATTTCCAATAATCGAGGGAGTGTTGCTGTATTAATTACCCCAAAGTCGACGGAGTGTAAGTGTAATTCAATTTTAACCATGGAATTTGCTGGCACGTACGACGTTGAAAAATATTCCTATAATATTCATGATCTCTTCATTAACAACGTAACATTGAATATGTTAAGTTAATGTTTTTCAGAATTTTTCATTAATAATCAAAAGCTAGCCTTGCAATGATTGTAATAAGTAGTTATTGACATTTATCCATATTGACAGCAACATTCATTCAAGCAGAAGTTTGGCATTTACATAAGAATACAAAATGCCTTAGATTTATCAGAAAAGTGGTATCTCAGTGAACCAAGATTTTGTTTTCCTGTTCTCCATTGAAAAACAGATTAAGTTTTATCAGAAACCCAAAACATACAAAAGATTTGTGCTCTATTTAGCGGAGATTTAGTGAATGACTGATGCCCAATGAGATGATTCCATAGCTTGCTATTTGTAGTTAAGGGTTTACAATGTTAGACACCCCAAATTGCAGGGATTTTCCACTCAGTACACACACCAAACAAACTTATGAGTTATGACAATAAACACACAGTACACACTCTCCTTTTCGATTTAGAATTCAGCTGAGAAAAGTAGAGCTACTTTCTACATATAAAAAGAAATAAAGTTGGAAAAAGAAAACATAATTGCAAATTTGCAACTTTTCTGAAGATTTTAGGGCAAATTACTACATATAATTAAAGTACCCTTAGTCATATTTAAATCATGTCCCTCTAGTTTTAATTTCATATTATATATTAGTCCCTAAAAGTCAAACATTAGGGTTCCGTTACAGTTTTTAAAACTTTATAAAAAAATACGCTCATGTTTGATGGGTGATCTTTTAGTTTGTTGCCCTTAGGAACTACAATGTTAATATGTATTAGCTTGGGATTGTTTTGTTAAGAAATATGCAACTGAACAACTTTTTTGTTAAAAAAAAAATTTGAAAACTCTAATGGGAGTCTAATGGAATCCTAATGTTGACTATTTCTAGGAATTAATATATAATTAGTAATTTGGCACACTTAATGCCTGTGCAAAATAAAAATAAGTATAATTAATAATATATTATATTTTAATATTCTAAAATTAAATTAATATTATAATAATATGCTTTTATTAAAATTTTTCCATAATTATCAATTATATTACTTTAGTATTCATATAAAATATAAAACTTAATGGTTATAAGAATAATTTAATAGAACTAAAAGTGAAATTATGAAAAATAGGAGAGAGAAAAAATGTGAGAATGGAAGATAGGAATTAAAAAAGCGTAGAGACCAGATGAAGAGAGAAAAAAAGAGTAAAAATTTGATATTTCTTTTTTCTTTTCTTTAAAAATTTACAGACCAAAAATTTGAAGAGAACCAAAGATAGTTACTCTAAAGAAAAGAAGAATTATTAAATAGTATAGATAGTATAGATAAATAAAACTAAAGGAAATAATATAAATATGGAGAAACTTCGGTTTATATGTAATTAGTAATTTGCCCAAGATTTTATTGGAGAAAAGGGCATGACGATTTCTTTGGCTCCCCCAATAATTACCGATTCTTTTGAATTTTTTTCTCGTTGGCCGTTTATTTTTACTAAAAGAAAATACGTCCTTTAGTAACCGAATGTTCTTTTTTCTCTTAATAAAAGTATAATCATTGGTTAGTCTGTAATAATAAAGTACAAATTTCCGTCATGAATATTTTGCAATCCGTCACAAAAATTAGTAATGGGTTTTATTTATTTTGTGAAGGGTTTTTCAGTATTAATAGAAAATTTATGTTTCAAACTAATAATGACAAGATATTTATTAACGGAAAAAAAATATATACATACTAATATATATTTTTAAAGATTATATCTAAATACTCCCTCTCCCCCCTTGAGATTGAGGTAAAGAAACTCTGGAAACAGTGCATTACGTGGGAACCATCAAGAGTTTCCATTTATATACATGAAACTAAAAAAAAAATAAAAAAATCCTCACCCAGTCTCTCCTAATTGCAAAGTGCCAATTAGGCGTGACCCTTTCAAGACGATCTTTCCGACGTAGTTGCTCCATAAATAAGCTAGAGTTTAAAATTTAGACTTTATTTAAAGAATGTAGTGTTTCATTCCACTAAATCAATCGAAATTTGGTATGAATTTGAAAACAGGAAAATCAAAAAGCATCAGAATATACGGCTTGCAACAAGTGCTAATTTTAGGGGATCGGATAAGCTCGGACCTCGGAGGGTCGTTTGAGTTGTATGATCGGAGCCTTAGACCTTACTAATCCTAGGTTGAATATAATGCAGAGAATATAATAATATTCTCAAGTACAAGTTACCATTTCTCAAAGTGGGGATGATGCTATCTATAGTATTTTCCCAATATGCTATGGACACTTGGATCGATTTCAGTCCTCGGATCGATTTGATACGGATGGTTGAGATCATCTAGGTTTGGGATGGGCTTCAAATGGAAGTGCCTTGGGCTTTGACCTTTGGGCTTTGGTGCAATATAGTAAATGGGCCTAGCCCATATCACGGCCCAATATGTTAAAACATTCTTCAGACAGACGACGACTAACATGGAACAGGCCCAATACAGAAAGTCTGCTACGGCCCAATTGGAACTATCACAAAAGTAAGTTTCTTTTTCTCTTAATTATTGTGAACAAGAAAAAACATAAAGATCCATCATTGAAAGGATAAGCTAAATTAAATATAATTTATTATTTTTTTGTTGAAATACCAAATATTAGGGGTGTACGTGGTCGGGTTCGGCGGTTTAACATTAAAAAATTAATCCATCCGATCATAGGTGGGTTCACGAAAATATCAACAGTTGCAGGTGAAATATATTGACAAACCGTGCGGTTCGGCTCGGGCGGTTTTATAACATCGGGCTGGCGAATTGACGGATTTACGGGTCACCAAATTTTGTTATTTGTTGATTCAAAATAGTGTAATAGCTAAAGTAGTTTAGGGATTAAAAACCTACGAAAGAGAAGTAATTAAACAATAGATTATACCTAAAAGATCCAATTAAATAAAATAAAAATCATCATAATTTGTCAAACAGTAGCTAACATACCCCAATTTTAATCATGAGAATTCTAAACCAAAATAAGTTTAAAATAACAAAATAGCAATCCAAATTTAAGACATAAACTCCAACTCAGACTCATAGTATCAGATCCTTTTTAAACTACATTTGATCCTCATCTTTGGACTTGAGCCGTGAAAATTTCTGGAGAATTCAAGGAATAGAGAATTGAGAAGAGCAAAAGGTGTGTATTAAAGTGTTGGAATTGTTAGAGAATGGTGTGAGAATTTATAATTGGCATTTATTTACTCCTATATACAACATAAATATAAGAATATTATATATATATATATATATATATATATATATATATATATATATATAGCGGGCAGGTTAGGTACTTTGCGGGTTTTATATTATAAATTTCAAACTGATAATAAAATATAAAAAATTTAAACCGACGGATTACGGGAAGTTCGGCTCGGTTCGAGCGATTTTTGCAGGTTATGCGAGTTTATGTACACCCCTACCAAATATAATATTATGAAAATATTTATTTGCACACTGCTCCATACCAAAGTTGACTTGAAAAAAGCATTTAAGATACCCAATTCGGGATTGGGCTCCTCTCCATTACCCCTTCTCTCTAATTACACCCAATACACATCTAGATGAATGCCATGTATTGAAAATCTTAATCCAATAGTTTATATTTTCTTTTCCTTAACTACAAGTCTAACCCAAGTTAATTCTCTCATTTAACTTTTACATTAATTAAGAAAACTAATAATATCCCTAAAATATCTCTTTTTTCACGGAATAATATAAATAATAAGGATTATATATCTAATTTTTTTCTCCATCAGCTACTAACTAATTTTTGTATGATTTTTTTTCCGAATTTTCTTCTTTCATGTTCATTAAATAATAGATTTTGAATTGCTCGGTTGTTAAAAATTTCTCACCGTACAATTCAATTGTAAAAATTTAGTTAAAAAAAAGAAAAAAAATGGGGATCACTTTATATATATTATATGCACGCCTAAAAGTAAAAAAGAAAAAATTATACAAAAATAATTTAGTTAATGGGTGTTGGAGAAAAAAAAAACAAATATTGAATTATTTTATTATGTATTTTATAGATATATTAGGGATAATACTACTTTTCTTAATTAAATATTAAAATTAAATAAGAGAATTAACTTGAGTTAGATTTGTAGTTAAAGAAAGAAAATATAAATCATTTGATTAAGATTCTCAATACATGGCATTCATCTAGATGTGCATTGGGTGTAATTGGAGAGAAGGGTAATGGAGATGAGCCCAATCCCCCAATTCGTCATTTGGTCCTCACCTCACATTAGTAATAATAAAATTTTAATTCTTTTTATTTTTGAATTTTGTTATACGTCAGCGATTATCAATTAGATCAAATTACAAACTATGCAAGAAAACCCAAACAAAGAAATATGAGATATGCAGATAGTGATTCATTTGATCAACACTCAACAGGTAAATTGCAATTTCTGATACAATAATATTCAATTCGAACAGGTTTAACTATATTACTCAGGAGGAAAAATCTGTGATTTGAGAAACTCCAATTCAATCTCCAAAGCAAACCTTTTCTCCTTCTCATTCTCCATCTCAATCCTGAGCTGCTCAATCATCTCCATCAACTCATCTTCCCAGTTATTAACCTCTACAAATCGTGTCTGGCGGACTATTGCCATTAGTTTTCCCACTTCAAATCTCTGAGCATCCAAAGCCTTTTTATAGATCTCCAGAGTCTCCAATAATTTCGCCACCTGATCCACCGTCAAACCACCAAGACCATCACTACCGCCGCCACTAACAGCCTCGTATTCGTTCTCTTTTTCTTGAATTACGGTTTCACCCCCGAAACTCACTTGCTTACCAATAGAATCATCACTACAAGGAAAAACAGGCTCCAATGCAAACCCTTCCTCGTTAAAATTCCATCCACTAATCCTTCTCTGCCTCACATTTACATCATCATCATCGTCGTCATTATCACTTTTATTCAAAGATGAAGATCGAACACCCTCAATCTTAGCCCTTCTAAATCTCACCTCAACAGCAGGCAATCCATTCAACACATTCTTGACTAAAAACTCGGACCCTTTACAATTTTTGAGAAAAGAATGCTTCAACAATTTCTCAGCAGAAGGCCTTTTCGACGGATCTTGATGAAGGCACAAACCGACCATATCTTTGAAAGATTTGGAAAACTTCTTACTCTTATTATCTCTGCCCTTTTCATAATGATCAGAGAATCGTAACCTCCTTGTAACTTTCATGATCAAAGATTCCGAAGGCGGGAGATGAGACAATGGCGGCCGCCCATGAGCTAATTCCAATGCAGTAATCCCAAAAGACCAAATATCAGCTTTAAAACTATAACCCGTGCGTGAGGTTATCACTTCGGGCGCCATCCAATATGGAGTACCAGTAACATCAGTAAACCTCGACGATGAAGATCCGGCCCAACCAGAGGGCCCATTCGACTCGTAAATTGAGGCGGAAACCCCAAAATCCGCTAATTTCACCGACCCATTTGAATCTATGAGAATATTACCAGCTTTGATATCTCTGTGCAAATGGCCTTGTGTGTGGAGATAAGATAGAGCACGCAAGATTTCTTTAAGAACTATAGCTATGCAGGGTTCAGAAAGCCCGTCGGGGAATGAAGACGAGATTATGGATTGCAGAGAGCCGCTGGACATGAACGGCATCACCACCCAAAGACAGCGGTCGACGGTGAAGGAGCAGTGGGCTCGGAGGATATTGGGGTGGCGGAGTAGGGTCATCGTCTTCGCCTCACGCCGGACGTTTTCGAAATCGGTTTTTGATTTCTCGAGATTGATGACCTTGATTGCTACGACGGAGGAGTCCATCGGAATGCAGATTGCTTTGTAGACAGTGGCGCTGACGCCTCGGCCGATCTCGTCGAGGAGTTGGTAGTTGTTTGAGTCGAGAGGGTACTGAATATTATCGTCTTCTTTCGCCATGGGTCTATGAGAATTGAGAAGGTTTCGATTACTTGAATGGCCTTTTGGGTTCGTTGTGAGGTGGATATAGAAATGGGTTTCGTGCAGAGCATGAAAGAAAGGTATATAGAGAGAGAAAAGCTGGCTGGATTAAGCGGTTATCCTGTGAAAACTGAAAGTGAAGGTTTGATTCATGTGATATTTTCAGCTGTTTTTATTACTGAAAAGCTGGTGAATTCAGTTTTACAGTGGTGAGGATTCAGTTTTGAATTTGATTTCAGTTTTGAAAAAGTTTTGATGCCACCATTGTCTTCCTCAAAGAAATCTTTCGTCAATTCTTTCAGTGTACAGATTAAAACTGGATCATCGCTCCAATAAATTTCTCTTGGTTAAGGCTTTTCCCAGTAGCATTCAGAACACAAAAAAATTGAGATTTTTGTCCTGTTGCACCTCTAACAAATTAAACTATAACAGATTGTTTTTCTTCTACTGCAGGGTTATAATTAATTCAGCCTTACAGTTCTTGCCAGCTTGGTTTTTGGATTGGGTTTAAAACGTATGTAGGTGTAGTTTTTTTCTTTCTTAATTTCTCTGCCACTTTTATCAATCAGCCAAAGCCACTATATAGCGGAGCCACATGTGTTTTAGGCGTTGCACTATGATATGATTACAAGATTAGTGTTAGTGATTGTATTTTCAATGATAATCACATTTTTTACCTAGAGTTCAAAATTTACAATGAGGGGTCATAAATTAAAAGATACACAGAAGTTAGAATCAAGCAAAACTTTGCAAAAGCATCTATCTAATTAAACTTTTAATTGGGTGAATTACATTAGGGTCCCTCAAGTTTTTTATATTTACATCTAGGTCTCTCTAGTTTTATTTTTTACATCCTAGTCCTTTGACCGGTCAACCGTTAGTCAGTTCCGCTAATTTTCTGGTACCATTGTGTTCGTATCATCGAGACGATGAATTTAAAATATAAATTTGTCTGATTCAGAAGAAACGAGAAAGTTACATGCTTAATAATTTTTTCTTCAATTGTTTGGACTAAGCTTAAGAAATTTTCCTCCAAATTTCTCATTTCTTCACCGAATAAGATAAATTTATATTCCAAATTTATCGTCTCGATGAAATGAATACAACGGTACCAAAAAATTAACGGAATTGACTAATAGTTGACTGGTCAAAAAACTAGGATGTAAAAAACAAAACTAGAAGGACATATATATATATATATATATATATAGATAAATATATAGAAAACGTCAGGGACCCAATATTATTTGCCCTATTAAAATATTAAATAAGTTACACACTGTCGTTTGATTCATTATGAATGGATACATATTAATCTTGGTATGTAAAGTACACACATACGTCAATTTGAAAAAAAACTTTTATATATATATATATATATATATATATATATATATATATTTATGAAAGCGATAAATATCCAAACCTTTGACACAAAAACAAAAAAGACAATTACACAAAATACATTGAGCAAAACTGATGCAAATTTCAAGGAATTTTGTCTCTTTGACCCTACATTACACACATGACACATGATCGAGAAACGACAATAAACAAAACAAGATGATATTTACACAAAATCCATTCGCTTCAATGGATTTTGTCTAATTGACCCTGCATTACATACATGACAAACCACCCATAAACAAAAAAAGATAATTGCACAAAACCCATTAAGCAAAACGATTAAAACTTCGAAGAATCTTGTGTAATTGACCCTTATTACACACATGACACACCAAAGACGACATTCATTGTAGACCATCGTAGCACTCGCCATCATGCATCTTCAACGGTTATCTTTGGACAGGATGAAATCCGCCACATGACTTCTTTTCTTTGAGGTTTTCGTTTCAATAAAAGCTTGGGGCTGAGACATTAGACATGTAGTAGTGGCCGATACTGCTTCGTGGTTACTATAGTCGTTTTCGACATAATTATTTTGTTCTTGATACATAACAAATAATGGAGTAGCAGAAGGTGCTCTCCGGGATTCAATTTCGAGATAATTTTCTTGAATATTCGATATAAAGGATGAAGTAATTTGTGGTTTAATATTTTCCCTCGAGCTTCTTCTGCTTGGAACATCAGAAAGTTTGAAGCTCGCAACATCACTAGTACTCTTCTTGTTGTTTGAAGACATCGTTAGGTTGATAGGAGGAAAGTATAGGGTTTTGAAGAAAATTGGAGAGAAATACTGAAGAGCTCTGGGAGTATATGGAGTGCATGGTATTATATATAGAAGATTTTATAGCTAGATTAAACTTGGTTTAACACTTTCTTTCTTTTTTTTTTTTTTTTTTTGTAAACTACCGGTTTGGGTAATCCTATATTGAGGGCCCTTAATCCAGTTTGAGCCTTAGTCACAGTTAAGACTCTTCATCCCTCCCAACAAATGTGTTTAGTGGGGATCGAACCTGAGACTCTTTCCACAAACTTAATCTGTGTTGCTAATTCAGCCCCACCATATTCGTACACTTTCTTTTCTAATGTATATATAGTGTTGGTCCCACTGACAAGTGTAAATTCTTCCCCTCTTTTCAGGGACATGTTCTTAAAGAAAACAAAAAAAGGATAATGATAATGATAATAAAATTATGTGTTGTGCCGTAGCGAAAGAATTGGTATTGTTTTATTTTAGATCGTAGGGTTTGACATATAATGAAGTAATAATTTCACCTAGCAAGCATGCGTGGCAAACAACAAAGCATATAAAATTATCATTTAAGTCGTACTTTTATGAAAATTAGATTTTATATTATTTTTATTGCAGATGAAGAAATAATATATTTGAATAATAAGACCTAAGAATCCACATTTTAATTTCTCCAATGATAAGTTCATGCACCTCCGGCCGACAAATGTTATCCCAATTTAACTATAGCAATTCATCATATAGCTAGGTACGTAAATAGTGTTTGACTACAAATTTTATATAAATATTCATGAGAATCTATATTGCACGGACACAGATACGACAGGACACGACACGGACATGTCGATACGAATTTTTTAAGAATTTTAGGATACGACACGACTCCAACACGGTTGATAATATAAATTATAATAAAAATATAAATATTCATATATAATATATGTACAAATATTAATTAAAAAATAAATTTATCACAATATAATATAATTATTTGTAAAATTTAAATATACGAATTGATTATTATATTAAAAGAATATTATAATTTGTAGATTATAATATTGTGAGAATCAATTAAAAATGATGAAAAATAAATTTAAATTAATTTAATACACCATTTCATTCATTTATAATTTTTTATTTTTTCTCAAAGAAATTTTAACCCTTTTAAATAAAAAAATAAAAAAAATTGAGTTTGTCATGTCGGGCACTTCCCTCAGCCGTGTCCTAGCCGTATCGGACACTCCCCCAGCTGTGTCCGACACCATGTCCTAATTATTTTTTATTTTCGGACACTTTTTGCCGTGTCCGACACGTGTCGGGGCCGTGTCGGAGCCGTGTCCATGTCCGACACGCATTTTCTGCCGTGTCCGTGCATTAGTGATGAGAATTGAGTATATGTTGCATATGTGTTTTAACTGTTGTGCTCCTCTATTAAATACGGAGACGGACATGGCGAGACGAATACGGCGACACGGATTTTTTTTGATATTTTACACTAAAGAAATGTCAGACACGACACGACATGGCAAATTGAAATTTTTAGGAGTGTCCGTGCATTGTAGGTACTCCGCTTATTCCATGAAGTAATAATTTCACCATGAAACATCTAGGCATATATCTAAATGTATCACTTGACAAATTAATACTTTGAGAAACAGTAGATTTTATATTTTTTTATTGCAAGATGAAGAAAGAATCTTTGAATAATAAATGCCAAACTAAGCCTCCTTCCAATGATATATGCAGTAGTTCCAAATTAAAGCTGCCTTCCAATGTTCCAAAACTATGACAGAAATGCCCTTTACATATATGAATAATTGTGCTTTCATTTTATTATTATTTTTCTCTCATAATATAATTTAGGACAAAATCTTTAATTAACATTTTCTTTTTTTTTTTTGAACCAGCAAACGCCGTAGAGTTTTTACCGAGACTTTCACTTCATATATAAAAACCGAAACCATCCACAGTACAAAAACGAATCAAAAAAATACGAAGTCATGAACATGGTAAGGCTTAGACCATACTCATACCAAAGAATCAAAATCCAACTAATAACAATCAAATGAAATAATAATACATCAAATAAATGCAAGCAAAGCACCCCAATGCATGCATGAAGTCAAGTAGCTAGCGGGTCAAAGGGAGGTTGTACAAATCATCCATCTTTATGCGCAAATTCTCGCACCTTCCCGAGAAGCATGTCATATAATTATGAGGTAATATTCTATGCCTCAAGAATATGTGCAATCAATGACGGAGCCAATACACTACACCGAGCAGAATAATTGTGTGGGTTTCGGTTGTAGCACTCTGCCGTTCCATCAGAATTTTTAGTCCAGTTGGGCGGATACAAAACTCGTATCCACGTGATTGACGACCAACTTGTATTTTTATTTGATTCATCTCATGTTTGTTGCTTTTAAGCTCATTGTCTCTAGCTTCTTGGCTTTACTCATGTACTTTTCGAATTTTTCGATTTAAGCTTCTTTAATATACGAGGGGGTTCTCTTAACCCTACGGTCAATGACTGGTTCCGGTTTAAAAAAAAAATGACGGAGCCAATAGGGGCGGCCCGCCCCCTAAATTTTTTTCACCTTTTAATCATATTTTCTTTAGAAAATTTTATAATTTATTATTTTTGCAAACAAATTTTAAGTAATTTGTAATTTTGTCCCCAAAAAAGAAAAAATGATGAAAAAAATTTCAATTTTAATCTCATCCCCTTAATCAATATCCTGGCTCCGCCTCCGTGTGCAATGCTTCCTACTTGCTCTTCCAAAGAGAGGAACTAAATCTTCTCAAGAGCTTCATAATCAGGGCCTCTTGCTCTTCCATCAAGTTTTTTTGGACAATTAACTATAATTCATAGATATATAGTTTCCCACTCATATATAATTAACTTCAATTTCCAATTATTTACCGGCTATGCAACCTTTAATTGCCCCAATTAATTACAGGAGTAGGAATTGAAAGTTGTTCTAGGAAAGTTTTAAATAAACGTAACGTATATATAAAATTAATATATTAACTTTATAAATTGGAAATTAATATTTAACTATATAAATTATTTCTATGTTTTTTTAAAACAAAATTTAAAGCCAAGAAAAGTAAGATGGCTAATTATTTCTCTAAATTAAAAATGGTGCCACAGATATATTTGGCAAAGATAAGCTAAAGCGGTTTAATGTTTCTCTCGTTTGTCGTGCAAAGTGAATAGATTTAATGTATATATAAAAGGAAAAAAAAAAGTAAGATGCCTTTCTCCTAATTCCCTCCTCTTCCCATTTCAGCGACAGACCGTATCATATCTGGCATTATTTCATTCCTTGTTGCTTTAATTAATGTCATCAATCTTGCTAGTTGCCTACTTATTTGTGCTCCTGTTATTCTCTGACTTATTAGTAGTATATATTATGTGCTAGTATATTAAATTTGTAAATATTTTGTACCTACACAGACTAGTCTGCACATTGGTGTCAAGGAATAGATATGGGAAAATCTTATTGATATGTCTTTATTGATTTGTGTAGATTAGATTTGATTTATTTATAGACTTTTTTTATATTAGGATTCTAGTCTTATTAGATTAGATTCTTTCATGTATCTTTTTATATCAGTAAAATGAGAGTTGTTATTTATACTTCCTAAATATTAATTGCACTAAAAAAAATTCATTAATGACAATGATATCCCTCATTCTTTAATTTTTTTTTATTGTTTTAATGCAAATATCCCTCATTCTTTAATGTTAACATCTTATTTTTTTATTATTTTGTGAGTATTTCTAACTTTTTTTTTTTTCCAAAAGTTCAATGATTTTATAATTTTTCAATTTTGTTAAAATTAATAAAAATAAAATTAGGATATTATAGCGCGGTGAGTAATTTATGGAGTATAATATAAATTTTCCTAACCTAATTATATACATATATATATATATATTATTTAAGAAAAACAAAATAAATTTCAATCAATGAGTTAACTTTTAATATTTTATACTTTAAAAGAAAAATTCAAAAAAAAAATTTAATAGAGAATACAAACTTATAAATATATGCTGACCAAAAAATAAAATTATAAATATATAAATTATAATACATCATTATATCACTTAAATTCTACAAAATTCCAAAAATTAATAAAGAATTTGATTTTTATTTGGAAAGAGAAAATCACAAATCATATATTAAATAAGAAAAAGAGTATAAAATAAATAAGTATGATTAAAATAAGTTAATAAATAAGAGTATTAAATAAGTTAACCATTGGGTTTGCCCCAATGGCCACCAGATGCTACTCTCAATGTGGATGCTACTCTCAATGTGGAGATCTTGGTTCGACTCCTTGCAATGACAAGGGTCTAAGTGTGTGTGTTTAACTAAAAAAAAAAAGAGTATTAAATAAGTTACAAAGAGATGGGATAGCCTGAAGACTCTTTAGGGTTATGGCCATCACGATGGAGAAACATGAACGAAAGTTGCCGGACCTCCAGGACGATGACACTGTTGTGATCGCTGCTGATAGAAAATCGTTCACTGCCATAGCATGATCATCATTGCATAAGCAGAGTGCCAATTTTCTGATCCCAGATGAATTGGCAAGACTGAAATCATTCGACCTGACAACTTTCAAACCTTTGGGCAAATTAACCGAATACAAGGAAAACTGTTATCGTTTTCACATCGTAGGAAGAGGAAGAGATGTGCGAGGACTTATACTATGCATTGGTTGGAAAGTTCTCAAGCGGCTACCCAACAATGGCTCAACTGGAAAGCATATTTGCTAGCATGGTATTCAATAAGGGTGTAAAACTTAGTCTGCTAAACATGACACACGTGTTAATCTGTTGCGACGACATACCAGGAATGGGTATCCAGGAAGCTTGATCTCACATTCTCGGCCAAACCATCTTATTGCTATAATCAGAAGTTATCTACAGTTGTGTCACATCTAGCTTATGCAGATGATATGATCATCTTCATGAGCAGTACTATTGGTGCGGTGAGGGCTGTGAAATGGATACTAAATGAATATGAGAGGGTCTCGGGACAACTTATTAGCCTCGGGAAAAGCTCTTTCTTTACTTCGAAACATTGCAGTAGAACAAATATTGCACGCATTAAGGAAGTAACAGGATTCTCGCAAGGGACATGCCCAATAACTTACCTCGATTGTCCGCTTCATACAGGTCGAAAAAGAATTTTCCTTTTTGATTCACTTGTTGAGAAAATCGGGAGATAGTTAACTAAATGGGAATGATCATTACTTTCTCAGGGTGGCTGCGTGCAACTCATTAACAGTGTTCTTCAATCCTTGCCAATTTATTTGATACAGGTGTTGGAGCTACCTAAGGGTGGGATTAAAAAGGTCGAATAAATTTTCAACAAATATTTGTGTGGGTCTAATAGTTCGAAGAGGAAAATACATTGGTGTCAATGGAAATAAATGTGTTATCCTACAAACGAATACGGTCTTGGTTTCTGGAGACTATCTGATGTAGTTTTGAGCTTCTCTATCAAACTATGGTGCAAGTTCCGAAAATTGTATTCACTCTGGGCATTCTATGTTCGAAAAAAATGCTGTAAGGATACTCACCCGCTACTCAGCATGCTTCAGAATACGTCCCATGTATGAAAGCGTACGTGGAATGAAAGAGACCAATGGGAAGCAAACATCTTCTGGACTATTGGAGACGGTAACATCTCATTCGGTCTTGATCATTGGTTTGGGGAAACTTTTTTGGGGAATATAGTTGATCTTGGGCTACATCTCAATGCTAAGGCCTTATATTTTTGGACGGATGGGAAATGGAATGAGAAGAAACTTACAGAAGCGGTGTCGGCGGATATGACAAGGATTATCATGGAAGTGCCGATCTCGGGTGATACGGACAAGATGGTGTGGAAACTCACATCGAACGGAAAGTTCTCGACAAAATCAGTGTGGAGAGCATCCGACAATGTCAACCGGTGCAACCTATTATGGTGAAACTTTGGTGCAAACAACTTAGACCTTCGCTCCTAAAAGGCTGAGTTTCGGTGGATTCTAGCGTGAAAAAGAAAGGCTTTGTATTCCTGTCCAAGTGCTATTGTTGTGCTGAAGAGGAGTCCTTTACTTATCTCTTTCTCAAGAGCGCCAAAGCAAGGAATATGACGCCCCGTATTTGGATTAAATTCTGAAAACGTATTTTTAATTATTTCCTAGACTTTCCGTTCGAACCATTAGCATCGTGAGTGAATTTTAACCCAAAGCCCACAATTTTACCAAAATGATATTTTTATCCCTGAAAACCTAATAACCCTTTATTATCTTTTTCACCCCTAAAACCCTCTACCAGAAATGAGTGATTTGTCACTGATTTATTTTGTGATGGATGTAAAGTCTATCACAAATTACTTTAAAATTTTACAAAAAGCAAGCTTATTTTTCCTCTATTTTCTAATTCGTTACTATTCCGTTACAAATCCATCACAAATTTAAAAATCCGTGACAACATTTTCTCCATCACTAAAAATCCATTATTGAAGAGTGTGTTGTTTTGTAGTGATGCAATTTGGCCAAAGAAAAAGAATGTTCATAGTGAAATTTGTATAGAGGTTCTTGGATTCATTGAAAATATTTTTCATGCAAACACATATATATATTGGAGGTTGGTGTACGTTAGATAACAAGATTATTGAAACATGATATATTTATACAAACGTTGTTTTGAGGGAAAAGAATAATTTCCAATAGCTAATGGTGGCTAGTACTGGAAGAGTACTGATTTTCGAAACATCCTAAGAGAACAATCGATTTTCCGATCGGAACAAAAATTGACTACCAAATGTACGACCAAGTATAGTCCCTAGAAGAGGATAATTCAAGATTACGAACATGATGGAGACAATTGCAAAAAGAACCGGAAGAACAGCTATGGTTGCTAAACCATGTTGAAAGAACAAGAGACAGGTGCAAAACTCCGCCATCATAGCCACAACTGAAATTAATAGAGCTGCTACTCCAATCACCAGCCAGAAAGGTAGAGTTTTGAGGAAATCAGTTTCCTCGTATCGAGAAGTGAGTATAGACAAGAACATCACCATCGAGGTCAAAGACGATAGAGTTGCCACTGCCACTGATATAGGAAAAATCATAAACCACCTATTATTTTGTAAAATTGGAGAGCCTGTACTATTGTTGTAGCCACCAGGCACAGTGAAAGCAGTGGTGAATACAAGGGTGGTGATTAGTAATGTGACCAACATGCAAGCTTTGGCTGTTTGCTTCATAAACTTTTCTCCTTGTTTCATCAAGTTTGCATGCTCCTCCAAAAATAACTCATAGGGAGTTTGGCCATTTGAGTTCCTCGCACTTTTATGAGAGGGTTGGACAATCTTTTCAACTTCCTGGTGATATTTATATGAAATGTTGCGTTAAGGGTTGAACAAATATACTCTTATGATACAAGCAAACACTACAAAACAACAATTTTTCAGTGATAGATAATTAGTGATTAAAAGTTCATCACAGATTTCTTATATGGCAAAATTGCGAGAATCGTTCCATAACTATTGGGATTTTAGTCCCGTGATTTATCTTTTTTTCTTATTTTGTCTCCTAACTATTAATTTTTCGTAACTTTCGTCATAGTTTGCCCAAAATTCACCCGACTCACCAAAAATTGATCACCGGAAAATCTATCGGCGTAGTCAGTGAAATAATTCATCACAACCATAAGTTTTCCTCAATGTTTATGTCAAGATCTCACATCAATGGAAGAAGACAACTTCTTAAAATTATCCAATTTTCACCACCTCTATCTATTTATACTAGTCTCATGACAAAAATTGGACGATTTGGAGAACTTGCGTCTTCTTCAATTGATGTGAATGAATATCTCACCGAATGTTCTTGATTTTTATGGGAAATTACTGGCAATGATTAGGATTTCCGGTAAAATATGATGAAAATTGCAGAAAAATGGAAGTTATGGGACAAAAATATAAAGAAGATAAATGACGGGATTGAAACTCAATAACATCAAAGTTACGGGAAGATTCCTACAATTAAGCTTTTCTTATATGTGATGGATTTGTGGCGAAATTCTGATAGGTTAAAAGATAGAGGAAAAATAATTGGGCGAATTACATTTGGATCCTTGTCATTTGCTATATTTATATTTAGGTTCACTTAGATGTGTTTATTACATATACATCCCTAAATTGGTCAATATTTTTACATATGAGTCCCTAAATTGGTCAACATTTGCTTCTAAATCGGTAGTGAGACCTAAATGTATACAATATATAAGTTAAACTAAATAATCTTGGATGTCACTTACATCTTAGGACCCACGTTTTACGTTAAATTTGACCAAATATAGATCAGTTTAGGGACATAAATGTAATAAATGTATCTAAATGGATCTAAGTATAAATATAACAAATATTAGGAATCCATAGTAATTCGCCCAAAATAATTTTATTTTTGTAAAAAAGTTGTAGTTATTTATAATGGATTTTATATATCAATTACAAAACAAATCCATGACAAAGTATATACAGGATGCATCTTGTGACAGTTTCTTAGGTTTGCGACCGTCTTTTTCTTGAGTGAAAGCTTGTTGTTTTGCAGTGATAAGTACAACATGAAGGAAAACTCAGGATTGAATAGTTATACCTTGTACCATAATACTTCTCTCTGCATCTGAAGAGCTGGTCCACGAATCTGGTCTAGCTGATTTTGAGGCGATAACTTTGCTGCTAAGTGCAATATGTTACTGTTGTCATTATCATTGACATATGATTTTATCAAATCGGTAACACCACTTAGCTCATATATCAAATTGAAAATTTTCACGTAGCGATGCGAAACCGCAATATGAAATATGCTGTGATTGGTGGATGGATTGACATGATACAGAAAATCAGGATATTTACTAATTAGCTTCACCAGGCAGGCATCATTTCCTGCTGTCGCTGCAATAAAAGCCAGTTTTAATGAGTTCGCGTTGATTACATTTCCTGCTTCAACATCATCTTGACGCATCATGTAATTCCAAAGACAGTCGAACAATGTATTTGCATCGGGTACTGTTGCTGGATTATTACGGACGTCGTCCTTCCAACACTTCATGGAACACATTACTATATATATCAAGAACAAGTTATTATCAGGATATATAGAATTAAACAAGAGAAGCATGAATTATCATCTTTTCCCATCCGAACTACGATGATTTTTGCATTTTACCATCTAAACTTTTTTTCTTTGTAGTTTGTCTCCTAAACTACAGGGATTTAACAATTTGCCATCTCAGCCACCGAAAATTTCAGCGGAAAATTGCATCGTGTCATATGAGAAACTCCAAGTTTTCTGAAATTGATTGACGGTTTATTTTTAAGGAAAGCAATACAACGTGGACCTATATTTCTCATGTGACACAATACAATTTTCGGGCAGAATTTTTTCATCGGAAATGACAAACTACAAAATATCGTATAGTTCAGCAGATAAACTGTAAAAAAAAAAGTTTAGATATATAATAAAGTTCAAAAATTGTCATAGTTCGGTTGGAAAAAAATAATATCACTAATATGGGTAAGTGATATTTAACGGATTGGGAAGCTAAGCACTAACTCTTGTTGGCAATGTTCACCCACATTCCTTGTCGGTTATGGTGGCCACAAAATGCTGATGGTTTCCGGGCAAGTATTTCTAGTGCCGTTTCGCCATTAATATCTTCCGCTACGGCTAGCGAAGCATCTTGGTCCAAAATACTCATTGCTAGATCTGAAAGATATATTTAGGACAACCATCCTATTTTAGTTAAGTTAGTTAATTAAGGGCAAATTAAATTACATTGACGTCCTTGTGGTCTGACTAAATTATAACTTTGAAATTCTTCTTAGGCTTAGTTGTATTTTTAGTCCTGTAACTAATAATTTGTAGCATTTTAGGTCCTATGGTTTTTTTACTTGCAATATTAGTCCTATAATTTCGAAATTATAGCAACTTTAGTTTTTCAGTCGCCAGAACCCTATTTTCTTGCCGGAAATTAGCACCTGACAAGTTTCAGTTTTCTCATTATCCACAATAGCATATGCAATGAGGTAGATATTGGTACTTTCATCTACCCCAACAGAAAGTAGGGTTCCAACGACTGAAGGACTAAAATTGCTATAATTTTAAAATTATAGGACTAATATTGCAAGTGAAAAAATCTTAGGACATAAAATTCTACAAGTCAATAGTTACGGGACTAAAAATGCAATTTGACCTTCTTTTTATAACATCCTTTGGCCTAATTAATTAAGTGTAAGACATTGTAAGAAAAAATAAATTATTGAAAAAATTAACTGATATTATAAAATTTATCACTAAATGAATAGTGGTAAACATTTTTTGATTTTGTCACAAAATTAATTTTTATTATTCGTATTAGTGATATATGACTATGTTTAAGTGGTCAATATTGATAATTAATATATGAAAACCGAGTTACTTTATATAATTAAACATATAAAAAACTAATGAAAGAAAATCGAGGTTAAATTTGTCAAGAAAATGGATAAAAGTTGATAATTAGGTTTTTAGAATAGAAAATTGATGGAAAGAATACTCTTCATGTGGATATAAAAGTTTATTTTTTGGGTTTTTTTAGTATTTACCCTTAATATAATTCTCATAGTGAGATTATGATAATTTTAAGGGTGAATTTAGGGGTCGACATAGATTATCGTATTTACATATAGGTTCCTTTTGTTTTATTTTTTACATCCTAGTCCCTTGATCGGTCAACCGTTAGTTAGTTCCGTTAATTTTCGGGTACAGTTGGGACTATAAATTTGTCTGATTCGATAAAGAAATGAGATATATAGAGAGAAAGGGAGATACGGTGGTGGTATTACCATACAATCCTGACTCAGTGCATGTTGTGAGCAGTGAAATTGTATCTGCCTCGGTCCAACCTTGAAGACCATCTGATAACGAAAAAAGATACTTTGCCATCTCATTATGTCCTTGAAATGCTGCAATGTAAAGTGGTGTAACCCCCCCATCTTGAGTCTGGATTTTTGGTAGATTTCCATTTATCCCAACCAATGATTTAGCAATATCAACATGTCCAGCTACAGCAGCAAAACAAAGCGCCGTGTTCCCTTTATCATTTTGAATTTCAGTATCTTCTGGCACATCCATCCTTCCGAGTAAATTATCAACGAAGAGGGCATTTCCTTGTAAAGCCGCTATGTGCAGTGCGGTTTCCTTTCCTCGTGTTATTTGAGCTCGAACCAAGGTAGGATCTGCATTCAGTAAAATTTCGGCAGCCTCCCAATTACCGTTTAATGCTGCTTTGTGCAATGCCGTGTACTTCGTAAAATAGTCTCTCCCTGCCATTATATATGTAAAGTACATCAATTTTTTCTCATCATGAACTTAATTTCCAGCTCGAGTGAGATTTAATTTGTTTTGGATCATGCATGCATGCTCGTTAGATTTACGAGGTAGCTTAATTCGTCGTATTCCATTAGGGCGAATTACATTTGGGTCCCTGTCGATTGTCATATTTACATCTAAGTCCAGTTAGATACGTTTATTATATACAAGTCCCTTAATTGATCGATATTTTTACATATAGGTCCCTAATTTATGGACCTATATGTTAAAATATTAACCAATTTAGGGAATTTAGAGACCTATATGTAAATAATACATAATTGGACCTAGATGTAAATATACTAATTTTCTGTGACCCAAATGTAATTCGCCCTCCATTAGGTTACCCGGCCTGTGTTCAAGTGGTACAATATTCAACAAATCTTCGCTCATTTTGAAAATTACTCTCCAGTTATACAGTGGGTGGGGTTGAGCTGCTGCATGTTTGGGAGTATGTATAACATAGCTAATTAACAACTTTATCAGGAAATGTTTAGATTTAACAATATATTTAGTATTCTAAATAATATGTCAGTTGTCATGCTGGGTGTTTTTGCTGACGTGATTTTAGTTTAATATATATATATATATATATATATATATATATATATATATATATATAGTCAATAACAATAGTTAATCTCGAGTTTGGCTCGAAACCTTTCTCCAGTTTTTTTTATGTGAGTCTGACGAGTTGAATCAACAACATTCTAGCTCGGAAATATTTCGAGCCAAACTTGAGATTAATTATTGTTATTCATCGGTTCGCTAGCTGGTACTATAAGAAAAAAAAAAAAATTTAGGATAAAAATCAAAGAACAATGTAAATATTGTCACAAATTATCTATCTATCCATCTATTTTATTATTATTATTATTATAAATTAAAAGTAATGATCAAACTTAGTTGTTTCTTTCTATTGTGAATTAACTTTATTAACCTTAGCAATTAATAAATAAAAATAAGGAAAAAACACTTTGCACCCCTGAACTATATTCTATGTCTTAATTAACCCCTTAAACTATCAATTGTAACACATTACCCCTTCAATAAATTCTTTAGACTAAATTGCCTTTAGGTTTATAGAAAAAGATATTTATTTATTCTTATAATTTATATATTATTTTAAGTTTCTTATACTTTAAATTTAAGTGTAACTTTTTGCATTCAATTTTTTTAGACTTATAAGAAGAAATATGGAGTAATCTAAATATTAGAATTAAAGTAATAGTGAGACTTTTAAATACAAAAAGATTTATGAAATGAGTTAATTATGGAATCTTTAAATTAAATACATTTGGGATCGTCTTATTAATAAAAAATAATATATATTTTTAAACTCAAAATTTTATTTTTATATCACTTAACATCTTAATTCAAATTTTAAACATTGTATATATTACGTTTATAAGAATTTAGTTTTCAGATTAATGTTAAATAATAATAAAGAATTAAAGAATTTGATGCTTTTTAACAAGAAAACTAAAATAATAAATTATTCTGATAATATTTTAAAAAATTAAACATAAAAGGAATTCATATTATTTGAACTTAATGAGTTATTTATTGACGGTAAATGAAGTTTGACTACTGTGGATAAATGCCATTACATATATTTTTGTTATGTTAAATTCAATTAAATATTTTCAGTTCATTTTAAACTAACACATAATTAATATATTTAAATAAATGAACTTTTAAATATATATAAACAAATATAATTTTTGGATCCCACTTTAAAAGGAATATATAAATTGGCCTTTGTGAAAATATATTATGTCTTAATTTTTAAGATTCTCCAAATATTATTTAAATTCAAATACAAATAACTTAATTTTATATTTAATTTTTTTTTAAGTTTAATATACTCGCATATTATTGTAATTATAAATATTTTGTTCTATTTTTTGTATTAGTAATTAAAATTATTTTGATCTAAAAAATAGTTAGAAATTGAAATTGAAAGTATAATTTACTAAAAAATTAAAATGCATTTTAAAACTTTATATATGTATATATATGTATTGTAACCAATATATATATATATATATATATATATATATATATATATATATATATATATATATATATATATATATATATATTATATTTGCAAATATATGCTTTGGGGATTTTGAAATTTATTTCCATTCTTTGACCATTCGCAGAGCTTAAAGAATGGGTAGTTTTATGAAAATACCTGGTAGGAATAATTGCTTCTTGAATATAATTTGAATCTGCACCACTACCATAATTATAGGATCTTTGTCTTATTTTTAGTTACTAATTAAATTTTGGTGAGAATTACGAACTAAAATTTGAACATTGTACATGGATCTTTTTACAGAATTAAAACTATCAAGGGATTTAGTTCTTAACTAGCCATGGAGACAAGCCCAAAAATTGCCTAAAATATGGCAACAGAATGGGCGAATCCAGACTTCGTTGTTAAATCTAATATCTGCCTGTTTTAATTCAAACCATCTCAGAAATACAAATATATCCCCTCAAATCCCCGGGTCCTGACGGGCTTCCCCCCTTTTTCTTTCAGAAATACTGGAGTGTGGTAGGGAGAGATGTGAGCTTATGTGTGCTTGATTTTCTCAATAATCGCAAATTTGCTGTGAAAATGAACTTTACTCGTATAGTTTTGATCCCGAAGTGTTAGGACCCCGATTTAATCACATAGTTTCGCCCTATTAGTTTTTGCAACATGGTTTACAAATTAGCATCGAAAGTTCTTGCGAACAGACTGAAGCCTTTGCTAGACCACGTGATTTCCAAAACCCATTCATCCTTTATTCCCTCTAGATTAATCACTGACAATATATTGATTGCTTTCGAGATTAATCATTTTTTGAAGCAGAAGAATAGTGGGAAAGAAGGGGTGTTTGCTATGAAGCTTGATATGAGCAAGGCGTATGATCAGGTTGAATGGCACTTTCTCGACCGAGTTCTTGATCGGTTACGATTCCCTCCCCCTTTTATACACCTTATTATGACTTGTGCGAAATCGGTTACTTATTCGTTCATTCTTGATGGTTGTCAATTCGGTGCTTTGGTCCCGGAAAGGGGAATCCGACAAGGAGACCCCCTTTTGCCTTATCTCTTTCTTTTGTGTACAGAGGTCTTAAGCGGACTCTTGAAGGAAAATGAATCTCAAGGAACTCCTCAAGGAGTTGCTATTTAAGCTAATGCACTCCGTGTCTCGCACCTTATCTTTGCCGACGAAACTCTTATATGCGGCCGGGCTGACGCATTAGCAATGAACACAATTAAAGAGGTTCTTGACACTTACGCAAAAGTTTCGGGCCAAGTAATCAACAATGACAAATCTTATGTCCCTTCAGTAAAAACATTGAGAGAAATCATCAGGAACTGCTGGCGGCACAGTTGGGTGTCCCGAGGGACGACAAGTTTGATCTCTAACTGGGCCTCCCGTCAGTCGTGGGTCGGACTCACGCGGCTGTCTTCTCGAACATTCGCAATCGAATTTGGGATCGGATCCAGGGTTATTCAGAGAAGTTCCTTTCCATGGCGGGTAAAGAATTACTTATCAAATCTGTCCTCTAAGCCATTCTGGCTTATGCAATGGGAGTTTTCAAGCTCCTACTTTCGTTCATTCATGAGATTGAGAAGATGATCCACAATTTTTGGTGGAACAACCGCGATAAAAGCTGTCATCACTGGCTCGCTTGGGAGAAATTGTGTCGAGCTAAGTCCGTTGGAGGTTTGGGCTTCAGAAATCTTAAAGTTTTCAACCAAGCAATGTTGGCTAAACAGGTGTGGCGGCTTTTGAGCAAACCGAACAGCCTCATTGGACAAATCCTCAAAGCTCGCTACTTTCCTAATTGTGACTTCGATCAATGTTCATTAGGCCGGTCCCCGTCTTTCACATGGTGCAACATCTTCGAAGCTAAAGAACTGGCCCTTTATGGAGCTTGTTGGAGGGTTGGTACTGGTCACGACATTCAGATTTGGCACAGTTGTTAGCTCCTGAAACCCCTCAGGCCAACACCGCGCTTTCACCCCGATGCTTTTCTTCATCCGGAGTGGGTTGAAAGTCTGCTTGAACATGGAGGACGCTCTTGGAATTGGGAGCTTATCTTGAACTCCTTTTTCCCGGACGACACCGAAGAAATTCTCTATATTCTTCTTGGAGACTCCCCGAGACCGGATAGAATGGTTTGGTTCCCGTCAGAAAATGGCCGTTTCACTGTAAAATCTGCTTACTACTTGGGCCTTGCTCACGACTCTAAAAACTCCGCTTCCCCGAGTGGCATTCAATCGAGCAAGTCGTGGAAATTGATTTGGCGACTTCGCGTCCTCCCCAAAGTTCGACTTTTCCTTTGACGCCTCTGCTACGATGTCATCCCTTCATGCAAGAACTTGATCTGTGGACACTGCTTCGTTGATGACCTCTGCCCGGTTTGCTCGAATGAGGGTGAGAGCTCCATTCACACTCTTGTCGAATGCCCGTTTGCAAGACAAACGTGGGCCCTTTCCAACATTCCATGGCACCTCATCGGTACTTTGATGTCCAGTTTTCGCGAGGGGATTAGCGTCATTCTCACCGAGCTGGAAGAAGAAAAACGGAATGGTTTTGCTAATATTCTTTACTTCCTTTGGACAAACAGGAACAAGGTTCGCGTCGCGGAGAAGGGGTAGTCCCCCTATGAGATCATCTCACTAGCCTTCTCACAGGCGGAGGAGCTTCGTGAAGCACTCATGGCTCAGCAACCCCAATCTCAGAATCGCAGCGACGCTAAGTGGACTAAACCGGACCCGGGATTCGTGAAGGTCAACTTCGACGGTGCTACCTCTATTCATAATCACTTTTGCGGCATCAGAGTTGTGGCTCGCCGATGATAATGGCCAAGTTATTGGATGGGAAACTGATCGGCGGTTGGGTGTGTCGGATGCCGAGTCGGCCGAATGCTATGCAGAGCTCTCGGCTGTTAAACTCGCGAGGGATTTTGGGTGGAAGTTCGTGGTGTTCGAAGGAGATTGTCTCAATATTATTCATAAGATTTGCAGCCATGATGAAGACCTCTCTAGACTTGGTAACATTGTGTCGGATATTAAAAGTTTGTTTAGGCATTTTTCTGTTTCTTGTTTTCGCTTTAATCACCGGGAAGCTAATTGTGTAGCTAATTCCGTTGCTCGGAATGAGGCGTTTGCCTGCGTAGATTCCGCTGATATCCCGTCTTACTGTTGGGATTTGGTTGTTTCGGATTCAGTTTGATTTATGATATCGTTATTTTCTCTCAAAAAAAAAAAAGAAATCAAAATTTTAATTCTTGGTACTTTTTTTTTTTACACCATACTATCATATCTTAGCCCCATGATATTACCCTAATCCCTAAAAAATAGTTAGAAATTGAAATTGAAAGTATAATTTACTAAAAAATTAAAATGCATTTTAAAACTTTATATATATATATATATATATATATATATATATATAAATAAGGGTAATTTAGTCTAAGTTTTTTATTGAAGGGGGTAATTGTTACATTTGATAGTTTAAGGGAGTAAATGCGATATGGAGAATAGTTCACGGGTGCTAAAGTGTAATTTTCCCTAAATATAAATTGATATTAAAATCCAAAATATTATCAAATCAAGATACTTTTAATTGATTTTCAATTAATTATAATCTATTAAACTCTTGTAATTGTCCAATTACTCTACCACTTCTCTCAACTATTTATCTTCTCATTCATTAAGTGATATATATATATATATATATATATATATATATATATATATATATATATATATATATATATATATATATATATATATATAATTCTATCTCATTTTTATTTATTTTCCTAATAAGATTTGTACATTGTTAATGTTAGTATCAACTCTAGCATAGTAATAATTTTGATTCAATTTTTCCTTTGTGACTTTGAAGGGTTCATTATTTTCAAGCTTGAAGTTTCTCTATTTCAAAAGAGGGCGAATTAGAAGAGAGTTCCTGATGTGTGACTTTCATACTTTATATTTAGGTTCATTCAAATGCATTTATTATATATAGATTCCTAAATTTATTATTAGTTTTACATATAGATCCTTAAATAATATTCACTTCTAAATCGGTGGTGCGACCTAAATATATATAATATAAGTTAAATTAAATGATTTTAGGTATTGCTTGCATCTAGGGATTCATATTTTATGTTAAATTTGACCAAATGTAGACCAGTTCACTAATTCAAGAACCTAAATATAATAAAACATATATAAGTGATCCTAAATATAAATATGACAAATCTCAAAAACCCATATATAATTCGCCCTTTCAAAAGAGGATGGTTTGTGATGAGCTTGTTTGTTTCTACTGGCAAGATATAATGGAGCTCGGTGGTCTTAATTTCTTTTGGTTTGACTTTGATGATGGAGAAGAGCTACATGTTCGAGATGAATACGTGTTTTTGTTGGGCTTTTTTGGACGTGGACTTTGCATGATGACATGAGTCTATTAGGCATAATAAACAATAATCTCTTTTCTAAAGTACATCAATATATAGGAATTTTTGTTGCTTAGAATTTCGAAGATAGAAATTAAATCTAAATTCTAAACTTACCCTTCTAGAGCATATCGTAGCCTTATATTTAAACCAAAATAATATTAATTGAAACATACTGCTCATATTTTATTTATTATTATGTTATAATTTATAGTTTGGTAAAAACTTTACGGTGCTCGTCAGTTCAAATTATATATATATAGTTTATAGTTTAAAAGATCTTTTTTCATATAATTATATTCTCAAAACATATTGTGTCCTATTATTTCATAAAAATTAAATGTTTATGAGCAAAGCACGAGCTTTATGCAAAGTGAAAACATATTTTAAGTTGTTACTAATTATATTTGGCTACCATAAAATTTTGTGTATGTATAAATCGACCCATCTTAATTGAGAAAGTACCATATAAATGTATAGAAATTACCATATAAATGTATGAATCTTTTGAAAATACCCATAAACAACTCCTAGTTAGAAACTCGTTAGATATACTGAGTAGGGTATTTTTGAAAGGGATAAAAAAAAATTCCCATCCGAACTATGACGTTTTTTGTACTTTACCATCTAAACTTTTTTTTTTTGAAGTTTGTCTCTTGAACTTAAATTTTTTTGCAATTTGCCATCTCCGATGAAAATATTCCACCGAAAATTTGCATCGTGTCCTATGAAAAACATAGTTTTACGTTGTATGCTCCACTTTGTATCTTGAAAATAATCCCTCGACCAATTTCAAAAAATAAGGAGTTTTTATCACCCAGTTAGAATAACGGCGACTTTGATAGATTATTTTTAAATATTCAATTGAGTAATAAGAACTCCAAGTTTTCTGAAATTGATTGAGGGTCTATTTTCGATACGTTAAGGAGAGTAATACAACGTGAACGTATGATTTTCATATGACAAGATACAATTTTCCTGTGGAATATTTTCGTCAGAGATGACAAATTGCAAAAATTCTTATAGTTCAGAAGGTAAACTGCAAAGAAAAAAAAATTAGATGGTAAAGTGCAAAAATCGTCATAGTTCGGATGGGAAAAAATTATTATCCCTTTTTGAAATATTTTCACACTTATTAAAAATCTTGGGGACTATAAAATAATTTTACAAATATGAAATTGATAGATTTGTAAATACACCAAATCTCACCATTTCATATTTAATTCACTCTTATATTTATTTAGTAACAATAATTTTTATTTTGTACTCGCATGATTTAAAGATGACAGTCATTATTTATAATTAATTAGTGACACTTGGTACGTATAAAGTGACGATCTAGCCAAAAGAATAATCGTAACTATAATTTATCACAAAATTTTCATTGTCATAAAGTGTTCACTTTAGGTGTGTGTCCAAATTAAAAGTCAATAATAGCAACTGACTCTAAATGATTAGAAAATTTTATTTTCAATCTTGCTCTTCTCTCTCGAAATCCTAGCTCAGCTGACGAGATTTTTTATTCCAAATTTCTATTCCATCTTCTATTTTATTTAATGAGATTATGCCACCTGTTTACTGAATATCTCAATTCTCTTAACATTAACAAATCATATTACACGTGGCATAATATCTTGAATGGAATAGAAATTTGGAATAGAGGATCCTGTCCGCGCTCCGTCCCGGTCACTAGTTACAAATGTGTGATAATTAAATAAAGCTACCTAGCTAAATTTTAAGAAGCTTTAAGTATAAAATTAAGTCGATATGAAACTTACGAGTTGTTGAAGAAAATATAATATCCCGATCTTCTTCATTTGTTCCCATTACTTTGCTAGCTGCGAACAATCCATAGCAACCATATTTAGTGCTTATCAGCTGGTATATCAGAGAGGGAAAAGGGAGAGAATGTAAAGCAGTAGCCATAAATTAAGCATCGTTTTTTGCTAGCTATTCAGAGAGAGAATGTAAAGCATGATGTTAGTCATTGAAGAAGATATATCACTCTAAAGAGAGATATATCGATCATGTAAAGCATATATATTGCTATTCGTGTTTTTCTATAAACAGAATACAAAGCATGCATGTTATTTATTCTATATATTCGTTAAAGGAATTAACTCGTTCTACCTTATATGTGACATGATCAGGTCTGTAACCCTCAAAAGTAAGTACTCAAAACTATAAATTCATTTGACATGAAATTAAGAAGAGAAGAGACCATATATATACTTCCTTTTGAAATCCAATCGACAGATTAAGATCCAACATGCAATATATATTTATACTTTAAAACCTAAAGAGAAAGGATAGATCAGCTCTCATGACAAACAATTAATATAAAGATCTAGAAATGTTCACGAAGACAAAGGATGCTGTCAGAACTGCATGTAGTACGAGTATATACTGATGAGAAAACTAAATAAAAAAATAAAAGATAAATTCAAACTAAGGAAGCTAGGTTATTACATTAGAAAGAGCTAGCTAGGGCAAAATGTTCAAAGCTGCTGAGCAATAGAATTCGGGGGAACATACATGCATATATAGAGTGATAAGTACCTGTGGATATATATAAATTATAGGATTTTCAATTCTTTCCTTTTACTCTTTTTTCTACTCTCTTTTGATATGCATGCATGCGGGGCCATGTGTCGGGGACATGTTAAACTATTTTTAATCGACGACCTAGATCTCTTGCTATTTCGGAAAAATCTTACTTAAAATACAAATGGACGTAGTATGGACTTCAAACATCAATGTTGTTTTATTGAGTTAATTGCGGCCAACAGTAACATGTGTTATAGAAAAGTAGCATAAAAAAGTCTATAATAAAAAAATTCATAAAGAAAACTTTGTGTTTAAATAAAATGAGCACAGAAAAGTACCCCACGCACAAACACGCGAGGGTTGTGCGAGTGGGATTAGTTTTTCTGCAACTTTTCGCCTTAAAATGACCATAATATCCCTAAGTCTTATATATATTCCACCACCCATTTTGACAAACTAATTTTAATTAAAAAAATTATTTTTCAAAAGATAGAAAATTTTGAAACATGTATTTAATAAACTATGATAAAAACAATATTCAGTTAATAATATAAAATTTAAAAACGTGATTCTGTTTAAAAAATAATAAAATTTTTATTTAATAAAATATTAAATTTCAAACGCTTTAATATTCTCATTACTTTTTAAATATTCTAGTTTTTGATAAAATTTTGAATGTAATAAATAACATAAATTCTGATAATTTTTTAACAAATAACTATTAATTTACCGGCCGTACGATGCACGGAAAATTATAACTTCTTGACTAGCATTTATCCATGATAGAGTGTTGTTACTCGCCAGGTAGTTGAGTTGTAAAATTAGAGAGAATCGATACACTAACTTCCACTCAAAATGTTTAGAGCTACGTACAGAACATAGAAGATATTAGCTCATTTATTGCGGGTCTATTAACCTTTATTTTTTGCATGGACGAGATCCAAGTTAGCTTTGGAATATTCATCAATATTGTGCTTGGACTGACGTTGAGCATTGATAATTATTTCTGTTGCAACAGAGATATGGTTAGATTGAATTTGAGGGTGAATCAATATGCTGCGAGACCTTCGGTTGGTATGATTGGGAGATTTATGGGCATGACGCGAGCCGGGACGACACTTCTTTGGGCAACTACATATTGGATTGCTGATCTAATCATGAAGATCATTTGGGCACACAAATATGGCTCGAGAAGCATTTGCCTTTTGAGGATTAGAAATGTTGAGTTTTTTGGGCAGTTTATTGATTTGTTAGATCATTATTGTCTCTTTAGATTTGTCATTACGGGTGTTAGCCATGGCTTTCCGCTTGCCATGTTCCTGGCCTCGAACTTTGTAGATTGTGATTCTTTTTTATATTATATATGAGGTTGGGTTCTCGTTAAAAACCTACAATGCACTTGCATCGTTTTATATATATATATATATATATATATATATATATATATATATATATATATATATATATATATATATATGATTATATTATTTTTATTATTATTTAAATTTTATATTTTTACAAAGAATTTAAAATAATTAACCGTGTGTACCAGGGGCAAACGCTAGTTCATACATGTAATACATTCTTCATCTCCTTTTTATGATTTAAACCATCATATATCTTTTTTATCGTGATGTTCGTCTTTTCTTTTGTTTTGGATTTTTTTAAGTATATTTATTTACATATTACATGTTAATATATTGTTCATTATATACACTATTATTGTTTTCTTATAGAATCATATACGGCATTCTTTTCAAATTATTAAGCATTTTTTATTTTATTTCTTATAATATTAATCACTTTATATATTAGTTCTTTTTCCTTCTTCTATTTATTTTTTGGAGAAAAAAATTATTTGTAATCTAAACTTTTTAATTTTTTTGAATTTGCAACCTGAACTATTTCGGACTTATAATTGCAACTTGAATTTTTTTATTTTTTTTGAATTTGCAACCTAAACTATTTCGGTTTTTAATTGCAACATATGCTAACCAAATTTATAAACATTTGCAACCTCATGGACTTCCAAAATAAATAGTTTTAGGTGCAAATTCGAAAACATTTAAAAGTTCAGGTCCCAATAAAATGCCCGAACTAATTTAGTTTGCAAATTCAAAAAAATTAAAAAGTTAAGGTTGCAATTCGTTCAATCCGACCGTGGGATTAAAGGAGCTAGCCTCCTCCTATATAAAACAAATCAAATAGGAAAGTTCGAGAAGTACATCCGACCGTTCAATGTCTTTATATTGTATATTAATATTATTATATATATTTATTTTTTATTTTTATTTGTAATAGAATAATTATGAAAAACCTCCTGAGATTTGTGTCGGTTATGAAAATTATCCTCCTCAGATTTGTGACAGTTATGAAAATTACTCTAAAACCTTAAAAATTACAAAAATACTCCAAGTCTATGATTGTTTTGTTAGTTTGAGGGTATTTTTTTGTTACGAATTGCCAAAACTCAAGGTATTTTTTGTAATTTTTAAGATTTCATAAGGTGTTTTAATTTGTTATGAATTAAAATTCAACGCGTTTTTCATAATTTTTAAAATTTCATGGTATTTTTCATAAATAGCACAAATCTAAAAAAATTATTGTAATTAACTATTTTTCAATTTCCCCCATCAACTTAAATCCTGGCTCCGCCCTGTGACTATTTAAGATTCCATGACATAATTTCATTTTATTAAAATCCGTAGATAGAAACAAAACAAGCCTTAAAATCAAATTTGAATTATGCGTTATATTTCCCAATTTGTTTTCTCTTTTTCCATGTTTTAACATAAAAAGATTTTTCCTTTTTCTGTTTTCTTACAATTTTGGCTGATTTTTTTTTTCAATTATAAATATTCAAAGCTTAATATTATTATTTTATTTGTTAAGAAGTTAAGACCAATATGTTAGTTCTTTATCGTAGAAATTATTATTTATGATACATAATGCTTATTGTTTAGTTTTTTTAAACGATAATAAATAATTATTTTGTGCTTATTACGAGTGTTACACTAGTATTAAACAAATCATGATATTTATGTAATAAGTAATAACCACTTTTTGTCTTTTAAAGAAAATTAAAAAAAAATTGTCCCTTTCAATCTTAATTATGTAATTAAAATTAATTAAAAGGTTATATTACAAGAGTAATTGTCATACTAAAGATACCCGACAAGCACTCTATACCCTCCCACGCTTGTTGTGAAAAGCCTAGACCACAGTATCTAACTGCATCTGCAACGCATTTGTTCCATTAGTGTAAAGTTCTCAATATTTACTTTGGAATTCAAGTTAGATTTCAAAGGAAATGGAGATAGCATATATCACAAATAATTTGAATTAAGAAGCGTTTTTTTTTCCTTCAATAGTTTTCTTATTAATATATAATTTCATTTCATTTTACTAATTTAGTTTATATGAAACTGTTTAGTTATGATTATTTTTGGCTGCAAATTAAACGTTTTTTTTTAAATAATTACCAGTAATCAATTATCTATATATAATAATTCAGAATCCTTGAGGCTATCCACCTAAGCGTACACGTGGATAGCCTCAATGAATTTTATTTTGCCATGTAATTAAATCAACTAATTATTTTCATATTTATCCAAAAGAATGAAAGATTTTATATAGATATGTTAGTTACAAATCTAATTCAAGAGTCCTACAATATCTTTATAAATAAATTAATTTTAAATTATATTAAAATAAATTTTAAAAATAATTAAGTATAAAAATAAGATTATCAAAGATAAATATAAAATAAACACGATAATATCGTTCAAATTAAAATAAATGATTTTAAAATTTTACAGGAAACTGATTTCTTAAAATAAGAAATTAGTTAAATAAAAAAAATACTTTATTAATAAATTAACACCCGTGCCTTGGCACGGGATTTTAACTAGTATTATTAATATTTCCAATCGAGATACTATTAACGTATTAAAAATATCAAATCTATATATAATAATTCAGAACCCTTGAGGCTATCCACCTAAGCGTCCACGTGGATAGCCTCAATGAATTTTATTCTGCCATTAGATAAATACTATTTTAAAATACCATTTATTATGGATATTATCTAAAATAATCCAAAGATAATGTTCTGCCATTAGATAAATACTATTTTAAAATACCATTTATTATGGATATTATTTAAAAGAATTCAAAGATAATGTATAGATATATGATAGTTTAAATACACAAATATTTAGAGATGTATGGTTACAAGACTCAAATATTTATGCTATTTTTTATCTAAAAGAATCTAAAGATAATATATAGATATATGATAGTTTAAATACAATATATATATATATAAAATAATAGTATAACAAATATTTTGAAATTTATGGTTACAAGACTCAAATATTTATGGTTATTTTTTTTCTAAAAGAATCTAATTTTTCACGCCTGGATGGATATGCATGGAATTTTTGCATTCTACTTTTTGCCAAGAAAATATTTAATAAAATTAGTTACGATAAGGTCATTATCTTTTTTAACAACTATTATCCTTCAAATTCAAATTAAAATAATTTAAAATATTCATCTATTTCTTCTTATAAATACGGATTGGTAAAATTTGAATTCAAATTTATTTTTTATCATTTTCTAATACTAAATGAAAAATATTTTATAATTTTATTTATGATAAATTCAACTATAATTTATATTAAAAAAATAATGTAATTATTTCATATTTTGTACTATTATTATCATTATGGGACAAGAATTAATCTTTTAATCAATTAAATATTTGTTAGTTGATTAATAAATAATAAATTAGTTATGATTTGGATTTTATCAACATATAATTTTTAAATAAATAAAAATAATTTTAATTATCTGTTTTGAAATTATATCCCGTGTCTTGGCACGGGGTTATTGTAGAAATAAATTAGTATAAAACTAGTACGTTACCCGTATATATTCACGTACTCGCACACGTCAACTTAGATTCCTAGTAACATGAAATCATAAAAATGACATGGAAAAATGACATGGGGTCTGTGTACGTCATACCGCATACGTATAAATTCCACGGAAGAGTCAAAAAGCGAGAGATTTCCTTGCAATTCCCTCTCATATTAATAAAAAATCCTCAACTTTTCTTAATTTTCCACACGCTGGTGCTTTCCAGCTTTTAGCCTTTTAATGATCAATCAAATCGCCTCTTTCAGCTGATTCTTTTTTTTTTTTTTTAAGGGTGAAACGAAGAATGCATTAATAAGAATCAGAGACAAGCAAGTTCCAAGTAAAATTGGGAATGTCGGTAGAACCTATGCAAGTCGAAGCTGCATTCTGAATAAGGAAATCGGCCTCACAATTAGCAAAAGAAAAAGAAATAACATCAAAATGACGAAAGAAACTACGAATATCAGAAATTAAATTGCCTATACTAGAGAAATCTTTCTCGTTGGCTTGGATCTTCCGGATTAAGTTGAGACAATCCCCTCGAACATGACATTTCTCTAACCAAAATCCCGAGCAACTTTAATTGCCGAGATAGTTGCATATGCTTCGGCCGTTTCTGGGTCAAGGCAATCTTGTCTAGTGTTGGTTTCCCTAACCCACAACATTACCATCAGAATTCCTTGCCACTACTCCAATGCCGGTTCTATTGGGATGAGAAAACAGGGCTGCATCCAAGTTCAATTTGATACATTGCATCGATGGTTTCTCCCAACCAGCACGTGATCTATGAATGTGTTGTTCAGGCGCCTTTCCAAAAGATTCCGTGAAGGATGAAGCTTGAGCCTTAGCAATTTGGACCAATCTAAGAGGGTCCCAGAATGTCTCTCCATGAAGAGCCTCTTTCAGCTGATTCTTCTTCACATGTTTTATCTTAAAAAAAAAAAAAAAGAAATCTTGAATTTAATTTAAATATAAGAAAAATTACACTTATATTCCAAAAGAGTTTACTAAATTACAACTCATAATTTTCTTAGTCACATAATTATAATTATATCCCACACGAAATTGAATAATTACAAAATACACCCAAGCATTAGAGTTCCGTTAAGTAGTTGATGATGTCATAAAAAAATGAATAGTAAATATCGAACATGCCTTTATTTTTTATACCATGGATTGTTCTTAAATTTTATTTGCATATTATTTGTAATATCATAAATTCTTTTGAGGTCTATGTGTAATTTTCAAAAATTAAAAATTGAATATTCCATTAATTAATAACGGAACTCTAATGCTTATGTGTATTTTGTAATTATTCAATTTTGTATAGGGTGTAACTGTAATTGTTTGACTAAGAGGGTTATGAGTTGTAATTTGACAAACTCCTTCGGGGTCTAAGCATAATTTTCCTTTAAATATGTTCTATAAGAAAATAACTTCAATACATTTACATAAATGTTTAATTGACCTGAGTTGATGTTTCTTAGATTGAATGTTGTTGATAAGTTAAACTCCTAGAGGTGTTATCGAATGGATATTTGTCAACTAGGGATTAATTGTAAGATGTAGCCCTGATTAATCTAATCTTAAGAAGAAACGAGGTTGTCAGAGGTAGTTAATAACTATAGTCAGCTTATCGAGAGTAGATTGATTATCCTTGCATCTATGATCGAGTCGTTAAACTTAGATAGAGAATACCCCGGCTAGATATTTTTCTCATGTATTTTTAATCGTTGTTTTTAATTGCTTGCTTTGTTTCTTAGTTGTTAAATCGAAAAAGAACAAAAATATATTTGATAGTTGATAGTAATTGTTGATTTAGTTTATTGGTAGTTTAGATATTCTTTCAAAATCCCCTTTTTAGTGCTTTCACTAATATTCTTGATTTTCAAAAGATATTACTTCCAATCAATCCCTGTGTTGACCCTTTTTACCACTATATGCAATTTGTGTTGTTTGGTAGATCAGAATTATAAATTTTATTTTTGGTGGATTCGACACCCATCACATTTTATATGTTGCATATTAGTTCTAGAATAGTCAACATTAGGGTTTCGCTATAGTTTTCAAAATTTTACGAAAATACACTCCTATTGGTAGGGTGACCTTTTGCTGCCTTAGGAACTGTGTAATTGTGTATTAGCTTGGGGATCGTTTTGTTAATAAATATATAAGTGAAGGACTTTTTTATAAATTGAAAACTCTGATGGAAGTCTAACTGAACCCTAATATTCACTAGTCTAGAGACTAATATGTTAATAAAACTAGAAGAAATGGATATAAATATGAAAAACTTCAAGATACTTATGTAGCGCCCCGAAATTCAGAGCAAATATGCGAGTAGGAATGCTGCACATCCTACTGCACGCCGTGTAATAGTCGTGTACGTCTGGTGGGTTTGTCCTATATCGGAAATTTGATAGGAATTTGAAGGGTTTATAAGTTAGAACCCATGTGCAACTAATATGGATATATCCCTTTTGGCAAGTGCTTCCAAGCCAAACTTTAGGGTTATACATCGTGGATTCGAAGCTTATACCCGTGCGTCCAACGAGCCCGTAGGAGGTTCTCCTCTCCGAGCCGAGGATCGTGACAACTTATATGTAACTAGCTTTTATCCGCTACTTTGCACGGGAAAATTTAATTATAAAATATACATTATTAAATAAACCGAATCATATTTTTTTTATATGATTATTAACAATTCATCAAAAATTATGAATTCAGAATTTGAAGCACACACACCAAAGTAATTCATTATAAAATAATCAGGAATTATGTATATAAAAAACTCATTTTAAATGTATAAAAATAGTAATATGATTTTTTTATGACGAAGTACTGATTTTATATTTGTAATAGAGAGAATATATATTTATACATATATATATAGAAGGAATATCATGAATGTTATATAAAAATTAAAATAACAATTATAATACAAAAAATACTTAATAATAGACCATATAAATATTGATTGAAATCTCTTTATCTTTTTGATCGAAAAAAGAGCTAATTATTATACTTGGTATTATCTTTTATGTTAAATAATTTGTTATTATTTTATTATTAATTAATGATAATATTCATTTCATTATTGAAATTACTTTTATATTATGAAAATATTAATATTTTGAATATAATAATTTAATAAATTTATTTACATTGAAATAAAATATAACTTTGCCACCGCAAAATGAACATGAGATATGTGTATTTAGAAATTTTTTTCCCAAAAAAATCAATTATTTATTTATTTTATATTATTAATATAATAATAAAATTTAATTAAACTTATATTATAAAATTTTCTTCCTTATTTTAGTAAGAGAAATTTCATTTGAATCCACTATGTATGCACCAAAAAAATAAAATTTGAATCCACTATGTTGAAAATATTTGATAGGAATTAAAATATTAAATATAATTTTTAATGGATTTATGGAATATATTATTTTATCTTTATTTTTATTAACGAATATTCAATGCAGTATAGATAACGTAACTCTAAATATTATTAAAATTTATTTAAAATTATAAAAAATAAATTATATTTCAATATTTTATAAATTAGTTCTATAATTCTATAATTAAGTGGGAGTTACAAATTTTTATTATAAACAAAAATATGGAATGTCAATAAGTACATATGTAAGTTATAAAAATAATAATTAATGAAATTAATTATAGAAACAATCTACATGACAAAATGGATCAATTCTAACTAATCCACTTCATTGCCACATAAACATATTTCCTAAAACATTCCACTAACTCATATTCATATATATATATATATGATTTGTCCAAGATTTTATTGGAGAAAAGGGGCATGATAATGAAAGAACTAGAACCCATAGAATTTGAAAACAGGATAATTAAAGAAAAAGCAAAAGCCCATTTATTGCATATACTAACTGTACCAACAGAATATCCAGCCCAATATGTTAAAACACAACTGAGACAAACCCAATATAGAAAGCATGACACGGCCCAAATTAGAAAATTCAAATTACTATTGGTTTTTTCCCAAATTCTTGGAACTGTCAACCACAAAAGTAATTTTATTTTTTGTTTTTTCTTAAATATTGTTAACAAGAAAAATCATAAAGTACCAAATATAATTTATTATTTTCTGTTGAAGTACCAAATATAATCTTATGAAAATATTTATTTGCGCACTGCCCCTTAACTAAATTCACATGAAAAAGGCATTTAAGATACCTAATTCTTTTTATTTGTAAATTTTGTTATATGTCTGCGATTATCATGCCCATCTAATATAAAAAAAGACACGAAATTTAATGAGATCACAATTACAAACTACGCAAGAATATTCATTTCAATTTGAGATATGCAGATAATGATTCACTTGATCGACACTCAACAGGTAAACTGCAATTTCTGATACAGGAAATTTTGAACACTTAATGTTTTTATTACTTCAAAAAAATACCAAATCAGAATTCAGAACAAAAACAGTAACTAGATCAGCTCACATCACTCTCTAAGTAAAGAAATGAAGAAATTTTCACATTGCAAGTATATTACTCAGTAGGAAAAATCTGTGATTTGAGAAGCTCCAATTCAATCTCCAAAGCAAACCTTTTCTCCTTCTCATTCTCCACCTCAATCCTCAGCACCACGACTACCACTACTGATGCCACTAAGTCTTCGTTCCCTTTTTCTTGGATTACGGTTTCACCCCTGAAACTGACTTGTTTACCAACAGGCTCCAATTCAAAATCTTCCTTGTTAAAATTCCTTCCACTAATCCTTCTCTGCCTCACATTTACATCATGATCATCATCACCAGTGGCGTAGCCACCTTATGGCCACGGGTTTCAATTGACTCCCCATATAGATAGAATTTTAATTTTTTTAACTAAAACCGATGCTAGTGCATCGTAGGGTTTTTACCGAGACCCTCATCTGATATATAAATAAAATTAAAATCCCAATCAACAAAAAACAAAGCCAAGTACATAACTAAAGACAAGCCAGGAACCCGACTAAGTTGCAATCTGCCTGGAGTAACAAGCAAAAAATAACAAGTGAAATACTGTAGTACAAACATCCTATCAAAAGTGAACCTAGCAGATCTTATGAAAACAATTCCTATTATAAACCAATTTGGGTTGGCGAATATCATCAATGCCATCAACGCTAGATGAATGTTTATTGTTCTTGATTTTGAAAGGGTAACTCTATTTTTGACACCACTAAAAAGTGATAAAGTTACGTATGGAGGGGTTATAAGATAAAAAAGATAGAGGTAGATCTTTTAACTTAAACTAAAACTATCATTTATTTGATAATAAATAGTCAAATTTATAAATACATATAAAATTTCACGTACAAAAAATTAAAAGATTTCTATCAGTGATTAGTAGAATTGAATTTATGTGACTAAATCCAAGTTTTCTCCACCTATGATTTAATTTTATTGAATAACTCTACCTAATTCTAGAAGTTATTTGAGCATTTTACAAGATTTAATTTTATTGAATAACTCTACCTAATTCTAGAAGCTATTTGAGCATTTTATAATCTTCTTGATCTGAATGATCTTGAGGATTAACCTCTATTATTGGATCAAATAAATCAACATTGTATATTTTAAAAAATTAATATTATAAATAAATGGTAAGTCTTATTTATAATTTTCAAAAATTAACTCTTAAATTAAGTATTCAGAGTCTAAATAAAAGTTTTCATATAAAGAGACAAAAAATAGAGTATATACATATTGTGTCGAGTAGTGGCAGAGGATTAGATTCAGTTATCACAATACAAATAGAAAAAATTATACATGTATATGTTACATTTACTTGACCCGGTAAAAAAAATTATGGCTAAGCCATCATCACTTTTATTCAAAGATGAAGATGAAAAACTCTGAATCTCAGCCCCACCAAATCGCACCTAACAGCATATAACTAGAAAGCGAAAAGAAAATGGCCATGCCTATAAATAAACAAAACTTGAAACTTTGAATTTGTGAATTATCCAAGCAATCCATTGAACTCATTGACTAAAAACTCGGTCCTTTACCATTCTTCGATAAAATGATGTTTCAATAATAGAGTTTGATTCTTATCCCCTCCCTGTGTTATTCAAAAAATTCATATTACCTCTCCCTGTAATAATTTTATTCTGAATAAACTCCCTATATTGTAATGAAATTTCCACACAACCTCCTGCTTGTTGTGCACGCGTTGTAGATATTATATTGACAAAAATACCCCCATATAATTAACAGGAATTCATTGTTCTTTCCCTCCGAAACTTGAACCCTAATTTCCTAAAAAATCCCAAAATCAAGTTGGAAATCAAGAGTTTCTTATGTAAATTTCAATCAATGCTTCACATAGAAACTTGAATTGATTGTTGAAACTTTTGTGTGACTTCCGTTTTTCCAAGTGGTGCACACCGGAGAGTAGCAGCGGCAAGAAAAAAAAAAGAAAGAAGAAGATGATGAAATCAAAAAGAGGATCAGAGAGAGATGACGAAAAGGGAAAAGGAAGAGAGCGCTCAGCCCCTTAACTGACCGACGGTGGTGTCACGCGGCGGAGCGACGCCGAGCTGCGGCGGATCTAGAATCTCCGGCGAGAAAACCTGCAACAATCGAAAAAAAAAGAAGAAGAAGGGGATGTGCAAACCAGGCTGTTAAAGAGAGAAGGAGAAGATGAGACTAAGAAGAAGAGCAAAGGTTAAGAGAAGAAACCTCACCAGCGGTGACGAATGGCGGTGATCGGTGGTCGGACAGCAGCGGCGGGAAGAAAGTGGCGTGAATTGTGAGTGAAGAATTGTTTCTTTTTAATGTTGTTTTTTTTTTTTTTTCTAATTACTAAATATATATTATTTAGGTTTTATTCTTTAATTTATTAAATCACAGGGGTATTTCAGTATTTTTGCCTATTTTAGGAAAAATATAAGCTATACCAATCACACTGAACGCGCGTGTGATACACATTTTACGTCAGGGGGTTATGAGACTTTTTTAAAAATATATAAGGGAGTAATAAGGAATAAAAATATGGCGGGGAGATTATATGAAATTTGGGAATTTCATAGGGAGTTTCCTAGTGAATCTCCCTTCAATAATAACTCAGCAGGAGGCTTTTCGACGGATCTTGATCAAGTCAAAAATACACCATGCTCTTATTAATATCTCTCCCCTTCTCATAATGATAAGAGAATCGTAAATTCCTCAAAACTTTCATGATCGAAGATTCTGAAGGCGGGAGGTGATAGTAGCGGCATCCCATGAGCTAATTCCATTGCAGTAATCCCAAAAGACCAAATATCAGCTTGAAAACTATAAGTCGTGCGTGAGGTTATCACTTCCGGCGTTATCCAATATGGAATAAACCTCGTGGAAGAAGACGATGAAGATCCGGCCCAACCAGAGGGCCCGTTAGGCTTGTCAATCGAGGCAAAAACCCCGAAATCCGCTAATTTCACTGACCCATTTGAGTCTATGAGAATATTACCAGCTTTGATATCTCTGTGCAAATGGCCTTGTGTATGGAGATAAGATAGAGCGCACAAGATTTCTTTAAGAACAATAGCTATGCAGGGTTCAGACTGCCCATCAGGGAATGAAGATCAGATTTTGTATTGTAGAGAGCCGTCGGACATGAAGGGTATCACCACCCAGAGACAGCGGTCGACGGTGAAGGAGCAGTGGGCTCGGCGGATATTGGGGTGGCAGAGTAGGGTCATCGTCTTCGCCTCACCGGCAGACGTTTTCGAAGTTGGTTTTTGATTTCTCGAGATTGATGACCTTGATTGCTACGACGGAGGAGTCCATGGAAATGCAAATTGCTTTGTAAACAACGGCGCTGATGCCTCGGCCGATCTCGTCGAGGCATTTGTAGCTGTTTGAGTCTAGAGGGTACTGAATATTATCATCTTCTTTCGCCATGAGTCTGTGAGAAGGTTTCAATTTCTTGAAGGGCTTTTTGGTTCGTTGAGAAGAATTGATTGGAAAAATAAGAAATTTTTGTGGTTATGAGGTTTATATAGAAATGGGTTTCGTGAGAGGATGAAAAAAGGCTAGAGAGAGAGAAGTTGACTGGAGTAAGCGGTTATCCTGTGAAAACTAATTTACACTGGAAGTGAAGGTTTGATTCATGTGATATTTTCAGCAGTTTTTATAACTGAAAAGCTGGTGAGTTCAGTTTTACAGAGCTGGAGATTCAGTTTTGAATTTTTGAATTTTATAGCGTATAGAAGATGATTTATGTTACATTGTTATGTATATGATTCTGGATGCAGGTACATTCATATTTCGTACACAGAGAAGATGAATTAATTCAATGACCTTGATTGCAATTTACAGCGAAGTTTGAAAGAGGGGAGATGGTGGAAAATAGAGGGAAAACATCATTAGATTATGGGACTTGAATTTTCCACTTAATTATACCACTTAATTATAGGCTACTAAAAGGAAGATAATAAGTTAAAACTTAAAAGGGCCTTTTAAGAGAAAATAGGAAAAATACAAAAAAAAAAAAAAAAAAAACCCAAAAATAAATTTCCATATTCAAGAAATCAATGAATATTTTTGTTAATCTAAAATATATTTTAATCTATATAATAATAATTATTATTATTTAATTTAGACTCGATGATAGGGTATTTCAAAATCATAATTGTTTCAAAAATTCATATCTTTATATAATATATATATAAATATAATAATATGTCGTATATTTTAATTATAAATATATATATATTGTCACAACATAACAAACTTTGATCGAGGTGAGAAAATTCAGGTTGACAATGTACTCCCTTTGGCATATCTCCTAAGTTAATGGGATTGATTAGTGTTATTCTTCGGATGGTCTTGATGCCCTTTGGACCTTACACCGCAAGCTGTATCCTTCCCGAATATTTCAAGCCAAGTTTCATAGTGTGGGAAAGACTTCTCTCTGACTCCCCTTAGGTGAGGATGTGCCTGCAACACAAGCAAATTATTCAGTAATACAGTTAAATGACGGATCATAAAAATATCACAAAAATTTAAAACACATCAAAACTAGTCTTAGTACCAAAATCAATTCATCCCACATTTGAGGCAATGCAAGCACTCTGTGTGTGCTAGAGCACCAATTGAAGCCTGAATTATTCAGGGCATCAAAAACATCTTTAAAATTCTTCTTCCAAGTTCCATACTTGGTAATTTGGTTGGCTGAGATGCAAACTGAGAGCAATTTATATCCATTTCCCTTCAGGAACCTGCAAAAAATATAATTAGAGTCTTCTATAAAGCTATAGCAATGTATTGGAAAAATAATGCAAAATCAGGTAATTCATAGATATTCAAGTTCTGTTATGCATAATGCAAAATCATCAACATTCTGCCATCATCAGTGATAGTCATTGGTACAAATAAACCATAAATCCAAATTATAGAAAAAAAAAAAAAAAAGAAACAAGAAGATAGTACAGTCATTGCATAATACTAAATATTGTTCAGTAGCATTTAGGCTTGTAACTATAAAATTTCATGAGTTCAATGCCTCCATGAATTGAACATTTCATTGGCAAAATCGCTTACTATGAAGAATCTCTTTTGGAAAAGCACTTTACACTTACCCTCCTTGAGAGCCTGAGAGGGGTATTTGTAAGGTTTTTCAGAGGGTATTATATATGCATTTTATATTTTAATGGGATTATTTGCAAGGTTTTAGTTTACCTGGGGTGTATTTGTAAGGTTTCAATAGTTTTTCGAATTTTTAAGCAAACCTATGGAGTTTGTGTAATTATGCCTTCTTTATATTCTGTTATAATACAAATATAATCCTTCTCTATTCCATTTCAGAGTCCATTTTTGGTGCAATCTCTTATTAATGTTCTAGTTATGGCGGCTGAGTCAACTCGGCCATGGATACTCTCAGGAAATTGTGTTGATCGAGAAACCTTTTAATCCATTAATTTGCATTTTTTTATGAACTTATGATGAGGGTTTTGGAAATAAATATTTGAATATTTAATCTGAAATTCAAGAACTACTAGTTTACCAATTCCATTGAAGTCGTTGACACGAGTTATGTAGTATTTTTCTGATGCAGTTCGTTGGGAGGCACTAACTAAACTATCAACACATACAACTCATCAAGCTCTATCCAAATAAAGGTCAGCAACGCCATTTGCGGCAACTTGCCACGTTTATTCCTTGAGTTGGATGTTATAAATGAAGAGATGATTGTGGAACAAATGTAAGATCCAAACAAAATCAATATTAAAGCTTAAAATCAAATTCCTTTCTGTTCAAAAAATGGCTGATGCTGCTGCTTCAATGGCCCTGGAAACGCTCTACACTTTGCTGGTAGAAGAAGGCAAGTTTTTGTTCAACGTGAGCAAACAGGTCGAAGAAGTCGAAAGGGAGCTCCACACCATGCGTTGTTTCTTGAAAGATGCAGACAAACGGCGAGACAGGTACGATTCCGAGATGGTGCGCAATTGGGTGGCCGAGCTTAAAGATTTAGCCTTCGATGCTGAAGATGTACTCGAAAGATACGTCGTTGAAGTCAAATCAAGAAGAGAAGGCGAAAAGAACCTTAAGAAAGTGATCAAAAGATTTACTTGCATTTTCGGGGAATGCGCGAGCGTGCACGACATTGGGAAGCAGATCGAGGCCATCAGATCCCGCATGGCAGACCTCACAAAGAGGCTGGAAACTATAATTACTAAATCAGATATCCGCAAGTTCTGACGATCGCGACCATCAGAACTGGCTGAGGCAAACATATGCTCATCAGGTTGAAGAACATTTTGTTGGGATGGAGGACGACATTAACTGCCTGGTCAAGCTCGCACTGGATCGCGGAAGATCGAGTCGAGTGATTTGCATATGCGGGATGGGTGGCCTGGGGAAGACCACTCTTGCCAGGAAAATTTATCAGCACCAAGAAGTGCAGGACGGTTTCCAGGCTCGTGCTTGGGTTTGTCTTACGCAACAGTTTGTTGTTAAGAATGTTTGGCTGCAGATTTTAAATCAGCTTGTTCCTTGCGAAACCAACGATGAGGTGACGAGGAGACAATATATGAATGAAACCGAATTGGTGGCACAACTTTACCATGTCCAAATTGAGAAACGGTATTTGGTTGTCGTTGATGATATCTGGACTATTGACCACTGGGATATCTTACGGCCTGCTTTTCCGATCGTGGAGGCTGTTGGTGGTGGTAAAGTTTTGCTGACAACTCGAAATGAAAACATTGCTGCTGAGGAATATGTCTACAAACTCGGATATCTGACTGAAGATCATGGGTGGGAGTTACTTCAAAAAATTGCTCTTCCTAGAGATCATAATATGCGAGGTTAGTAATCTGAGCTTTGATGCCATAAGCTCCACTTGTTTCATATTTTGTTAGCATAATTTGTGTCATTTTTAATACATCTGAAATTTATGATACTAGACTTGGAGAGAAATGCAAGTTGCACAAAAGAAATTAACGGCTGACATCATTGATTTGCATGTTGTATTTAAATCTCAACAATTAAATTTGGGAAAATTACGAAAAAAACCCCTGAGGTTAGGTCTTTTTTTGAAAAATATCCTGAAACCTTGAAACATTACGAATACCCTCATGAGTCAACAATTTTCATTAGTTTTAGTGGGGTACTCGTAATTTTTGTACGAGTCAACAATTTTCATTAGTTTTAGGGGGGTACTCAGGTTTTTCGTAAACAGCATAAATCTCAGCGACATTTTCATAACTGGCCCATTAAATTTGCAAATGAAGAACTAAATTGGAACTCATGACATCAAATTTGAAACGCATAAAAAATATGATACTAAAAGTGAAATTAGGTACCTTATGGCATGAAATTTTGTATTATCCCTATTCTATTGCATACCATAACTTACTAATTTATTTTCATAAAATGTAGGGGTTACAACTGATCAAATGAAAAAGTTGGAAGATCTCGGTAGAGAGCTGACACGTAAATGTGGGCTTCTACCACTAGCAATTTCTGTTATCAGAGGAATCTTGCGTGAGAAGCAATCCGTTGGCGAGTGGAAGAAGGTCAATCAAAATTTTGATGTCTACATGCAGTACGGTGATGGTATTGAAAAGGAAAGACGAGTAGGGCAAGTACTTGACTTGAGCTACAATGTGCTGCCTTATCACTTGAAGCCATGTTTTCTCTATCTGAGTTTTTTCTCGGAGGATGAAAAGATCGACGTAGAAAAACTCTGTTTACAATGGATAGCGGAAGGCATGATTTCGAACGAAACTCTAGGTAGGGAAGAAACCTTAAGAGATGTAGCCGAACGTTATTTGTACGAGCTAGTTGTCCGGTGTATGGTTCAAGTGGAAACATATGAGTTCCCGTCATTGTATAGGAAATTTGAATCATGTCGACTCCATGATCTAATTCGCGACCTTTGTTTGTCAAAGGCGAAAGAAGAAGGGTTCATGGAGTCCATGGATTTTTATTTCCCGAAAGACTATAGTTCTACCGTTGTTAAAACTCGGAGATTGGTTGTAAATTTTCAAGGGGATGTTGGAGATGATTTCGGTGGGATAGAAAAGCTTGTCAACCTGCGTTCCCTTTCGCTCAAAAACAAAACCAAGTTTCATCAATGTTACGACATTGGTTATCAGAATTTGGTATCCAACCTTGCGAAGTTTAAATCTCTTAAAGTTCTTATACTAGTAAGTTGTGATCTGACGGAACGAATAATCCCAAGTGAAATTGGTTACAAACTAATCCACTTGAGGTATTTGGGCTTCAGAGATTGTCTTTTAGATGAGTTGCCCTCATCTGTCAGCACCTTGCCCTGTTTGGAGACATTGGAACTAGATTTGGTTGGAGAAACTAAACTACCTAACGTCATTCACAAGATCAAAAGGTTGAGGCATTGTTTCTTAAATATGGCAGGTCTTATGAAGAACAACTTTATGGAGAAGCACTGAGACTTGAAGGATTGAACGAGCTGGAGACATTCGAAAAATTCGCATCCTCCTACTACAGTGATAGAGAAGTCTGTAAGCTTACAAATCTTCGACAATTTAAAGGATTTATCATCAATCAGATATCTTTGTCTGTGCTAATCAATCACATGAGCAATAGTCAAAACAAGTTGCGCGAGACCATTCTTGATATTGCAAATTGTGATTTTAGTTCAGAAGAAGGCTCGGCTCTTTTGAGGAAGCTTCTAGTGACTCCATCACTTTCTCGTGTCCTCATTGACGGTCGGATTTGCAATTTACCGAGTTGTGCGCCTCATTACCAACTATGTCCGAGTTTGGTTGAACTAACACTTACTTTTTCTGTGATAGAGAATGACCCCATGGAAATACTAGAGAAGTTTCCCATGTTGAAGAAACTAAGGTTATTTAATGCCTTTGTTGGTAGCGAAATGGTCTGTCATGCCTCTGGATTTCCCGAACTCGGGTATCTGCTATTAGAAACTATGCCCCACTTAGAGGAATGGGGGATTGATGAAGGAGCATTTCCCAATCTTTCTACTCTGGTCATTTCTGATTGTCGAAAGCTAAGGATGATTCCAGATGGTTTGACATTCATCACTTCCCTTCAAAAACTGCAAATTGTTTCTATGCCGGAAGAGTTCCAAGACAGATTGATAATGGTGGAAGGTGAAAAAGGACAAGATTATGACAAAGTGAAGCACATACCATCCATTGTTTCCGGGGGCCAGTATGATTCAAAGATTTGGTTCTGAGTACCATTGGTTTCTTGAGTTTCCCTTTGAAGTTAGTTAGTTATGCTGTTTACTCATCTATTCTGTTACAATACTTATGTCGACTCTGTACGTGCAATATAATACTCACTTGTTGTATGAATAATCATGAATCAATAAAATTAAATTTATTTAGCTATTGTGCAATATAGTACCTCCGTTACTCCGTACCTGTCAAGAAAATCAAATTATGTATGCACAAAGCACAATTTCTTAAAATTTGTTTCAACTACAGTTATTTAACATGCGTAGGATTGAACTCTAGCCATCGCAAACAACAGTTTATTTCAGAATCAGCTTTTTTTTTTTTGAACTACAGAGTTACTTCACAGAAGTACATAAACAAAGTAAAATATGCACAATCTACAATAGCTAATCGAAATTCCCTACCACAGAAGATTATAAATGTTAATAATGCAATTCTAAATTACCAAAAAAGCTCAAAGCAAAGTTAGTCGGCTGTCTAGTCCTTAGCCACTTCACCCTGCTTCTTAGCATTGTTCTGCTGCAGCATAAAGTCGTGTAATCTCTCTGCTTTTTGACTCATCTCAGAAAGCATCATCTCTGTTTCATCAATAATTTGCTTAGGCAGAAATACTTGCAAAAAATCCAACCACTCTCCTAATGTCATTGTCTCCAAATCTGCCAACTTCTCACCCTTTCTAACATCAACCTCGTTTTCCTTAAACCCAGATGTGCTAGCCAAACCAGCAGCAGCTTCTTTTCCAGAACTCTCTCTCTCTTCCAACTCATCAACTCCATCTAATTTCTTCTCCTCTTTATCACATTCTTTATCCTCCAAATTCAATTCCTCCTCTAATGGAGTAGTATCGACGGGTAATTTTTTGCTCCCTCTCGTACCCTTTCTTGTCCTTTTACCTTCAATGACATCCAAATCAATCCCAATCTCAGTTATACCTTCTTCTTTTCTCGAACTCCTCGTTCTCCTCACACTCTCTCTTGGCTCCAAATCTTTGCCCACATTTATATTCAAATCCTTCAATGTATTCTCATTGTTCTTCGAACTTCTTGTCTTCCTTAGTCCTACAATTCTACTTTGTTTCACCTTCACTTCAGACACTTGGTCAGATATTTCCTCATCTTCATCACCATTGATTACTGTATCAGCTAAACTCTCTTCCTTCTTCGAACTTCTAGTGACCTTCGAACTTGCTTTCCCTAAATTCTCCTTTTTTACCTCAACTTGTTCACCCAAATTTTCAGATCCCCTAGCTTTGAATCCCCGAGTTCTTCTCCCTCTTCCTTTTTCTTCATCAACAGTCTCCAATTTTCCATCCCCATTTTCCAAACCCTCATTTTTAGCACCCAAATATTTATCCCCTAACCCTAATTCAGAATCCTCATCAATTACCCCCAATTCTGCAACCTGATTCCTCGCCCGTCGTCTGGCATTTCTCCTCACATTTCCAGAACTAACCTCATTCTTACCCACATTAAATTCAAATTTCACTTTAATCGATGTTATCTCGCCGATTATCACAACGTCTCCGTCTGAAAGAACAGCCGGCTCTGACGGGTCCAGCTGCTCGCCGTTCAAGAAGGTACCATTCGAAGACCCTAAGTCTGTGACGGTCCAGCTACGCCGACCCAGATCCGATACAGCTTCCTCTTGGATAACGAGGTGCTTAGAGGAAACACCGGCGTCTTTAATGGCTATTGTGTTGCCGCGAACAACCCGACCAATATTGATGCGGGATCCAGGTCGGAACTCGTTGGTTTGGCCCGAAAGCGGACCCTTTTCCATCGTGAGCTTCAGCGCCGGGCACTGGTCATCTTCTCCGGCGGGTGCAGATTTTCTGGGCGGCATATTTCGGGTTCGTCGGGTCGAATTGGTTGGGTATAGAGAGAGATATGTGAAGGGGGTTGAATTTGAAAAAGAAAAATGACGGGAGGGTTTTCAGCATTTTGGACTTTCTTTTTGAATTGTTTTCGGCGCCATTTCATCTATTTTTTCCGGATTTTTTTTCTTTTTTTTTTTCCCTATTGAAGGTGTAAATTGTAATTGTCCATACACAAGATGAACATAGCGACACCGATATTTCAAATATTTTACAGTCGAAAAATATCAGATATGAGTAACGAACACAACAAAACTCAGCAAAAATGCAGAATATGAATTTTAGAAATGTTAATACACCTTGGATCCTATATTTAACACAAATCTTGTTCATTTGATTCTCATAATGGAACTCAAAATAAACCTAAGTTGTATTATTATTTATTTATCCCCATATCTTTATCTATTATTAGGTACAACGAAATTAATGAAATTCACGAAATTTTAATTATCAAATTTAAATATTAACTTCAAACGTGTTTCTCGTTATCCTATTTTACTGTTACGTACTTTCAATCAAAAGACATAATATATAAATTTAATCTGAGTGGTTGTTTATTTAATTATTTTAACATAAAAATCAATGTATGAATTAAAAAATATATATCAAATTTTAGCAAAATAGAAGCGGAATGGACCAATTTTTCAAAAGATTAACAAGAAATTTAAAATTGGTACTATTAGCTTGGTAATAGATTTGGTAATTATTAATTAACAAAGGAACACCCTGGTCAACAAATCATATTTTATATTATATTTGCATAAGCTTTCAAACATAACGATTCATCTTGAGTAAATTAAAATGGGAAAACTATAATTTTGCAAATTTCGGCTAATTAAGTTTCATAATGTTTTAAAATTTTGCGATAAGAATATAAACGACATAAAAATTTACGAGTATTCATAAATTTTTAATATTTTAGTGGTGTTTTGATGTTAACCTCGGGATGTTGCTTCTAATTATCCCTATATAATAATATGTTGGTATTTATGGCTCGATGCCAAATACAAAAAGACATATTTGCCCTTAAATATGTCTTCATTTGGTCGAAATTAATTTGGAATCAAATAATACATTGCAAATCTGCAAACATAGAAATTAGGGAAAAATACTAAAAAAAATCCCTAAAATAAATTTTTGTATCCAAAAAACCCATTAATATTTTTGTTAATCTAAAACACCCATTCCATCAATTTATCATTCTCAAAAACCCAAATGTTGACTTTGACCCATATTCTTGACAATTTTACCCTTTAATTTCTTAAATTGATTTCTTTTGTTTGATTATAAATTAATTTTATTGACATATTAATTTATAAAATAAAAATTATTTTATCAAGATTTTAATTTGTTTTGTTTTATTTAATTCTAAAAAAATTACATTATCTCAATTAATTATATTGTAAATAAAATTTAAGAAAATATTTTCACACACATATATATGTATATATCTTACTGGAAAAAAAATTCCAAAAACCTTTAATATATTAAACTTTTTATTTATAAAATTAATATTAAAAACATAAGGATAAAAAAAATTATAAAAATAAATAATTATGTTTTAAATCTAAAATGTATTTGAGGGTAGTTTTGTCTAAGAATTAAATTTTGAGCTTTTTAGAATGAAAAAGTTGTAGAATGGGTATTTTAGATTAACAAAAATATTCATGAGTTTTTTGGATATAAAAATTTATTTTAGGGGTTTTTTGGTATTTTTTCCTAGAAATTAATTTAGAGGCTTGCTTTGCCACCGTGGAAAATGTCGTTTGCCACTATATCATGCTAAAGACCAGACGCCGCCTGGCGAGTGCGAAACTCGTGTCCATTCTCTGGACGGTCTGCGTGTATTTTTTTGGTTTTTGCCTTCAAGCTCATTCGTTGTACTTTTATGACATTATTGATGTACTTCTCGGATTTTTCGATTTGAGTTTATAATATGAGGGGGGTTCTCTCAACCCCATGGTCAGTTTGACCGGTTCCAGATAATTAAAAAAAAAAACAGGAATGGTAATCAACAAAAGTATAGTTTTCCGTATGATTATTAATTTATTATTGTAGTGTTGTTGTTTTGCAATTGAATTTTGATACTCCAAAACTATTCTACTCAGATTTTTCTTTGAAACTGGAAGAATTTTACTACGCTTCTCAAGTAACTGGGATGGGTGGAATTTATGGAGCTAGAAGAGTTGTTCGATGATTTTGAGGCCGATGATCTGACATTTAAAGTTCAAGTCCAATTTGTAAAGTTTAATGTAATTACAAAGGGACCCCTCTATCGAACTCTTAACAGATAAATGGATTATTTTGTGATTGAAGCAAATAACGACCGGTGATATTTGTGAGATAGAAGTGAACCTAATTGTAATTTTAAATGCTAGAGGGTATATTTTTATAACTTATTGATTGACTAACTATCCCTAATTTTGTTTTTAGGTTGGGAGTACTGGAAAAGAGCTGAGCAAAAATTATATTGAATGTGTCGAGAGATGGCTTATTGAAATCACTCGTCTAACGAATTGGGATAATATGCACTATATAATTTTTTTTCTTATCCATCACTATTTTCATTGCATTCAATTCTGGATCGTTCTTAGTTTTTTCTTGTTATTTGTCTATTTGACTGTAAGATTGAAGTTGTTTATAAGAGGGATTGCTTTTAAGCAGCAAGAACTTATACGGGAATAGGAAGAAAAATTCTTGTATGAACTCGGTGTATGGATCCTACCTAAGTTCTCAGTAGTTTAGATTGAATCAAGTTCGTGTTTTGATTTTTTTTAGTGAATTATAGATGTAATAGAATCTAAATCATTGAATACATCGGTGGGGTCCAGACTCGATGCATACACGAATTTCCCGAAAGATGAGGCAACTCGGCCTGCTACGGTCAGAGGGTAAATAAAACGATGAGTCGCTTGATTCTTATTTTAATTTCCCACAAATTTTTTGGTTTCTATTTTATGACATTGTACTTGGAATTTTGAGTTTTTCTTTAATTTATTATTATTTATTGTCATGGTACGATTGGAGAATTTTTTGTTTATTGCCTAGTTTTGTTGATTTTGCATTTTGCTAATTCAAAATGCAACATAAATGAAAATTTTATTTCAATCAATACTCTCTATAAATTATAAAATATGTTACGGTACAAAATCAAATTAGCTATGTGCAGATTTGGTCAAACTTAAAAAATTCATAACTCATTAGCATGAAATTTCAATATGGAAATCAACCATGTACGCCGGAGTTAAAATTAGGAAAAATTGCACCATTCATCGCCAATTTTGATTAACTAGGACTTTAAGGATATAAGTTTCAAAACTTATAAAATTTATCTTGTAACGTTAAAAATTTACCAAAATATAGACAATTCTCGCTGAAAGTTTATTAAGCCTCCTGGAAAAAGTCAGGTGCGACGCACATGACTATATTTTCAGGCCATGCTTGGCTAGATGGCATCCCACGATATTTATATAACTGAAAGCACCATGTTTTTTTTACAACCAAAGTTCGGTTCTTACAACTCATAGTCCGCTTATATGTCGAGCCAGGTCAGGCCATTTTCGTGTAAAGTTCTCCCTACCAATTACAATTGTATTTTTAGGAGGACTCGAATTCGAGATCTCTGATTAAACTAGGATCAAGTCGAACATCTAAATTGGTGGTATACTAGTTAAATTCTACCAACCTATGTCATATCTCATCTTAAAAATTACTTCATCAAATTAAAATTATAAAAGAAAATGAGGGGAAAAAAAATACTAGGCCACACCCGACCTAGTAAAACCCTAAAATATGAGGCCCACAAGGTATCAGCCAATCAACCCCTACTCTCATAAGTCAAAACATACAAATGTACCTACAACTAAAACAAAATTATTATGATAATTAACTCATATTTTATCCAAAAAAATTATTTGATTCCCTATTATTATATTTCATATTTTTCGCGGAGAGGGAGAGAGAAAGGCACTTTGGCTTTTTCCCATATCTCATAAAATTTGTAATTTTATCTATTAAATTTGGATGATTGAGATATTTGACACATAAGTTTACAGAATTTGATAATCTCTTTCCTAACTTAAAAAAGACTTGCAGATTAGAGATAAAATTCACAAAAATTAGACTGTTTCGTCTAAAAAAATCATGTGACTAAAGTCATCTATTAAGTAATTTTTACTCCAAATTCCTGCCAATTAGTTAAAAAAATCACCTAAGATAGAAATTTTTGAATGACGCTACTTTTTCAGGCGAAAAAATCTAACTCCGACGAATTTTGTCCTTAATATATAATTTTTTTAAATATTTAAAAGATGAATTATTTATTTTTATAAACTTATGTCCCAAGAATCTGTATTTTATAAAGTTTGATGGATGAAATCGCAAAATATTTTTAAGATATTAATATTTCATTGATGATTTGTTTCTTCTCTCTCTTAAATAAATCAAAATTTATGATTTATTTTATATGAAAAATGAAACCATACAATATGTGACTCATTAATAACAAATTTGGGTGAGTTTACATTTCCTTTGCTTCTGATCTTCTTATTCTGCTGCTACTTTTTCTTGCCTAGAACCTCTCTAATCTCTCTCGGCTACTCATTCGCCTAATTATCCAGAGGAAACCTTCACTTTCCATTTTCGGCAATAAGGTCTGTTTATCTGATGTCTTTCGATCTGTATTGGACTAATTTAATCCTCTTTGTGTCATGTAAACATTTCAGTTTCTCGATTAGTCTTGGATTCTTTTGGGTTTTTTGAATTAGGTTTTGGGTGTATTGATAAGAGGGTATTTTGTAATTATGAGGTGTCTTTGTTATTTGATTGGTTTTCAGTCCAAGGAAGACCCAAGTTTTCGTCATTACTTAAAATCATTTGGGTTTAATTTAACGGATATTGATTCTGACTGATGATAGATTGAGTCTTACGTTTTCACGTTTGGTTCAGTTTTGAATTCTAGGGATTAGGGTTTATTGGAATTTGTGTCTCTCTGAGGGTTATTGAGTTTGAGATCATTCCTGCCGGGGAATGTAAATTCCATCCAATCGTATTGTTAGCTTGTTTATTTTTTAATGTGTCAGCTTGAGTGGATTTCTAGTATCCTGTTATCAGAAGAATGCACGTCTTTTGATCACAAATTAACTTTACAAACATTTGGAACTTAGTAGACCGTTGAATTAATGGGGTTTAGATTGTATTGAATCAGGTGAAGTAAGAGGAAGTGTAGTGGAAGTTAGGATTGTCGAAAAATGGCTGGGGTTTCAAGTGAGGAGTCGGGACCAGGAAGATCACTTGAAGGGGTTTCAAGTGGGCAGCAGCAAAGATGTCAATCAGGGGAAGCATTAGCAGAATGGAGGTCATCTGAGCAGGTCGAGAATGAGAGTCCATCCACTTCGCCTCCTTACTGGGATAGTGGCGATGATGATGATGGAGGTATGCCATCTGTCCTTTACTGCTTACTGAGCAGGAAGGATTTGATTTTTCTGTTGTGTGATCTTGGCAGTTGTTGCTTTGCAAAGTGCTGTACTATTGATTGAAGAATACTTAGTCGATTGTATCTCTGTTTTCTTTTTCTTTTTTTAATTTTCTTGTTTGAGAATAGAGACATTATTGCGACCGTTAACAATGGTTTTGGTAGCATTTATTTGGTGACTGGTAACTGCTTACATTACTTATGTCCAAGTATTCTTTTTCAAATTAGTACTTGGTACCCCAAAAAGAGAAAAAAAGAAGAAAACTTTAGGACTTTGATTTTGTAATCAATGAAATTGACCACCGTGGTTGCTGTTAGTTGAAATAAATTATTCTCTCTGTACTTCGATTAAGATCAAAATTACGGTGATTAATCTGTTTGATGTGTCTGGTAGGATTACCTTTACAAATTTGGTGAATTTTGTTGGCATTTTATTTTTTGAATGTGCATGCTGTTTCTGCAAGCATAATTGTTGGGTTTCAATTTTTTATGGTCCTTCTTCTTGTTCACTATTGGGATCTTGTAAAACCTGTGGTAGGGTTCTTTTTTTATGTGAATTCTGGGATTTCCCTGTTATTTCATGTAAAATATGTTCTGTTTTCTGAAGTTGAGCTGAGCTAATTTTGGGGAAATCTCATGCTACATGCTGCATGGGGTTCCTTTTAGAATTTGAAATGGGCAACTTGCAAATGGGTCATCTTTATTATTTTGAACTTTTGATATTTAATTTGTCGTGTTATTATTGAAGGAAATATTAGCTGGTTTTTGACTTTATGCAACTCCATTTCACCATTATTTATTTTGCCTCTTACTATATTGCAGGCCCAAAACCTTGTGACTTATATGGAAAGTATACATGGAAGATTGATAAATTTTCGCAAATTAACAAAAGAGAACTTCGGAGCAATGCATTTGAGGTTGGAGGCTACAAATGGTATGGCCTATTAACAAATATGACATCTCCCAATCAGTAATATTATCTGATGTCCTTGACTTGAGAGCTAAATCACTAATTATGTGCTAAGTATCAACGAGGGCTAAACTGATATGCTGTTATGTCATGCCATGCTTGTATATTTTATTTATTTACTGGAACCTTAAAATCCTTTTTGAGATTTTAAATGTGTTTCCAGAGGCTTTGGCAGAGGGTTTGGTCCTTGTACCATCGGTAATGCCCTCTTCTGTTTATGATGTATAATCTGTAGCATTGCTGCTGAATTATTTCCATTTCACTAAATTATTTATTCGTTTCACCCTATCAATTGGACAACTCGTTTTTCCCCACTTAATTCCTGTTTATTTTGTGACTGCTAGTTTCTTGTGGTTTTTACTGCATATAGATAGCGATGGAGTAATACAATTTGTAATTTACTGCTCATGATTACTGTAATTTAAATTTTCGTCATAGGTATATTTTGATTTACCCACAAGGCTGTGATGTCTGCAATCACCTCTCGTTGTTTCTCTGTGTTGCGAATCATGACAAGCTTCTTCCAGGTATAATAGATTCAGTGAACGGTGATTTGGGTTTCCATCGGTATGTTCAGTTGCACTTGATACATGACTGACACAGTGACACTCTTCTTGTGAACAGGGTGGAGTCATTTTGCGCAATTCACTATTGCGGTTGTGAATAAGGATCCTAAGAAATCAAAATATTCTGGTAGGTGTATTATTATTATTATTATGATGATGATGATGATGATTGTTATCTTATTATTATTAATATTATAATCATCATTGTTGTTGTTGCTGTTATTATATATTGAATATTTATACTCCAAAAGCAACCTTACATTTTCTTAAACTGGAAGATACTTTGCACCGGTTCTGGAAGAAGGAACATGACTGGGGATGGAAGAAATTTATGGAGCTACAGAAAGTGTTGGATGGGTTCATTGATGCGGATACTTTGATAATTAAAGCTCAAGTCCAAGTTATTAGGTACCGATTATATAACCTGTTGCATTTTGGTTCAGTTTTTCAATCTTAAGAATACAATCCCACCTGTTTGAAGAACTGCTGTTTATATTTGCATATCCTGCTAATGTTAGGGTTCATTGTGAGTGCAACAATAAGGGAATATCTCAAATATGTTTTAACCCTTATCTATTGGTTTGCAGGGAGAGAGCGGATAGGCCCTTCCGCTGTCTTGACTGCCAGTATCGGAGGGAACTTGTACGAGTATATTTGACAAATGTTGAACAAATTTGCCGGCGTTTTGTGGAAGAAAGAAGAAGCAAACTTGGAAAACTAATAGACGATAAAGCCAGATGGTCTAGGTATTTTGTGCATGCTTTTAGTCTCGTTGTGGTTTATCATTATCCTCTGTTTGACATCAAGTTCATTTCTAATCTGGCAACAGTGTGCTTCCTTCATCAGTTTTGCTGTTAATTATTCTGTAGGATCATTAGGCTATTTGCAACTTTCCATTATGAATAAATAGACTATAAACGAACATCAGCAAGAGGCACAAGAAGGAAACAGCCTCATTGCTTGATTTACTAAAATATTTAATTGATATTTACCTGCCATCAAAATTTTGCTGCTTGTCCCAATAAATGAACATTAATAATTAATATTTTTAAAGGTTCGCTATTCTGTAAATATCTACGAATATATTAAGTGTTTACAAATATTTGATTCCTGACATGTGACTGGTGCTTCGAGTGATGTAAATGAGATGAAAAAGGAACAAACGTAAAACAGAAAAAGAAATAGATGCGACAAATAACAGAACCTTTGATTTATGTACTCATGAGCTCAACTAGCATAGCACCTTTGATTTATGTACTCATGGTTCTTTACATTTTTCTGCAGTTAGTATAAGGTAATTAATTGATGATTATTTATTCTAAGTAGGGATGATAAAGGTGAGATTCTGTTAAAACATTCTCTGTTTTGGATTACAATTATTGATATGCTGGGGAAGACTAGGACCTGGACAAGATTTGAATATCTTTTGTATTTTCTGATGCAAATGTGGTCAAAGAATATGGATTGTTAAAAGTGTACACAAGAAAGCAAGTTTTTAAGATCTTATGAAACTTCATCTTATGCCCTCCCATCTTGTAGCGCAACTTTCAGTAAACTTTGCAACCTGCCAATTCACTGTATCTTTGGTATATCATATTTTATTCCTATTCCATTAATGTATTTACAACTGAAAATTTCAGCTTCTGTGCTTTCTGGCTGGGCATGGATCGAAGTTCCAGGCGGCGTATGTCTCGAGAAATAACTGAGTCAATTCTAAAAGTTGTAGTGAAGCATTTTTTCATAGAAAAAGAAGTCACTTCTACACTTGTCATGGATTCATTGTATAGTGGGCTGAAGGCTCTTGAAGGTCACAATAAGGGAAAGAAAAGCAAAGGCAAATATTTAGAGGCAGCAGAAGAATCACCAGTTCCTATTATTCGTGTTGAGAATGATACATTTGTTTTGGTGGATGATGTGTTACTACTGCTTGAGAGGGCTGCTATTGAACCTTTGCCTCCGAAGGACGAGAAGGGCCCTCAAAACCGTACAAAGGTGAGTTTCTGTTTGCAACTCTTTTGTGCCTCATCTATGTTTGCACGAACATATATGTTTTTGTTTCTTTGTTTTCATGTGATTCTTCATTTTCAGGATGGGACTACTGGGGAGGAGTTCAACAAAGATTCTATTGAACGTGATGAGAGACGACTAACTGAACTGGGTCGTCGGACTATTGAGATATTTGTCTTAGCCCACATTTTCAGGTAAATCCATCACTATTCTTTATTTATTTACCTCTCTCCTTAGATATATGCATTATACACATTTTTTCTAATCAAATCACTATTATCTATCTGCTTCAGAGTTCTTACCTTTTACTTGGTATTGTAGTAAAATTGAAGTTGCATACCAAGAGGCTGTTGCTCTGAAGAAGCAAGAAGAGCTCATCCGTGAAGAGGAGGCAGCTTGGCTTGCTGAGGTCGAGCAAAAAGCGAGGCGTGGCGCAGCAGATAAGGAAAAGAAGTCTAAGAAAAAGCAGGTTTGTCAAAACCAGCTGTACATTGTGAAATCTTGGTTTGGTGGCTCCTGATGGCAATAATTTTGTTTTGTATTAAATTTGGTTTGGGTGTATGATGTTTGGTTCTAGGATTTTTGGGGAGGATAGGAAAATAAATTGATGAGGAAAGGTAAACTTGGTGTTTGGTTGCCAGAAAAAACAGAAAAGAAAAGAAAGAAAAATTTAGGGAAAAGTATGCTATGGAGAAGGAAAATCTCTTTCATCGCCAATGGGTACGCGAACGGACATAAAAACAAAGAAAAGCTCACTGGTGTAGTCATAATATCATGACCACTACACTTCATCACTCAATTCACTTCTATTAATCAATCCTTAGTTCCTCTCTATTTCTTTTCAATTTGGGAAAGTCATTTTCCTCATGATTTTCTTTAACAACCAAACATGTTGAGAATTTTGGATTTCTTTTTCTTGTCATTTCTTTTCCCTGGTAAAATTCTAGAACCAAACGTAGTGTAAAGCTAGTGACATTTTCTATGGTTTTGTATTTATACGATCGATTTTTCTCCATTTACTTCTATAACATACACTGCTTCATCAAACACCTTCAGGGCAAACAGAAACGAAATAATCGCAAAGGAAAAGACAAGGGAAGGGATGACAAGTCAATTAGCATTGAGCAAGAGAAGATTGAGCTTGAGCAAGATAGACCTTCTGCTGAAAGAAAAGATGTAGCTGCTGAGCTGGAAATGACACTTGAAAAGTCTGAGGTTGTTGAAGACGTCTCTGATGTGTCTGATTCTGTAGATGGTGTTCCAGAAATACGAGATTTTGAAGACAGAGATGTGGGTCCCATCAATTGGGACACTGATCCTCCCAGTAGCAGTGGGGTTAGTGTACAAAATGGAACAGAAAGAAGAAGTCCGTCTAAGGTGGATGACAGCTCGTCAACTTGTTCCTCTGACTCAGTTCCTTCTGCTGTTATAAATTCCCCTAACAAACGCAATAATTCTCGTCATCAGAAGAATCAAAAATCTCCAAGCAGGTATAGTAAATTGCTTCTTGCTATCATATGTAAGAGGGTGTTTGCACAACATTTGCTTGAAAGCTTAAGTTGTAGAAACTTGGAGTTTCTGGAGTACAAAAGCATTTTTAAATATTGAAAAAAAAGGAGACGCTAGATTCAGAAAAAGTACCTCCAAAAGGTGCTTATAGCTTCTTGCTTATTTTAAGAAGCAGCAGCAAAGCAAACTACTTCATTTATGCCTTTTCTAATCACACTTTCTTTAGAGTTTGCAAACACTCCCTAAGCCTATAGGTATTGATTGGCATGACATTATGGTAAATATGACTGTTTTTGCAGAGGGAAGAACCATCAACGGAAGTTGACTTCTGATACAACTTATTGGGTTAATGAAGAACCTATTCAACTATCAGCAGCTGTTCGAGATGCAAGGCACCAAAATGGTGCATTTCGAAGTTCTCCTTCTCAGACTGCTGTCAGATTGTTTCAGGATAGGGTGGTAAATGGGACTGAGACACAAGTTGGGAAAAAGGTGCTTTCTCTCACATCATAGATTATATTATACGTGTAGGTTGTGTTGGAAGCATGAAGTTATGTTTATTTTCTGAATCAATTTCCACTGCTCCCTTTTTTCCGAGAATAATCATAACCTATCTATAAAATGGAAAGGCAATTTGAAGTTACATATGATACTTAGGCTGTCTTATAAGATGCCAGGTCTTCTGACCAAATAAAAAACAAAAGATGTTAAAAATAAAACCTTAAAAGAGTGTGGAGAGGAAATATGATCCTGAGCTTATAATTTGTTGGTAATGGCAATTGTGTAATTAATATGATCAAAAAGTAGAGAAATACGATAAGATCTTAATCATAAGATGATAGTCCCAGTTTATTTTCAGGGTCAATTACAAATACCCCCCTGAGGTTTGTGCCTTGTACCGGAAAACCACTATACATAGCCCCTTGAGATTTGCAAAACATTCACAAACCACTAAAACCTTGAAAGATTACAAATACTACCAAAGTCAACGAAAATCAATGATTTTTCGTTAGTTTTAGGGGATATTCATAATGTTTTAAGAAACTTAGGGTAAGTTTCGTAATATTTCAAGGTTTCAAAGTGAGAATGTAAACGACTAAAAACTCAGGGGGTACTCGGAAAGTCTCAAGGTTCAGTGGTGTTTGCGAATTTAAACCTAATCTGAGGAGCTTTCGTAATTTTTCCTTATTTTTTTTAAGAGCAAGCTCCTGGCATCTTATTTAAGAGCTTATAAGCTTGTCTATAAATTTTCACCAAACACTTCGCAACATCTTATAAATTCTCAATATATGATTACCTTATCTTGGCGAAAGACCCTCTTAGAGTCTTTACACTGGAAGCTTTAGGTTTTAGCAACTAATCCTCCCATTTCCCCCCCTCTTAACTAACTATTGTTTGTTTGTTGTTTTGTTGTAGGATGAAGAAACAACGGTGCGTAGTAACTTTAGTGTCAAGGATGTCGCTGATGTGGACAGGGCTGCCCCACCAAGGAGCCCTTCCAAAACCATTCAATCAACTGTGCAGCCAAAGATCTGTCACAATGATCCGCTTACAGTTAAGAAACAATCTCCAATTGAAAATGCTTCCACATCGAAACCCGCCGAAAGGCGTGAATCAAATGTTGCAAACGAAAAGCTTCCAGCTCGGGTAATCCCAATCACAACCGAAAAGCCTTCAATTCCACCCACGCCTATTATGTCTAGACCCTTGAGTGCTCCTCTAGTACCGGGCCCCAGGCCGAACTCCATCTCCACGGTGGGACCTACTCTCCAACCACCTGTTTTGGCCCGTTCAGTTAGCGCTGCCGGCCGATTGGGGCCTGAATCTTCACCATCCACAACACAAAGCTACATTCCTCCACAGTCCTATCGAAACGCAATTGTTGGTGGGCCCGTCACTGCAACTTCCTCCTCATATTCATACTCACAGGCAGGCCCAACCATGTTTTCACCACACAACTCTGAGAGAATGGATGTGAGTGCTAATAATCCAATCAAACCCAGCCTTTCGTTCGGAATGATGAGTCAGCATCACGATATGCTGCAGAACGGTGGGACCCTCTGGATGGACCGCCACCCACAGAGGAACGGAACCATGCAGAGTTTCGATCTATACAATCCGGTGGTGCAGAGCACCAGATTGCAAGATCACCGTCCGTCTCAGTTTCCGGCATGCACATCCGGCCGTCAGAGCCACGTGGCGCTTCCCGACGAATTCCCGCACCTCGACATCATCAACGACTTGCTTGAGGACAACTCGGGCTATCCGAGTTTCGGAAACGGGGCCCACAATCTGAACCGGCATTACAGCTTCCCTGGCGAACCCGCCATGTCGAACTCACTGGGCCAGTCATGCAGGTTCGATAGGTCCCGAAGCTATCATGATGATGGAGTTCAACATGGGTATGGTGCACCGGGACGAAGCTATGATGCGCTGAGGGATATGACTCCCCAGTCTGGTCCGAGGCCGTATGTTAACGGTCAGATTGATGGGTTCGCGCGGAACCAATGGCAAATGGGTGGCTCCGATCTGCAGTATTTTGGTGTGAGGAATAATATGGAGGGTGATGGATATCCTTACAATGTGCCCGATTATGCAAACAACCTTAATGTTGGTATGAATGGCTACTCAATGTTCAGACCTTCAAATGGACTTTAAAATATATATAGGAGGACCAGGAGGTTGTAACCTTTATGGTAAGAGGTTACATTCTGTAAAGAGTTGTCCTGCTTTCTTTTCTAATTTTTTTGAATTTTCTCGAATGTTGAGGTGGTTCTGAATAATATTGGCTTCAATTTTAGCAATGAATGTTTGATTTGAAAATTTTGTATTTACTCCTTTTGGTGTTGTGTTTTGTCGTATTGCGAAATGTTCATCCTAGATATGGTAACTAAATTATTTAGGGATAACTACGAAAAACACCCTTGAACTCTCTTGAGTTTTCCGGTAGTTTACATTTTTATTTTGAAATCTTGAAACATTACGATTTTTATCCGGAGATTTGCGAAATATCATGAATACTTTCCTAAAACTAACGAAAAATCATTAACTTTCATTGATCTTGGGGTATTATAATGTTACAATATTTCAGCAAGTTTCGCGAATGTTTTGCAATCTATAGGGGCCAATCCGTAGGGTTTCAAGTTTTGGTGGTTTTGCCTCAAACTTCAGGGGTTATTCGTAATTGATCCAACTAAATATTCCAACGACTTTAATTTGGTTTGCCAGAAATGAAAACTGTGGTGGTTGCAGATTTCATCGCAGATTTCATAAATACAGTTGATATCACTACCCAATAGATCAATCTAGAACTTGACAAATTTGGGTTTTTCATCATATGATCATAGTGCTACTAGACAAAACATCCCGCTCGAACGTTAGACTATGGGTTTGAATCGTGACATCCATGTTAGTCCTATAAGTCAGACAATCCATGCCACATTTAGAGCTTGTTTACTTATGCTTATACTGCCACTTAAATGCCGAAGTAACAGGAGAGGGATGTTTACTTTGGATTGTTCTTAAACCGGGCGCAACCCACATACCCGGGTCTTAGCAGGCAATTTCGTCCATAGTTTAACACGCGTTGCTGAATATAAGAGACATCCATAACAGACATTTTTTGGGCTAATTTAAAGACCTTAAAAATAAGGCCTCCAAGAGCCAAACACATAAGTAAACAATCTCTTAATGCGTTAAGATATTCTGTCCCAAAACATGGTCAAAGTGGCTAATCTACTTACTTCTACCACCCTAAGCACACCTTGAGCCATGACTTTTTCCCTATAAAGTATAAACACACCTCATTTATTATAGTTGATAGGCACATTCATTTGCGAACTAATCTCCCTTAATATTTTCGAAACTCATTATAATCTTCGATTTAGATCTTCCCAAAGTAACCCTTGACTAGTTCACCGTTTCCTTTATTTTGTGCAAGTTGAGTATTTACAAATACTTGTGTGATCAGTCGATATCCGAAACAATCAATAACCTATATAGTTTTTGTAATTTATAAATATGTCATTTAATAAATGATTTCATCAATTCCCTAAATCTCCTACAACTGTGAAATTCTAAAAGATTGCCAATTTAACATAGTATAAGCTGAAAAAGCGGGCCGAATGTAATTTGAGGAAGGCCCACTTTCATAAGTCCAATGTATGAAAAGAGCAACTTGCCTTATTTACTGAAAATCACCATAAGTGGTCTTTGTCAACCCTAATAAAATAAAAATTTTCCGTGAATATCATTTCATTTACTTTTGCTCTATTCTTCTTATTCTGCTGCTATACTTTTTTTTTTTCTTCCCTACGACCTCTCTGATCTCTCTCTCGGCTACTCATTCGCCTAATTATCCAGCAAATTCATATTTTTGGCAATAAAGGTCTGTATATGTGTTGTCTATCGATCTGAAGTGCAACTGATTTTATTCGCGTAGATTCTTGATTCGTCTTAGATTCTTGCAGGGGTTTTCTGAATTAGGTTTTGCGCGTATATACCGGGGGGTTATTGAATTTCTGCGGTGGCTTTGTGTTCGATTGGTTTTCAGTTTTCAGTATAAGGAATACCTGAGTTTTCGTCATTACTTTAAATCATTTAAGTATAATTTAACGGATATTGATTCTGTTGGATTATGGATTGAGTCCTAGGTTTTTCACGTTTGGGTCAGTTTTAAATTCTAGGGATTAGGGTTTATTGGATTTTGTGGCTTTCTGAGGTTTATTTATTGTGTTTGAGAATTCCTGCCTGGGAAAGTAAATTCCATCCGACGCTATTGTAACATCGTATTTTATCTGTTAGCAGCTTGTGTATTTCTCAACGTGTCTTCTCGAGTGGATTTCCAGTATCCTGTTATGAGAAGAATGCATGTTTTGTTGATGAAGTAACTTTACAAAAATTTCAGATTTTAGAGATAAGAATAATATTTAGAACTAAGTAGACCGTAGAACTAATGGGGTTTAATTTGTATTGAATCAGGTGAAGTAAGAAGAAGTTGGGCGTGGGGAAAAATGGCTGGAGTTGCAAGTGAGGAGTCAGGACCAGGAAGATCACTTGAAGGGGTTTCAAGTGGGCAGCAGCAAAGATGTCAATCAGGGGAAGCATTAGCAGAATGGAGGTCATCTGAGCAGGTTGAGAATGGGAGTCCATCCACTTCTCCTCCTTACTGGGATAGTGATGATGATGATGATGGAGGTATGCTATTTGTCCTTTACAGCTTACTTGGCAGGCAGGATTTGATTTTTCTGTTGTGTAATCTTGGCAGTTTGATGCTTTGCAAAATGCGATAATATTGATTGAAGAGTATGTAATCCATTGTATCTCTGTTTTTTATTAGTTTCTTGTTTGAGGAGTCTAGTTACCAAATAACAGAATAGAGACATTGACTTAGACTGTTAACCCAGAAGGAAAACGAATAAGATCACAATGGTTTTGGTAGCATTTATTTCGTGAGTGGGAACTGCTTATGTCGACATTATTTTTTATCAAATTGGTACTTGGTACCCCTAAAAGAGAGAAAAGAAGACAACTTTTATGACTTTCATTTTATAATCAATGAGATTGACCGTTGCGGTGAAAATTTCTCATGAGGCATGAAAGTGATGAATTACTGTGCCATGGTTGCTGTTAGTTGAAATAGAGATTATCTCAGTACCTTGATTAAGATCATAATTACGGTGGTAAATCTCTTTGATGTGTTTAGAGGGGAATCTTTTCAAATTTGGTGGTTTTTGTTGGCATTTTATTTTTCAAAAAGTGCATGCTGTTTCTGCCAGCACAATCTTTGGGTTGCAAAATTTTATGGTTCCTCTTCTTGTTCAGAATTGGGATATTGTAAAACCTATCGTAGGGTTCTTTTTTATGTGAATTTCGGCGGTTTCCTCCAATTACATGTTAGAATATGTTCTGTTTTCTGAAGTTGAACTGAACTACTTTTGGAGAAATCTCATTCTACATGATCCATGGGGTTCCTTTTAGAATTTGAAATGGGTAACTTGCAAATCATTTTTATATTATTTTTTAACGGCTGATATTTAGTTTGTCGTGTTATTATTGAAGGAAATTTTAGCTGTTTTTCGATTTCATGCAACTCAATTTCACCATTATTTATTTTGCCTCTTATTATGTTGCAGGCCCAAAACCTTGTGACTTATATGGAAAGTATACATGGAAGATTGATAAATTTTCACAAATTAACAAAAGAGAACTTCGGAGCAATGCATTTGAGGTTGGAGGCTACAAATGGTATTGCCTATTACCAAATATGACATCTCCCTTACAGTACTCTTATTATGTGCTTCTAAGTAAGAATGAGGGCTAAACTGCTCTGCTGTTATGCCGTGCCATGCGTGTATATTTTATTTATTTACTTAATCTCAAAATCCTTTTAGAGAGTTTAAATGTGTTTCCAGAGGCTTTGGCAGAGGCTTTGGTCCTTGTACCGTTGGTAATGCCTCTTATGTTTATGATGTATACATCTGTAGCAATATAGTTAAATTATTTTCCACTTAATTTCTGTTTATTTCATGGACTGCTAGTTTATTGGGGTTTTGATTGCATATAGATAGAAATGGAGTATCAGTAATACACTTTGAAATTTACTGCTTGTGATTACTGTAACTCAAATTTTCTTCATAGGTATATTTTAATTTACCCACAAGGCTGTGACGTCTGCAATCACCTCTCGTTGTTTCTCTGTGTTGCGAATCATGACAAGCTTCTTCCAGGTATAATAGATTCAGCGAACAATGATTTGGGTTGAAAATCAGTATGTACAGTTGCAGTTGATACATGACTGACACTCTTCTTGTGAACAGGGTGGAGTCATTTTGCGCAATTCACTATCGCGGTGGTGAATAAAGATCCTAAGAAATCAAAATATTCTGGTAGGTGTATTATTATTATTATGATTGTTATCTTATTAATATTAGTAATATAATTATCGTCGTTGTCGTTGCTGTTATTATAAGTTGAATATTATACTCAAAAATCAACCTTACATTTTCTTTAAACTGAAAGATACTTTACACCGGTTCTGGAAGAAGGAGCATGACTGGGGATGGAAGAAATTTATGGAGCTACAGAAGGTGTTGGATGGGTTCATTGATGCGGATACTTTGATAATTAAAGCTCAAGTCCAAGTTATTAGGTACCGATTAAATAACCTGTTTTGTTTTTTATAGCGGTTCAGCTTTTAATCCTAAGAATACAATCCCACCTGCTTGATGAAATATCCTTTAATATTTGTATGTCCTACAAATGTTAAGTTTCATCCTTATCTCTTGGTTTGCAGGGAGAGAGCAGATCGACCTTTCCGTTGTCTTGACTGTCAGTATCGGAGGGAACTTGTACGAGTATATTTAACAAATGTTGAACAAATTTGCCGGCGTTTTGTGGAAGAAAGAAGAAGCAAACTTGGAAAATTAATAGAGGACAAAGCCAGATGGTCTAGGTATTTTGTGCATGCTTTTAGTTTTGTTGGTGTTTGATCATTATCCTCTGTTTGGCAAGACATTGCTTATGAAGCTATTTTGCATGAAGTTTGTTTTCTGTTCTTGCTACAGTGTGCTTCCTTCATCAGTTTTGCTGTCAATTATTCCGTAGGATCATTAGGATATTTCCACTTTTCATTATGCAAAATTAGGTTATTAATAAATACCCGCAAGAGCCACGAGAAATAAATAGCTGCATTGCCTGATATACTAGAATAGTTAACCAATGTTTTCCTGCATGTGGTGATTTCAACAATCTCATTCCAAATCTGTTGCTTGTCCCTATAAATGAAACACCAATAATTAATATTTTTAAATTCACTATATCCTGTAAATATCCACGGATATATAGGGTGTTCCCAAATATTTTATTCCTGACATGTGATTTGTGCGTACAAGTAACGTAAATTAGAGGGAAAAAACGGAAATAAGAAAAGGAAATAGGTGTGACAAAGAACAGAACGTTTGATTTATGTGCTCATGAGCTCAACTAGCATAGCACCTCATTATGGGTTCTTTACATTTTTCTTCAGTGAGCATAAGGCAATTAATTTTCCTTGCTCTCCTTCGACCAAAAAATAAATAAAATAAGGCAATTAATTTTCCTCTCCATTTTTTTGTGGTATACTTGAAATTATATTCACCGCACTTGAGACTAAATTAAGAAACGCCAATAAAATAAGACAACAAAATCCCTACCCTGAAGTTTATTCAAATTGAGCTCTGAGTGTCTTTTCTCCAATCATGGATTCACATGTGACTGGCAGGCTTGTTTTTCTTGGTGAAGTAGTACAAGGGTTCAGACATTAGAGAATATTAACACAAGAAAACAATAAAAAGGTGTCGATTCAAGTATAATAGCAGAAAAGAAGAATGAGTATATCAATCAGTTAACAAACAACTCATTCTGGTCTGCTAGATTTGAACTGGCAGCCTAAGGATCCAGAAATTTTAGATGGTTAATCCAAGAGTCACATTTTTGCCTGGTTTTGCTAGTTAGAATCATAACTAAAACATAGAACTCTCGTGCAGTTTTCGAACTAAAAGTTCTAGCTTTAATCCAATATCTTCAGAATTTGTTGAAACTGTTTTGTGATATCTTGTTGGCCACTTATTAAGAAACAATATATCCCATTTTGAGAATCAACCGTCATAAGAAAGATGCATTTATTTGAATTAGGACCTGGACACGAGCCGAATATCATGTGTTTCAAATGCAAATGTGGCCTAAAAAACCTTCTCTGCTTTGAATTACAATTATTGATATGCTGGCGAAGACTGGAACTTGGACAAGATGCGAATATCTTTTGTGTTTCAGATACAAATGTGGTCTAAAAAATATGGATTATGAAGGTGCACACGAGAAAGCAAGTTTATAAGATCTTAAGAAACTTCATCTTATTCCTTTCCATTCAGTGAACTTTGTAACCATTTGTTGCCAATTATCTTTATCTTTGGTCTCATACTTTGTTCCAATAATTTATTTACGACTGGTGATTTCAGCTTCTGTGCTTTCTGGCTGGGTATGGATCAAAGTTCCAGGCGGCGCATGTCTCGAGAAATAACTGAGTCCATTCTAAAAGTCGTAGTGAAACATTTTTTCATAGAAAAAGAAGTCACTTCTACACTTGTCATGGATTCGTTGTATAGTGGACTCAAGGCTCTTGAAGGTCAGAATAAGGGAAAGAAAAGCAAAGGCAAATATTTAGAGGCAGCAGAAGAATCACCAGTTCCTATTATTCGTGTTGAGAATGATACCTTTATTTTGGTGGACGATGTGTTGCTACTGCTTGAGAGGGCTGCTGTTGAACCTTTGCCTCCAAAGGACGAGAAGGGCCCTCAAAACCGTACAAAGGTGAGTTTCTATTTCCCACTTTTTGTGCCTCAATTATTTTTGCTCGAACAAGATGTTTTTGGTTCTTTGTTTACATGTGATTCTTTGTTTTCAGGATGGGACTGCTGGGGAGGAGTTCAACAAAGATTCTATTGAACGTGATGAGAGGCGACTTACTGAATTGGGTCGGCGGACTATTGAGATATTTGTCTTAGCCCACATTTTCAGGTAAATCCATCACTATTATTTACGTCTCTCCTTTATATCCACTATATACAATTCTTTTTATCAAAGCATTATTATTGCTCTGCTTCAGAGTTCTCAACTTTTCTTTGGTATTGCAGTAAAATTGAAGTTGCATACCAAGAGGCTGTTGCTCTGAGGAAGCAAGAAGAACTCATCCGTGAAGAGGAGGCAGCCTGGCTTGCTGAGGTCGAGCAAAAAGCGAGGCGTGGCACGGACAAGGAAAAGAAGTCTAAGAAAAAGCAGGTTTGTCAAAATCAGCTGTACATTTTGAAATCTTGGTGGCTCCTTCTGATAGAATAATTCTGATTTATCTTAAAGTTGGTTTAGGTGTATGATTCTTTTGTTTTATTGCAAGTTTAGGTGTATGATGTTTGGTCCGAAAAAGGTATACACTTGGTGTCTGTTTGCCTGAGAAAATAGTAAAGAAATGAAAAGAAAAGAAAATTTAGAGAAAGATATGCTATGAACAAGGAAAATCCTGTTCCTCACACATTTGGTACGAAGGGATAAACAAAGAAAGCTCCCTCATGATTAAATTATAATATCATGATCAAAACGTACCTCCTCATTTCACTTCATCACTCAATTCATTCTATTGATTAATCCTCACCATTCCTTTAAAGTTTGCGGAAATCATTTTCCTCTCTCTCTCTCTCTTACCTGGTAGAATTCTAGAACAGCACTTAGTGTAAAGCTAGTAACATATCTTTCTATGGTTTTCTATGACTGATATGTTCGACGTTTCTCCATTTACTTGTATAACATACACTGCTTCATCAAACACCTTCAGGGCAAACAGAAACGAAATAATCGCAAAGGAAAAGACAAGGGACGGGATGACAAGTCAATAAGCACTGAGCAAGAGAAGATTGAGCTTGAGCAAGACAGTCCTACCGCTGAAAGAATAGATATAGCTGCTGAGCTGGAAAGTACACTTGGAAAGTCCGAGGTTGTTGAAGATGTCTCTGATGTGTCTGATTCTGTAGATGGTGTTCAGATTCGAGATTTTGAAGACAGAGATCTGGGTCCCATCAATTGGGACACTGATCCTCCCAGCAGTAGTGGGATTAGCGTACAAAATGGAACAGAAAGAAGAATTCCGTCTAAGGTGGATGACAGCTCGTCAACTTGTTCCTCTGACTCAGTTCCTTCTATTGTTATAAATTCACCAGACAAGCGCAACAATTCTCGTCATCAGAAGAATCAAAAATCTCCTAGCAGGTATAGTGAATAGCTTCTTCCTATTATATATAAGAGGGTGTTTTCTCGACATTTGCTTTTGGAAAAACTAAAGTTGTAGGATGTTGGGAGTGTCTGGAGAACAAAGTACAAAAGCAACTTTAAGTTATGGTAAAAACCCTAGAAGCTGAAAAAGCTCCTCTAAAGGTGCTTATAGCTTCTGGCTTATTCTTAGGATAAGCAGCAAAACAGAACACTTCATTTATGCCTTTTTTAATAAATCAGAAAAACACATTCTTTAGAGTTTGCAAACACTCCCTACTCCCTAGGAATATGAGTATTGGTTGAATGATAATATATATATATATATATATATATATATATATATATATATAGTGCATAAACATTTTGATTGATCTGACATTATTGTAAATATTACTGTTTTTGCAGAGGGAAGAACCATCAACGGAAGTTGACTTCTGATACAACTGATTGGGTTAATGAAGAACCTATTCAACTATCAGAAGTTGTTCGGGATTCCAGGCACCGAAGTGGTGCATCTCGAAGTTCTCCTTCTCAGCCTGCTGTCAGAACGTTTCAGGATATGGTGGTAAATGGGACTGAGACACAAGTTGGGAAGAAGGTGCTTTCTCTCACATCATTGATTAAATTTTATGTATAGGTTGTGTTGGAAGCATGAAGTTATGTTTATTTTCTGAATGGCTGCTGCTCAAATTCCACTCCTCCGTCATTGATGCTTTCATGAGAATAATCGTAACCTCTCTATAAAATGGAAAGACAATTTGTAGTTGCATTTGATACATAGGCCATCATATAAGATGTCAGGTCTTTTTTTTTTTAAAATAAAATCTTTTTATGGCAGTTGTGTAAATAGTATGACCTAAAATTAAGGAAGTGTGTGGCAAACTTTTTAATGAAAGAACTTATAAGATGTTAAAATAAGATTTAGAAGCTTCTAAGCTCCTTTTCAATAAGTTGGGAAGACCAACATACTTATAAGATGTTAACATCATTCCCCTACTTTTTGACTATATTAACGTACACAATTGCCATTACTAACTTCTTTTAAACTCATAGTCTTACTTTTATCCAAACACTTGGAGATTCTCTAAAATAAGATCTATCAACTTATAAGTTCCAAAAACATCTTGTAAGATTTGAGAGCCTGCCTACAAGCTTTTTAAAATAAGTTTAGCCCAACATCCTCTTAGCAACATCTTATAATCTCTCAAACATTATAACCTTAGCCAAAGGCCCTCCTAGTCTTATTATACACTTGATGCTTTGGTTTTTAAGCTGTTAGCAACTAATCCTCCCATTTTTCCCATCTTTTTACTAACTGTTGTTTTTATTTTGTTTTGTAGGAGGAAGAAACTACAGTGCGTAGTAATTCTAGTGTCAAGGATGCCTCTGATATGGACAGGGCTGCCCCACCAAGGAGCCCTTCCAAAACCATTCAATCAACTGCGCAGCCAAAGATCAGTCCAACTGAGCCTCTCACAGTTAAGAAACAATCTCCAGCTGAAAATGCTCCCACATCAAAACCCACAGAAAGACGTGAAGCAAATGTCGTAAAAGAAAAGGTTGCAGCTCGGGAAATCCCAATCACAACAGAAAAGCCTTCAATTTCACCCATGCCTATAATGTCAAGACCCTTGAGTGCTCCTCTGGTTCCGGCCCCCCGGCCCACCTCTGTCTCCACGGTGGGGCCTACTCTCCAAGCACCACCCGTTTTGGCCCGTTCAGTTAGCGCTGCTGGTCGGTTGGGTCCCGAATCTTCACCATCAACAACACAAAGCTACATTCCTCCACAGTCCTATCGAAACGCAATTGTTGGTGGCCCCGTCACTGCAGCTTCCTCCACATATTCATACTCACAGGCGAGCCCCACCATGTTTTCACCACACAGCTCGGAGAGAATGGACGCTAATGTTAATAATCCAATCAAACCCAGCATTTCGTTCGGAATGATGAGTCAGCATCATGTTATGCTGCAGAACGGTGGGCCCCTCTGGATGGACCACCACCCACAGAGGAACGGAACAATGCAGAGTTTCGATCTATACAATCCAGTGGTGCAGAGCAACAGATCTCAGGATCACCTTTCGTCGCAGTTTCCGGCATGCACATCGGGCCGTCAGAGCCATGTGGCTCTTCCTGATGAATTCCCACATCTCGACATCATCAACGACTTGCTTGAGGACAACTCGGGCTATCAGAGTTTTGGCAATGGGGCCCACAGTCTGAACCGGCATTACAGCTTCCCCGGTGAGCCCGCCATGTCTAGTGGGATGGGACCGTCATGCAGGTTCGATAGGGTCCGAAGCTATCACGATGATGGAGTTCAACATGGGTACGGTGCACCGGGACGAAGCTATGATGCGCTGCGGGATATGATTCCCCAGGCTGGTCCGAGGCCGTATGTTAACGGTCAGATTGATGGGTTCGTGCCGAACCAATGGCAAATGGGCGGCTCGGATATGCCGTATTTGGGTGTGAGGAATAATATGGAGAGTGATGGATATCCGTACCATGCGCCCGAGTATGCAAACAACCTTAATGTTGGTATGAATGGGTACACAATGTTCAGACCTTCGAATGGACTTTAAATTAATATATAGGAGGAGGTTTATGCTGGAGGCTTGTGCTCAGGTTGTAATAATTTATGCAATGGGGGAGGTTGTAACCTTTGTGGTAAGAGATTACATTCTGTAAAGAGTTGTTCTGCTTTTTTTTTTTTTTCTCTTAATTTTCTCAAATGTGGAGGTGGTTCTGAATAATGTTGGCCTCAATTTTAGCAATGAATGTTTGATTTTAAAAATTTTATTTTGTTATTTTCCCGTTTGTTGATGACCTATATTATAACCTAAGAAACACAATATCCAAAAAATTCGTGCAATTGTGCAGTTTCATGTTGTGTTGAACTCTATGTCGTGCTAAATATTAAAATCTCGTGTCACCCTACCCGTTTCAGTATCGCGGTCCGTGCATCCTAGATTGAGCCGGATTAACCCCCTAGGGCATGTGTGGAGAAAATCTAATGAGGGCAACTGGGGGAATATCGAGCCATAAATTTTCACTCCCTTTATTTTTCATTAATTTTACTGTACCCTCATTATATTTTTTTCCTATTAAACTCGTGGTCATTTGTAATAAATTTCACACTGCTTCCTGTTGCCCATACACCGATACACGCGATTTTAGGATTAAAATTTTGATATTTCTCAAGTGAAAAAGTCAATAATTAGGCTATTCCATTCTCAAATCACGCGCTTGTGATTCACTCATTGGTCCAGATTATTTAATTGAACATTGACCAAAAACTCGAGGGTAATCAGGAATTCAATTATAACAAGAGTTTTTACTAGAATACGAGATTTCATTGGGAGTTAATAACAAATTAGGCAGCAAAGTCTAAAAACTTCATAGTTGATGACAAAATAATTTTTTCGCTAAAGTAATAAAGAACACATATCAAGATATTATTATTATATAGGGATAAGTACGAGTAACAACTTAATATTTACTTTTAAATCCAAAAAACCTTTAAAATTTTAAAACTCTATGAGTAGCCCCTTAATATATATGTTGTTTATATTTTTACTAGGAAATCTTCAATTATTATAAAACTTACCTGGATTTGCAATATTATAGTTTTCCAATTTTAATCTACTCAAGAAGAATCATTATGTTTGAGTTCTTATGATAAAAAGAAAATTATGTTTGAGTGCTTATTAAGACGAATCGTTAATTTATTTTTACCGAATATATAAAAATATGGGGATAAATAATACAATTTAGTTTATTTTGAGATCCATTATGAGGGTGTTTGCAAATTCTAAAAATAAAGCACTTCTGTTAGAAGTAATTTTTTTCAATATTTTGGATTCTAAACACTCCCCAATTTTTGCTAAATTAAGTAGAAATAAACCAGAATCCAGAAGCACGTAAAAACATGCTTTTGGATTCTGATTCTAGATTTTAGGTATTTTCATAATTAAAATAAAACTTTAATTAGTAGTTTTATTAAAATTAGAAGTGATTCTCAACTTTTTTTTCCAAATACTCAACTACTTTTTCTCTCTGCTTTTAGCTTCTTTTTCCAAACACTCTATGCTTTTGTTGTTATACTATTATAGTTTTTTTCAACTTTAACTTGTATTTTAACTTTTCTAAAAGCAGCAGAGTTTGCTATAGAATATTTAGAATTGTTATAGGGGGTATCAGTGTAATTTTCATTGTTTATAGATATTGTATTTCTGAGATGTTGTATTCGTAAGAATGCGCTATTAGTTAGTTGTGCTTATTGCGCTTATTAGCTGTTGACTTTTCCACTAACTATCCGTTTTAATAGTGGATCTATATAAATCTGTACCTTCAGTTTTATCAATTCTAATGGAAATTTACAAGAGTGAAATCCTTCTTCTCATTATTTGAACATTTGCAAACAACCTCTATGAGAATTAAAATGAACTGTATCTGTGTTAAACACAGGACAAATAATTACACCTTTAATAGGGGAAAAAAAGAAGAAAAAGAAAATCCTGAAAAAATAGATGAAATGGCGCCGAAAACAATTCAAAAAGAAAATCCAACAATTCGACCCGAACCCGAAATATGCCGCCCAGAAAATCTGCATCCGCCGGAGAAGATGACCAGTGCCCGACGCTGAAGCTCACGATGGAAAAGGGTCCGCTTTCGGGCCAAACCAACGAGTTCCGACCTGGATCCCGCGTCAATATTGGTCGGGTTGTTCGTGGCAACACAATAGCCATTAAAGACGCCGGCGTTTCCTCTAAGCACCTTCTTGAACGGCGAGCAGCTGGACCCGTCAGAGCCGGCTGTTCTTTCAGACGGAGACGTTGTGATAATCGGCGAGATAACGTCGATTAAAGTGAAATTTGAATTTAATGTGGGTAAGAATGAGGTTAGTTCTGGAAATGAGAGGAGAAATGCCAGACGACGGGCGACGAATCAGGTTGCAGAATTGGGGGTAATTGATGAGGATTCTGAATTAGGGTTAGAGGATAAATATTTGGGTGCTAAAAATGAGGGTTTGGAAAATGGGGATGGAAAATTGGAGACTGTTGATGAAGGAAAAGGAAGAGGGAGAAGAACTCGGGGATTCAAAGCTAGGGGATCTGAAAATTTGGGTGAACAAGTTGAGGTAAAAAAGGAGAATTTAGGGAAAGCAAGTTCGAAGGTCACTAGAAGTTCGAAGAAGGAAGAGAGTTTAGCTGATACAGTAATCAATGGTGATGAAGATGAGGAAATATCTGACCAAGTGTCTGAAGTGAAGGTGAAACAAAGTAGAATTGTAGGACTAAGGAAGACAAGAAGTTCGAAGAACAATGAGAATACATTGAAGGATTTGAATATAAATGTGGGCAAAGATTTGGAGCCAAGAGAGAGTGTGAGGAGAACGAGGAGTTCGAGAAAAGAAGAAGGTATAACTGAGATTGGGATTGATTTGGATGTCATTGAAGGTAAAAGGACAAGAAAGGGTACGAGACGGAGCAAAAAATTACCCGTCGATACTACTCCATTAGAGGAGGAATTGAATTTGGAGGATAAAGAATGTGATAAAGAGGAGAAGAAATTAGATGGAGTTGATGAGTTGGAAGAGAGAGAGAGTTCTGGAAAAGAAGCTGCTGCTGGTTTGGCTAGCACATCTGGGTTTAAGGAAAACGAGGTTGATGTTAGAAAGGGTGAGAAGTTGGCAGATTTGGAGACAATGACATTAGGAGAGTGGTTGGATTTTTTGCAAGTATTTCTGCCTAAGCAAATTATTGATGAAACAGAGATGATGCTTTCTGAGATGAGTCAAAAAGCAGAGAGATTACACGACTTTATGCTGCAGCAGAACAATGCTAAGAAGCAGGGTGAAGTGGCTAAGGACTAGACAGCCGACTAACTGAGCTTTGAGCTTTTTTGGTAATTTAGAATTGCATTATTAACATTTATAATCTTCGATTAGCTTTTGTAGATTGTGCATATTTTACTTTGTTTATGTACTTCTGTGAAGCAACTCCGTAGTTCAAAGTGATAAATAGCTGTAGTCGAAACAAATATTAGAAATTGTGCTTTGTGCAGATTTGCAATTTATTATCCGGACATGGCGACGCTGATTTTTTTTCAATATTTTATACTAAAAAAGTGTTGGACACGACACGTCTAGGTATGATTTTTAGAAATGTATACGCATCGTAGCACTGATGTAAATGTTACCTTTCTCCTCTTAAGTAGTAAGTTTTTTTCCTTGATTGTCTTGACTAAATTATATAAATTCTTTAATTAATGTTATTTCTGTGGGTACATGATTTTTAAGTATTAAATTTGGCGTTTTAATTAACTTGAAAAGGTTTTCTTTATAATATGAAAAATATGTGGGTATTCAGTTTGACGTTTCGACTTGAAAAGAGGTTTTTTAAATATTTTTTATTATGATGTATAACGTATAAGCTAAAGTAGGATTCTATTTCTACTCTACGAAGGAATTATGTTGCTACTTAATTACTTACTTTTTCAGAATTAATTTAAAATTATATAAATATCCTTTAAATTAAGATTATTGAAAGATTATTTTAGGGGATTCATAAATTACAAAAAACATTTAAAAAAATAAAATAAAAAAACTTACGTACATAATTTGACCTTATGATTGCAAGGAGTCAGATTACAGTCCTCTATATTGGAATTAATATCTGATGTCTATTTAGACCAAATTCCAATGATTAAATTAAAAAAAAAATGAAAAGCTATTCATAATTTTATAGGAAATTGATAAAAACTTCGACTTATTTTCTAAATTCTATTTATATTAATTTCAATGGATTTACACTACTTATTAAGCAATTTTTTAAATGTAAGGGTATGCTCAAATAAATTTCAGACATAGTCAAACTTTTGTAAAGATTTTTTTTTTTTTTTGTGTGTAAATTACCGGTTCGGGTAATCATATATTGAGGGCTTTTAATCCTGTTTGAGCTTAGTCAGTAAAGATTTAATATTTAACATAATTAAGAATATTATCCCGGGTGGTTCCATCCTTTGCCTTATAATTATGTCAAATTCAACCTCTCGACTGAAGAGATATTTGCCTCTATGCAACTTCTTATTAATACAGCAATGCTTTTTGTCCCACATCTCAAAACAAAGCTATTAAAAGGTACTTCATAAGGTTGTCTGGATTCTTATTTAACAATTAGCCACGAGACGAAGTGAATGGGTCACGATTCTACTCTCGAGTAGTATCAGGCCCAGGAAAGTCCCCGGGGCCATAGACTGTAGAGATACGGGCTCGGAAACGACACAATCCTGTGCTTTTGGGTGGTTTGGCTGAGACATGTGTGGAGCCTTAGCCTCCTAGCCAGGGTCACTTTGGCCGTTTATCACAGTTATTCACTTGGTCCAAATTGGACTAACAGAACGGGGCTTATGTTCTCGTGGCATCATTTTTTTTCTCCAACACAGATAGTTATGAGTCTATGGGTGACAATCGGGTTGGGTTGAGTGGTTTTGTGTTGAAAAATAGGAAATTCAAACACAATCTATTAAGGATAAACTCAAATATAACCTAAAATTTCTCGTGTCAACCCAACCCATTAACAAATAACTAAAAGAAAATTATCAAAAAATAAATTCAAAATCCATGATCATAATAATAATATTAGACTCCTGCCTTTACTAATAATTCTTTTTCAAACTCTAGCGTATTCACACCCATTCTCGCACTCACATACCGCACACTCTTTTTCAAACTCTAGTGTATTCGCACCCATTCTCGCATTCACACACCACACACGCTTCTGCTTTATGTTACTCAAATGCAACCTGAGCCCATATAAATCTAGTGATTATTCATAAAAATAAATAAGTATAGTTAGATGTCAATTTAAGAGCACAAGTCCATTCAATATGCCTTTACTAATATTCTTTTTCCTTTATTTTCCTTTTTTTGTGTGGGCTTTGTTGTGGTTTTAACTTTTACAAGGAGTAAGTTCGTTATAATAAATATTTTTTTCTAATAAAAAATTATATAGGTTCGTGTTGTGAGTTACCCAATAAAATTATCGTGTAACCCACAATCCAAATTTTTCATTTTTTTTATTGTGTTGATCCATTATCGACCCAACTCTATAAGTCTAAATCCAAACCCAATAATATCGTGTTGGGTCAAAAATTACCACCCCTACATAGACGATGTCACGCCAGAACCAAGACATTGTGTTTTGAAGGTGGGATGATTGTGATACGGGTTTGGGAACGAGACGACTCTGTTCTTGGGTGGTTTGGCTGAGACATGTGTGGAGCCTTGGACACCTAGCCAGAATATACTGATGGCATCATTTTTCTTTCAACATTTGTGGTTAGTCATGAACGATGTCACATCACGATGAGAATGTCATGGTCCAAAAGTAGGATAATTGTGATGCCCCAACTTGTCCCACATCGGAATTTAAGAAAAAAAAAAATACTTCAGTATATATATTGCCAAGAATCTCAAGTACATTTGGATCTCTCTTTTGAACAAACTATGTACTTAGTGGATTTAATTAGAGTTAATTCTTGTCCGGGAGTTAATTTATATAATAATCGTTCTTGATTGAAGAAATATTAATGTACTTAACTGAAAGACATGTAATAGAAATTAAAAAATAAATACGATTGACTATAGGTTATATAGCGTCTTGTAATTTACATTTTATTTCGTTTAATGACTCAATTAGAAATAAAATAGCAATTTTATATTTATCATGGTATGTTTTATTTTTATTTTATCATTTTCGGTCTTCTTCCATCAAATTCCAACATCCATATATATCAGAAACGTACGCAAAGAAAGATAAAGCAAAGTAGATATTGTTTGTTCCACCAATAATAATCTTAATTTAAATATTTTTCTTCCTTAATTTAAATGTCTGCTACACACATTTAGAAAAATAAAAATATCAGCCTAATGCTGTAAATAATCTGCCTTTGTGATCACGTCCACCTGCAGCAGCCTGCTTGCATTAGATTCTGCAAAGAAAGAATTAACTAACATAATTAGTTATAAGAAGCACAAAATTGCTTATATAAAAGGGTCAGTTACAAAAATCCCCTGAGGTTTATGCCGTTTACAAAAAACACCCCAAAACCTTGTAACTTTAGCTGACCAGGGAGGTATTTGTAATGTTTCACGGTTGCAAGGGTATTGTTAGAAAAAAGACCAAACCTCAGGGGGGTTTTCGTAATTATCCCTATATAAAATGACACAACTCCAGCTTTTTCTTCTTCATTAGTGGACGTCGTAATTAATTACTTAGAACAGTCGACTTTAGGATCAATAGCCACCGGGACATTGATTTTGCATATCTGAGGAATGGACTTGGCTCTGGGAACATCAACTTTCAAGGCGTTTGCAGCCTGCTTAAGGCACTCGCACAAGCTTTTAAGCTCGGCTTTCGTCTTAACCATATTGTTGAGCGAGTTCGCCGCCTGACAGCACACGGCCGTCACGCTATTGGCTTTGTCGGTCAGGTACGCCTGGCAAGGCGCAAGCGTCGTCACCGCCCCAGCGCAGCTCACTGCGGCATTCGCTTGCCTTGCAGCCAAAACCAACAAAGTCATTACCAACACTGATCTCATGTCAATCATATTTCCAGAATTCATGTTCTGTGGTTGTGTATTTGTGCTTCTGATCTCTTTGTGATGGGGTGTTTGAGATGTGAGTTTCGTGCTGTATTTATAGGGGCTAATCTGCGGATTTCAAGTTCATCCCAGAGTTGGCTTTTTCATTAATTTGGTTTTGGCTTTTAGCTTTTAGCTTTTTCAGGTGGTTGGCTGGGATTGATAAAGCAAGAGGATTTGGTGTATGGGAAATGGAAACTATATAAAAAGCTAACATCATTAATTAGGTGCCTGGGAAATGAAAATTACAACTACAAGTAATACCAGGTTCTGCAATATTAAAACTGGTTTTTGCAATTTTAAGGGCTTCCTAGGAAGACAAGAAATAAGAAACAGGAAAAATAGGTAGTTTTTGTATTTTTTATTTTTTGAAATTATATATTTTCGCATTTAGTTATAGAAATGGAGTAATTACTGTTTTATCTAAAATAGACCTGGCCGGACCAAACTTGGTTACAATTAAGTTACAACAATCTGGTTATTGTTAGGAAAAACAAGATTATATTGCTCTAGAATATAATCTTAAGTAAGAATGTTCGCGAAGTCTTGCTTAAGTATACAATAACAAAGAGAATAGAATAATTAAAAGATTGATTAGAGAGAAAACTATTTTTCTTATTTTGATCAATCAAACAATAAAAGGGGTAATTAATTAATTCAATTCTAGGAGGCCAGGGTACACCCAATTAGCTAGGCAGGGTTCTAGCTAGCTTATAATAGATTAATTAAAAAATTATAAGTTCTAGACAAACTTAATTTCAGTCTAGTTAATTAATTAATTAAGGCCAATGTCATAATAATTAATTCTGGCCTGATTAATTACTTCGGTATATATATATATATATATATATATATATATATATATATATATATATATATATATATATATATATGATAATTAAATCACTTATTTTATCATTACCTGTCAAAGATTTAATTAACACCATACACGCCACCAGTACCAACAAGAAAAGAAATAAGAAGAAGAAATCATTAATACATAAAAGACCAATTAAGGAAATTACTAAAATAAAACTACATTTAATAATTAATATATTGTCCCTAATATCTGGTTTATGTGATTGACCAAATGGCTGCAATTCGTAACTTAATATATATTTTTTTTTTGGTGTGAGGATTCTTAATCCGATTCGGGTCTTAGTCACAGTTAAGACTCTTTATCCCTAGCAGCGGATATGTTTAGTGGGGATCGAATCTGAAACTCTTCCCACAAACTCAGTTTATGTTGTCAACTGAGCCATGACATGTTGGTACTATTATCTCTAATATTGAAACGTTCATTAGTACTTACCAAGTCCAAACTTGAAAGCCGGCCAAATAACTTATGTTTCATTCAACCTAGCTAGCTCAGGCCGGCCTCTTCGTCTTTACACTATAAATACCTACCTTCCCCTCACAATATACCTTCATAAACAAATACAGTACAAAAATATCAGAAAGAAAATTAGAAAGAAGCGAATCATCGACAATTATTTCTTCATGCCAGGGTAAGTATAACTCTTAACTTCATACAAAATTTTCAAATATTTACGTACCCATAGATTTTTTAAGTTATTAACTTTTGTATTGGCCGACGAAAATATAATGTAGGTAAGAAATCATGGCCGGAACTAGTGGGCGCGCCCGGCCAGGCTGCAGTAAAGATAATTGAGAGGCAAAACCACAAAGTGAACGCCATTTTAGTTGCACAAGGAGGCTTCGTCAGTGGTGATTTTCGATGTGATAGGGTTCGAGTTTTTGTCAATGGCAACACCATTGTCACTGATGTGCCTAAGATTGGATAATTAATCAATTTCATATATCATATGGATTGAATTTGCAATAATTTTAATTTATTGCATTTTCAAGCTAGGTTTGTTGCTTGTCTGCACTTTAAATAGGTTCTGATCATGGTTTTTAATGATAATGTTTTACTATTTGTGGAGTGTTGTTGAGTGTATCCTAATTTTTATATGAGGAATGAGTTGTATTTTATTTGGAAATGTTATCTGTGGTCAATTCATGACATATATATGATCACAATATTTGATTTGTCACTCATCCATAAATTGATGACACAATTTTGGAACATATAGATACATAATATGCATACATATGATATATATATATGATATATATATATATATATATATATATATATATATATATATATATATTAGGTTCACTTAGGTGCACGCATTTATTACATATAAGTTCCTAAATTAGTCAATATTTATACAATATAAGTTAAATTACTAAATAATTTTGGGTGTCGCTTACATCTAGGGAGTCACGTTTTACGTTAAATTTAACCAAATGTAGATCAGTTCAGGAACCTAAATGTAATTATAAACGCATCTAAGTGGACCTAAATATAAATATGGCAAATATTAGAAACTCATATATAATTCGCCAAATTTAATAATGTATGCATAAGATTTTACAGAATAGTAGTCGTTAGTTATAATTGGCCCCGTTAAATTAAGTTTATCTTTTTCTTGTCTTTGATATTGTCCTCTTCTGTAATTCATAAACTAATACTATTTGTTAACATTAGACTTTTGATGATGATTCGTTCTTTAATTACTTGATATTTTCCCTCATTATTATCATATTTTTTCCATAATATTAATCTCTATTTTGCAGCTAATATGGTTAATTGATTCTTTCCTTTAATGGACGAGTTTATCAAAACTGGAACATTCAAACGGATTCATTCCTTTCACAATATTTCTGCAGCTGGAATCAACGGATTCCTTTCATATATATAATAACTCTGCAGCTGCCACCTACGTATCCTTGCCACATGAAAGTCTTGTTATATAAAGAAGAGTTTTATTTCGTTTAATTATTCAGTGTGAATCAGTTTAAAGAACATTCTGAAAGTTCTTGTGTTTTTCTCTGTGATTGAGATCTGTTATTCATTGATTTTAAAGCAGTAGGTTTTAATCAATTGAGTGTTTTGTGAGCTTTGTTATCAAGTAGTAGGCTTGTTTTGTTGAAAGTAAGTATTGCTCGGTTTCCGTGTCCTCGTTCCAGTAGTCGTTTATTTAATAAAGACATTTAGAAAAACTCTCAAGGCAACCCCTTGAGGACAGTAGTAGATTAGTGAAGCTGTATAAATCATCGTGTCATTTACATTTCTGTTCTTATCGTTTTTATTTTTTCAAAATACCAAAAACACAATTCACCCCCCTCTTGGTCTCAATTGGTACCAGAGTAGGTACCAGTCTTAAGCTTAACAACCTTAAGCTCTCGATCCAAATCGTTGCCACTCATGGACGTTTTCATAGAAGCACTGTCACATACTCGTGCACCACTCTTTGACGGAACAAACTATGTTACATGGAAGAAACGCATGGAAAGATTTCTCATGGGCCTAGAATTTGAACTTTGGGAAACCGTCATCCACGGACCAAAGATTCCAATGAAAATGTTTAATGGCAAATCTGTACCAAAAGATCTCAAGGATCTCACCGACGAGAAAAAGAAGAACTGGTCTCTAAATGCCAGATCCATGAATGTACTATCATGTGCATTAACAAGGGAATAGTACAATTGTATAAGCACATGTGAAACCGCCAAAGAAATGTGGGACATGCTCCAAGTGACTCACGAAGGGTCACGACAGGTACGTCAAGAACGTGTGTCTTTACTAACATATCAATTTGAAATTTTTCAGATGAAATCAAATAAGATGATCAGCGAAATGTACACAAGATTCGCTGCACTTGTGAATCAAATGTTCTCCGTTGGAAAATCATTCTACGAGGAAGATCGAGTTAGAAAGATTCTCAGATCACTTCCAAAAGAATGGGAAAAAAAAGTCACTGCCATAATGAAAGCAAAAGACCTTTGTGAACTTATATTTGCTGAGCTTGTTGGATCTCTCACATCATATGAAGTCACCTTAAATGACAAGAAACAAAGAAAAATTAAAGAGAAAAACATCGCATTCGCAGCAAGCCAAAGCATTAGTGATGGTTCTTGTGAGATGTCAGATGACAAGCTCGCTATGCTTGCAAGGAGATTTGGACAACTATCGAATCTCAGATAGCTGTCAAGGAGAAATATGCCTAAAGGTAACAGAAACGAGTACCAAAGGGATCAACCCGTCATCTGCCACAATTGCGATGAACCAGGACACATCAAACCTAATTGTCTGCATCCTCCACGGAGAAACCAAAAGACCAACAGAAGCAAAACTCATACTTGGCAAATAACTGGGACCAAAACTCCGATAATGACCAATTTGACAATGAAGAGGACTGCATTGCCTTCATGGCAAACGGACATGTAAATATCGAAACCTCTAGTGAATCTGAGTTTGAGGAAGAGTTTAATGTTGATATGCATGACTTATTACTTGAGTGCAAAGACAAGATTGAAAAACTTTCCTCTCGTAATAAGGCACTAGAACAAAAAATTCTTACACTTATTAAAGATAAACAAATGATTGAGAAGACTCTCGTTAGTTGCAATGATATTCTAAAGTTTGAAAAAGAACTACTCGAAAAAGAAAATTAACACATGTCAAGAGAAAATTCGAGACTATGTCATGAACTTTTCGACTTGAAGGAGAAAACAAACTTTTTCAAAAATGACTTTAAACGAAAAAGCAACTACAGAAAGTTTTCAAAAAGAAAGTGTTACAATTGTGGAAAAGTGGGACACACTCAATACTACTGTTATTTTGAGCAAAAAACCAAGTGGGTTTGGATGCCAAAGAATACAAACAAAGTGGTACCAGTGTTGGTTCCAGAAGCTTATTTCACTGACATTAAAGGACCCAAAGAGGATTGGGTACCTAAAACTGCCTAATCTTGTAGGAAAAAGATGAAGGAACATCCTGGAACAAGAAATGGATACTAGACAGCGGATGTTCTCGTCACATGACAGGAGACAAAGAATGCTTTACTGAAATACAGAAGTACGATGGAGAAAACATCACTTTTGCTGATAATATCAAAGGAAAGATTATAGATAAAAGTTCCATTGGTAAGAATCCAGACTCTTACATTGAGAATGTTCTACTGGTAGCAGGTCTGAAACATAATCTCATAAGTATTAGTCAACTTTATGACAATGGCTATATTGTTCAAATTCAACACCTCGAAATGTCTTATCATGAAAGATAATGACATTTTATTCACCGTTAATCGAGAAAGAAATATTTACACATTCTACATGCATGACCTATCTAATCAAAATGTTGAGTGCTTGACAGTAACAGATGATACCAGTTGGATATGGCATAGGAGACTTGGGCACGCCAACATGGAATTACTTTCTCACATATCCAAAAATGAGCTGGTAAAAGGTATTCCAAAAGGAAATTTCGTAAAAGACAGAACATGTAAATCATGTGCTGTAGGCAAGCAGGTTCGTTCGAGCTTCAAATCCAAGGATGAAGTTTCCACAAACAACCCGCTGGAACTTCTACACCTTGATCTTTTTGGACTAGTTCAAACAGAATCCCTTGGTGGGAAAAGGTACACTTTCGTTATTGTCGATGACTATACTAGATTCACCTGGGTACTTTGCCTTGCACATAAGAATGACGCTATTAAAGCCTTTATTTCCCTAGTAAAGAAAATTCAAAATGAAAAGGGATTGTTTTTGAAAAAGATCAGAAGTGATCATGGCACCGAATTTGATGAGAAAAACTTTTCAAATTTATGTGATGAAAATGGATACACTCATGAGTTTTCATCTCCTGAAACTCCTCAACAAAACGGTATCGTTGAACGAAAAAATCGCATTTTACAAGAAATGGCAAGAACAATGTTCAATGAATACAATCTTCCAAAATCACTATGGGGAGAGGCCGTTAATACGGCATGCTACATCTCTAATAGAGTTTTTCTTCGCCCAATTTTGAAGAAAATTCCATATGAGCTGTGGAATGGAAAAGTACCAAACATCTCTTATTTTCACGTATTTGGTTACAAATGTTTTATATTAAATGTTAGAGAAAATCTTGCAAAATTTGATCCTAAGTCTGATGAAGGGATATTTGTAGGTTACTCTACAAATAGCAAAGCTTTTCATGTCTTTAACAAAAGAAAAATGACTGTTCAAGAATTAGTCCATGTCAGATTTGATGAAACTGACCCCCATGCCAAGAAAATCTTGAGCAATGATGAAACAGATGACATAGCTCAAATCCCGGAAGCAGCTGTTTAGAATCCAGAAACAGTTGTGCAGATACCGGACAAGGAGAAAATTGAAAAACTGGAACCTGCACAAGCTTCCAGTGAGGAAACATATCATAACAGAAAATTCAAACATGCTTCCAATCATCCTCTAAACAATGTGATTGGAGATGTCAACTCGGGCATGAAGACCAGATCAAAGGTCGTTAACATAACAAATGATCACAATCACCAAGCCCTCATATCCATGGATGAACCCAAAAATATTAAAGAAGCATTACAAGATGCCTCATGGATAGACGCAATACAAGAAGAGCTGAATCAATTTGAAGGTGCAAAGTCTGGAATCTGGTTGAGAAACCAAATGATCACCCACACCAAATGGGTGTTTAGAAACAAAATGAATGAAGAAGGCAAAGTCACACGAAACAAAGCTCTTTACGGCTTGAAACAAGCTCCTCGTGCTTGGTACGAATGTCTTAAGAACTACTTATTGTCAAATAAATTCGACATTGGAACCATTGACACAACACTTTTTATCAAAAACAGAGAGATGACATTCTACTCGTTCAGATATATGTTGATGATATTATTTTCGGGAGCACTAACCCTGATCTTTGCCAAGAGTTTTCTGAGTGTATGCAACAGGAATTCGAGATGAGCCTAATGGGAGAACTTACCTACTTCCTTGGACTTCAAATTGTTCAAAAACAAAGTGGAATTTTCATCAGTCAAGAGGAATATGCGAAAGAAATTTTACATAAATTCAAGATGGAAGATTGTAAACCAGCTTCCACACCAATGAGTCCATCCACCAAACTAATAAAAGATGAGGAAGGTACGGTGGTACCAGAAAAAATATATCGAGGTATGATCGGAAACTTACTTTATCTTACCGCAAGTAGACCCGATATATTGTTTGCTATAAACTTGTGTGCTCGATTTCAATCATCTCCCAAGAAATTTCATCTAAAAGCTATCAAAAGGATTCTAAGATATCTTAAAGGGACAATGAATTATGGTCTCTGGTATGAATACACTGATTCCAGTAGCCTAGTTGGATTCTCTGATACTGATTATGCAGGTTGTACCATTGAAAGAAAAGGCACTAGTGGTACCTGCCAATTATTTAATGATTGTCTTGTTAGCTGGTCCAGCAAAAAATAAACAGTGGTCGCTCTTTCCACAACTGAAGCTGAATATATGGCGATGGGAAGCTGATGTTCCCAACTCCTTTGGATGAAACAAACCTTGTCTGACTTCAAACTTATTTTCACAAAATTCCCCTCTATTGCATAAACATTTCAAAAAATCCTGTCTTGCACTCAAAAACCAAGCATATTGAAATTCGCCATCACTTTCTCTGGGATCACATTCAAAAAAATGAAATATCTATTATTTATATTGAATCTGAAAACCAACTAGCTGATATTTTTACTAAAGCACTTCGGGAAGATCAGTTCTGTGTTTTGAGAAATAAACTTAAAATTCTTCCTCATCAATCTAAAACTTTCGGCCAAATCTTTGTTGGCCCAACTCCTTTTTTGGCCCATTGGCCCACCTTTCTTCTTAAAACCCCTTTTTTTTTTATCGCCTCCTTTTTTCCTCCTCCCCCTCTCTCTCTAAACCCTAACAACTCTCTACCATCTCTCCACCACCATGGCTCCTAGACAAAAAACTCCGGCTCTCACCACCAAACGACCGGCCACTCGCTTAGCCAGCAACACTCAGCGCAAACGCCAAAAAACTCCTGCTCATCCCACAGCCTCTGAAACCAGCTGGCAGACGCCGCTCATCATTCCCTCCGATGACGAAGATGACGCCCCAGATCAACTTCAGGCTCTTGACACCATCCCCTGGTGTTTTAAATTCACAAAGCAAGAGTACAGTGATGTGTTTGATACACAAGCAGGTGTCAATCGTGGTCGTTCGTTGGGCAACGTTTTGCAGGTGTTGAACGAGCTCTTACTGCCATAGCCGCCCACATTGGCATCCAATTGCCTCCTTTTGATGATGTAGGGGGAGACCTTGATGCAGTGGATGATAACGCTCAGACCAAAATCCCAACTACCACCACCGTCACTGGCACTACAAGTGGACATCAGCAGGATGATGACGATTGATGCAATGGCTGCATTTTGACAAACTTTTAATCCTAACTATTCGTATTATGTATTAATGCTAATTTTCAGTTCCCTGACAAATACTTTACTTTTTGGTCTAATCAAGACAGGGATAGCTCTATATGGGATTGGGCTCCTCTCCATTATCCCTTCTCTCCAATTACACCCAATATACATCTATAGATGAATGTCATGTATTGAGAATCTTAATCCAATGGTTTATATTTTCTTTCCTTAACTACAAATCTAACTCAAGTTAATTCTCTTATTTAACTTTAATATTTAATTAAGAAAAGTAGTATTATCCCTTAAATATCTCTTTTTTTACGGAATAAAATACGTAACAAAATAATCTAATATTTGTTTTTTTTTTTCTCCAATACCCATTAACTAAATTATTTTTGTATAATTTTTTCTTTTTTACTTTTAGGCGTGCATATAATATATATAAAGTGATTCGCCATTTTTTTCCTTTTTTTTTAACTAAATTTTTACAATTGAATTGTACGGTGAGAAACTTTTAACATTGAATTGTACGGTGAGAAACTTTTAACAACTGAGCAATTAAAAATCTATTATTTAATGAACATGAAAGAAGAAAATTCGGAAAAAAAATCATACAAAAATTAGTTAGTAGCTGCTGGAGAAAAAAATTAGATATATAATCCTTATTATTTATATTATTTCGTGAAAAAAGAGATATTCTAGGGATATTATTAGTTTTCTTAATTAATATAAAAGTTAAATGAGAGAATTAACTTGGGTTAAGCTTGTAGTTAAGGAAAAGAAAATATAAACCATTGGATTAAGATTTTCAATACATGTCATTCATCTAAATGTGTATTGGGTGTAATTGGAGAGAAGGGGTAATGGAGATGAGCCCAATCCCTCTACATGAGCCCTTTCTTTTTTATATGCTTTTGACAGGGGGAGTTTTATGCTTATCATGCTCTATCTAATTTCTGCTTATTTCAGGAGAAGTCTTATTATATGATCTTGACAGGGGGAGTTCTTATGCTTATCATCCTTCATCTAATCGTTGCTTGTTTCACGGGGAGTCTTATTTCTCTCATCATCAAAAGGGGGAGATTGTTGACCTTTGACTTTTGATGATGATTCGTTCTTTAATTACTTTGATATTTTCCCTCGTTATTACCATATTTTATCCACAGTATTAATCTCTATTTTGCAGCATAATATGGTTAATTGATTCTTTCCTTCAATGAACGAGTTTATCAAAGCTGGAACATCCAAACGGATTCTTTCCTTTTAGAATATTTCTGCTGCTGGAACCAACGGATTCCTTCCATACATATAATAACTCTGCAGTTGCCACTACGTATCCTACCATATGAGGACCTCTTGGTCTTGTTATATAGAGAGGCGTTTTATTTCGTTTAATTATTCAGTGTGAATCAGTTTAAAGAACATTGTGAAAGTTCTTGTGTTTTTCTCTGTGATTGAGATTTGTTATTCATTGATTTTAAAGCAGTATGCTTTAATCAATTGAGTGTTTTGTGAGCTTTGTTATCAAGCAGTAGGCTTGTTTTTTTGAGAGCAAGTATTGCTCGGTTTCTGTATCCTCGTTCCAGTAGTCGTTTATTTAATAAAGACATTTAGAAAAACTCTCAAGGCAACCCCTTGAGAACAACAGTAGATTAGCGAAGCTGTATAAATCATCGTGTCATTTACATTTCTGTTCTTATCGTTTTTTTTTTTTTCAAAATACCAAAAAACACAATTCACCCCCTCTTGGTCTCATTATTCATCTTTAATATGCATGCATTTTATTTAATCGGGCTACGTATGTATAGTTACTTATATAGTACCTAAATATAAATAAAGAAAGAATCAAATATTGCCATGATCGATAAGCAAATTTTATTCATGCTTTCACTGAGAAAAGCAATTGTTACACCACACAAGATACATATCACATGGTTTAACAATCAAATTGTAAATGGCTTCTTCAATGCCAGGGGATATATATATGACAAAAAATCCAAAAAGATCAACAATTATGAAATAATTATTTTCTCCCTCAATTGGCAACATGTTTATCCTCATCAAATGCTCGATCAGCTGTAGGGTGAGTTCTTCACGGTGCTCGGTGGTGGTTGTGCGCTGACGGCGTGGAAATCATGACAATCACCGGGACCGCCGGGAATGTACGTGCACGGAGAAGCACCTGATGCTGCCACAGGACCTCTTGGTAGTACAGGAAATGGTGGAGCTTGATTGCTACCAGGAAACATTCTTGCAGCATTTGCAGCTGGATTTAATACGAAGAATATAATAATATTTAAAACGAAAAAAAGTTTCATCTTCAATGAAATCATGTTGTTGGTATATATATAAATTGGGAGCTTATAAGATTTTGTTGAACTTTTCTTGCCCCCCTTAAGTTGCAAGAGAAGCCAAAATTACTGTCAATGAAGACGAGAAAGGGGACTTGTGTGAGTATTTATAGGCAGTTTAATGAGAATTCGACCCTATTTATAACATTTATCCTGATTTGTCTGGCCAAGAATTATCAAGCCATTCTAAAGGCTGGGAAAAAATATTATAAATTAGACGATGTTTTAGTTACCTGCAGCTTCGGATCATTGTTGGTTAATTCATAGAGGAAGGAGCAAAGATAGGGAAAAGATATATAAACGATGAAAGATTACATTTACCACCCTTCAGGCTTGGTTTAGTTACAAATTATTAGTCCTTGTTTTAAATATTACAAACACCTTCATTGGATTTCGGTTATGTTCACACCACCGGAAGCGCTTGTCTCCAGCAAGCCATTGGTATAAGAGTCAATCAGTTTAAAGCAAATTCGATGTCGTCGGTTGAATAATGAATTAAGTCTCAAGAGACTTTTTGTAATTTATGAAACAAGAGGGATTAATTTGTAATTATACTAAACTTAGGGGTAGTGGATGTAAACTGCCGCCTTACAATAAAACAGTGCAACAATTGTGATATAAAGTGCAACAACTACAAAATAATTTTTATCTCCCACAACATGTTTAACATCAAATACTCGAGGATGAGTTCTTCAGACGTGGTGGTGGTAGCGGTGGCAGTGGTGGTGGTGCACAATTGAAGGTACCGCCGGGGATGTACGTGCATGAAGAACCACCTGATGGTGGCATTGGACCTCTTGGTAGTTCAGGAAATAATATTGGCATTGGGACAAATAGGAGCGTAAATTCATGATTTGCAGGAATGAACATCTTCGAGGAGAGACGGGAGTGGAGACACAACCGAGAATCGAATCTGGTCTGATACAATTTAACCTTATTACAGTTTAGTTTCTCTATTTTCAGAAATTACAAAAAGATTGCTTGATATTTAATTTATATGTATACCAACGTGGTGTGGCTCAGTTGGCAACGCAGGCTGAGTATGTGGGAAGAGCCTCTGGTTCGATTCTCATTAAACATATCCGCTGAAAGGAGTGAGGAGCCTTAACTATAACTAAGACTCGAACCGGATAAAGGGCTTTCAATGTAAGATTATCAGAATTGACAAAATAATGAGGCCGGCAAAACATTTTATCTCCCATGCACAACATGTTTAACATCAAATAATGTTTATCATATATATGTCATGAATTGACCACAGATAACATTTCCAAATAAAATACAACTCATTCCTCATATAAAAATTAGGATACACTCAACAACACTCCACAAATAGTAAAACATTATCATTAAAAACCATGATCAGAACCTATTTAAAGTGCAGACAAGCAACAAACCTAGCTTGAAAATGCAATAAATTAAAATTATTGCAAATTCAATCCATATGATATATGAAATTGATTAATTATCCAATCTTAGGCACATCAGTGACAATGGTGTTGCCATTGACAAAAACTCGAACCCTATCACATCGAAAATCACCACTGACGAAGCCTCCTTGTGCAACTAAAATGGCGTTCACTTTGTGGTTTTGCCTCTCAATTATCTTTACTGCAGCCTGGCCGGGCGCGCCCACTAGTTCCGGCCATGATTTCTTACCTACATTATTTTCGTCGCCGCATACAAAAAAAATCGAAATAAAAGTTAATAATTTGAAAAAGGTAATACTTATATATGTTACCTAAATATGTGAATATTTTGATGAAAAAATTAAGTGTTACTTACCCTTGCATGAAGACGACGACATTGCCGATGATTCGCTTCTTTCTTTTTCTTTCTAATATTTTTGTACTGTATTTGCTTATGAAGGTATTGTGAGGGGAAGGTAGGTATTTATAGTGAAAAAGATGAAGCGGTCGGCCTGAGGTTGAAAGAAATATACGTAGTTGGCCGGCTTTAATTGTTATAATATGATGTTTTATTTTACATGCATGGTGGACTTGGTAATTAAGTATTGAATATTTTTTTAAAAAATTATCTGTATATACATATTGAAAATAATGCTCCAAGATATTAGATGACAAGACTATAGTTTATAAATTATTAAGTTGCAGGCATTTTGATCAGACAGACAACATGCACGGATATTAGTGATAATTAGTTGGAAATTACTAACAAAAAGGAGTAGTTTTATTTTATTTTCTTGGCATAATTGTATTGTTGCAGGTCACGTACGTAACCATGGCTATGTAGAAATTCTAGTTCTAAAATTTTTCAATTTCTAAATCAAGTCTTATAATTCATAGAATTATTTGATTTAATTTAGTTTTTTAATTTTTCCACTGAATTTTTATTTAGTTGTGAGTTTTTGCATGTTGTTATTATAGAAGAGTGTTTAATTAAGTAAAGTAACTCTGACTCCAGCGTGGATGACTCCAGCGTGGAGGTCTGAGTTCAATTGCTTACGATAATAAAGGGTCAAATTGTATGCTTGTATTAAAAAATAAATAAATAAATAAGTCTGATTTCAAATACTTCTAGCATGTACCAAAATAGGCACTGAGATATTACATCAACAACATATATAAAATTAGACACAAACATTCGGTCTAGCTATCCCATAATTAATTAGTTTGGCATAAGAAAAGAGTCCTTTGATTGTGTCCTAGTGCATCAATGCTTTAATAACAATAAATGAGCTACATATAAATGAGGGTATGCACATGTATTTTTCGACTTTACCAGTAATTCATACATAGTGTATTTTCTAAAATTATTCATTAAATAATATACAATGTATTTCTTATTCAATGCATAACATGAATATTTTTACATATTCTGAATTTAATATACTTTTATCTTAGAATCCTAACTCTACTACGTTATAATACTCACCTTGCCGAATGATAGCTCAAATTGTGCCTACTTTTGTTTATTTTTCCTTAGTGGCTAGTTGGGCACAACAGACGCAAATATAGTGCTAGCTAGCTCAAGTAGGACCACAACACATGCCTATATTGAAAATTTGGAAAGATAAGAGGCAATCTTTCCTTGACTGGTCAAATTTTAGTAGTAAATCATGTAGTGGCATAGATAGACAAAAAGAATTACGTGAAATTATTATTTTAATTAGAGAAAATAATTAGGTATCTGAAATATCATGATTTTAGTAATTTATCATCTAAATTTTATTTTTTTTATAATTCGACTTCTAAGTAATGCAAAAAAATTCAGCTCACTATGCATCTCTAGTAGAATATTCAGTTGGAAAATTATACCGTGTTATAAGAGAAACACAATTTTATATTATTTTGTTCGTTTCAATCTCTCGATCAAAAGTTCTCAATTAATTGATCATATAAAGTTCGGCATCCTTACTGGCTAATTAAAAATTTTAAAAACAACTCATCATTCTCTTCAGTATTTCAATTCAACCACCATTACCTCTTTTCCTCAAATATGTAATATCTCAATCAAACCCTTTGTAATATTCAATCACGGTCATCCCTCGTTATGCCGACGATGCTAAAATACAAAAACATGCTTAAGACAGGAAAGTGGTAAAAGAATTTCATATAGTAAATTGCTAAAATCATGATATTTCGATGATAAATAAATTTTGTTTCTTATAATTTCGTAGACTTCACCTAATTTTATTTTTAGATTTGATATTTGAATCCCATGCATTAAAAGATTTTTCATTTATTTTGTAGAATCAGTTGACAAAGAGAACTTAATTAATTCTTATTTACATGCATTAATTAGCATATATAAAGAGGATCTTTTTGTCCAACTTTCAATGAATTTGACATGTCCCTCCACCCATATCAAATGTAAAGCAAATGCGACTGGAGTCGTCACTGGACAATAAACTCTTGGATAATTATACTTACACCCCTTCAGCAACGACACCCCTTCAACTATTTTAAATTATAGATAGATATTCTAAACCTAACAAAAACTTAAAAAACTTAACAGAAAGGTATAAAATAACTAAATTACCCATAACATATTTCTGTTATGGTATTTGCTATACATAAAATGAGCGACGTGATTAAGTTGTTATTCAGTTAATAAAATATTAGCACCCACTTGGAAACAAGAAAATAACTAACGACGGAATATAAGTATTAGATATAGCCATAGTCGAGAGAGTGTCTCTATAATTTTCAATAATAGATGGAATCTTGTTATATTTTTCTCTAAATCGAGAGATGTAAATGTAATTATCCATAAACTCTTTAATAGAGTTGAAAGATCCCACTTTGGGAGTTCATGAATTGAATTGAAGATAAGATCCGCGCACAAAAATCACACTTGAACATGATAGTCAACAACGCGCATATTCATTCAACAAAACCAGTTGTCAACACTAGTCATGATTTGCAAATGCTATATAACCTATAAACCTCCTCCCCCAGTACTCTCTCTACCACAAGATATAAATTTACCTAAGTCCTAACTATACATCAACATGTCTAACTATATAAATGTCACCAAAATCTTGATCACAATATCTCCAAGAAACCAAATTCAAGAAAACCATGAATCCAACATTTCTATGTGTTCTCTCTCTCCTCACTTTCCTCCCACATCCCTTTCTCTCTCACGCAGTACGGTGCAACCCCGAGGACAAAAAAGTCCTTTTACAAATCAAAGAAGCCCTTAACAACCCTTACCACTTAGCCTCTTGGGACCCGAACACCGACTGTTGTGGGTGGTACGTGGTGGAGTGTGACCGGAAAACTAACCGGATAAACGAACTCCACCTCTTCGCTGCCAACGTCTCCGGCCAGATTCCGGCTGCCGTCGCCGATCTCCGGTACCTCGAATCCCTAACATTCCACAAAATCACTAATCTCACCGGCACAATCCCGCCGGCGTTATCCAGGCTAACTAATCTCAAACGCCTGACTATAAGCTGGACTAATTTATCCGGCCCAATCCCATCTTTCCTTAGCAACCTCGAAAACCTCACATTTCTTGACCTGTCGTTCAACAACTTTAGTGGGTCAATCCCACCATCACTTTCTCGATTAAGAAACCTCACTGGTCTCAGACTGGACCGGAACAAACTCACGGGGCCCATACCGGACTCGTTCGGGGATTTGAGCCCGAATCTTCAGTATCTAGTCCTGTCACACAACCAGCTCGCGGGACCCGTCCCGCGAGCTTGGGGTGACTTGAATTTCACTACAATCGATTTACAGAGAAACAGGATTGAAGGAGATATATCAGTTCTGTTCGGAAAGAACAAGACCGTACAGAATGTCGATTTTTCGAGGAATGTGTTGGAGTTTGACATGTCGAAGGTGGAGTTTCCGGAGAGTTTGGGGTACTTGGACCTGAACCATAATCGGATCATGGGCAGCTTGCCTGAGGGGCTGACGAATTTGGATTCTCTGTTTCTGAATGTGAGTTATAATAGGATGTGTGGGAAGATCCCGGTTGGTGGGAGGCTCCAGGAGTTGGAGTATACTTCGTATTTTCATAATAGATGCTTGTGTGGTGCGCCGTTGCCGGATTGCAAATGATTTTTGAGTAATATTTGATGAGATATTCTTGAATAAAGATTTTTCTGCTTGTTTTCGTTTAATTTTAATTTGGGTTAATTATATTTAGAAGGAGAAATTGCACCATTCATCCCTTAATTTTTCTAAATAGAGGTTTTAGGGACGAGAGAAATACCAACAACCACCCTATGTAATACAAAATGTTTGCATCCACTCCCTGTGTTAAATTAATATCTAATTACCTTCCTGAGAAATTAAACAAAGTTCATTTAACCCCCTTAGGGCAGCGACTGTTTAACACTCGGCGGATATTGAGACTGAAATAGGATAAAAATCGACTTATTTACCTCATAAAGTTCATAATCCCTTGATTTTATTATATAAAGGCACAAAGTCTTTCTCTTTTACATTTTCAATTCACAATTCACCTAGGTCTCTTCCATTGATTTGAGTGTTGATTTAAAGATTCGGTGCAATTAGGACTCAAAACGGCGAGAGGAAAAAGAAATTAGGGATTTAGATTTTACCGTAGTAAATTTACAATGCAAAATCTGGTATTCTGCCCGTAATTATAACATCGTTAAAGCACGTGTATAGCAAGAAGTGGGGAATGTGATACTCTATATCATAAGGGGGTTATTAGGAATAAAAATAAAACAGGGAGGCGGAATGAAACTTATGAATAAAACAAGTAGGTAATATGAATTAAACCCGGGGGATATTGTTTTAAAAAATTAGATAGTTCATCCCTTATTTTATATTTTGAGAAATTACAAACAATTTTCATCAGAAATTTAATTTTTTACCTGAAATTGTCACGTGAGGTGCACCAAAAATGTTTGACAACTCATTCACTCTAGCCAGAAAATACACTCACGTGCAGATCACATGACAATTTCGAGCAAAAAAATCTCCAACGAAAATTTTCTATTATTTCCCAAAGTTAAAAATAAAGGGTTGAATTATTCCACTAGGACTAATTTATCCGGCCCAACCCCTAGTGGATCAATCCATCCATCACTTTCTCACATAAGAAACCTTAATGGGCTCACATTGGACCGGAACAAACTTACTGGACCCATACCCGAGTCATATAAGGGTTAGAGCCCAAATCTTTTGTTTATGTGTCTATCAAACAATCAGCTCTCGGGCCGGGTCCCATTATCTCGGGGTGATTTGAACTTCATTTCGATCTGAGTTACATAAAAATACGAATTCTTATCTTTTTTTTTTTTATGTTAATTATCGGTTCGAGAAATTCTATATTAAAGGTCCTTATTCCGGTTCGAGGTTTAGTCATAGTTAAGGTTCTTCACCTCTCCCAGTGAATATATTTAGTGGGGATCAAATCTGACACTTTTCCCACAAATTCAACTTGTGTTGCCAACTGAGTCACATCACGTTGGTTACACGAGTTCTTATCACTATATAAGTATAGATAACATAAAAATTATTTTCATCACATTAATTTAGTCATAGAAAAAATAAGAAATATTTTTACTATATATATATCATTCATGATCATAACTTTTAGCTACCATACATATTTAAATTTTCTAATCTCTTAAATAATTACTATATCAGTCTTTTTTAACATTTTTGGTATTGCAATACTTGGAAACCATATTAATTGCCATTCTAAGCAATGTTGATACTATATTATTGTAATTTATTTTAAGAAAAACCAAAATCATATTTTGATGCATCCCTATATTCTCATTTCAAAGAAAGAAAACTCTCTATTTCCCAATTATGACTGGTGAATTGTTTCAAGATACCCTAACATTTGAATTACTCATACTTAGATCCCCTATGTTACGAAAAATTACACAATAAATCCTCTGTAATTTTACTTTTCTTTCAATTTGCTCTTTACGTGTGTTTTGCCTAATCCTGAAATTTTCCATATGATTTCTAAAGTTACCATTCCATAGATGGGAAAAAATTTGTACCCTAATTTTATAGATTTTGTGTGAGCCGAAAATATTATATAATACCCCTCAAATTTTATAAAATATTACATACTAGAGCGTGCAGATTGCCAATACGCAAAAGTTCTGGGTGTAGATGCAAATTATTACAAAGACTGAGTACCAAAGAGGAAAAGAAACTAGCCGTTGGGGGGAAAACTTCAACGGCTATTTATCAAAACAATTTTCCAAATCAATCAGCATCTTCTTACAAAAAGCCCGTTAGTTGTCTGCACATATATTTCTTACTGATCTCTTTCTGCAAATCAATTTCTCATCCAATATATATCCAAACTCAGAGACTCTCTGAAACAAAACCAAATCAAGATGAATGATCTGATGACGAAATCCTTCACAAGCTACGTCGATCTGAAGAAAGAAGCCATGAAAGACCTCGAATCGGGCCCCAACCTTGAGCTCGGCTCGACCCAAACAGACCACAACCTCACATCCTTCCTGGAGGAAGCCGAACAGGCAAAACTAGAAATGAACTCAATCAGAGAAATCCTAACCCGGTTACACGAATCCAACGAGGAAGGCAAAACCCTCCACAAGCCCGAAGCCCTCAAATCCCTGCGGGCCCGCGTGAATGCAGACATCGTATCCGTATTAAAACGGGCGCGGGCAATAAGGACCCGTTTGGAGGAAATGGATAGATCGAGCAGGAGGCTTTCTGGATGCAAAGCGGGCGATCGGACCCGGTTGGCGGTGACGAACGGGCTGAGGAAGAAGATGAAGGAGATGATGATGGAGTTTCAGGAGCTGAGGCAGAGGATGATGACGGAGTATAAAGATACGGTGGGGAGGAGGTACTTTACGGTTACTGGGGAGTACCCTGATGAGGAGGTGATTGACAAGATTATTTCTAGTGGTGATGGGAGTGGTGGAGAGGAGTTCTTGTCTAAAGCTATACAGGTAATTTAATTTTAATTTGTCTCTTCTTTTTGTTGAATTGTTTGAGTTCTGTTTGCTGTATATTTAAGGATTTTGTAGTTTTTAGTTTGAATTAATACTTGTGCTGAATTATAATTATTTAGAAACTATTATGTTCTCAAAGTAATATGATTTGTGCTATGAATAATGTAGGATACATAAAACCAAGGGATAATTACGAAAAACCTCCTGAGAAGTTAGGTCTTTTTTCCGAAATTCTGGAACTTTGAGACAATGCGAATTCTCCCGTGTCAATGATTGTCAAAGATTTTCCGTTAGTTTAGTGGATATTTGTAATGTTTTGCAAACCTTTGTATAATATAATTTCGTAATCTTTCAATGTTTTATAGTGTTTTTCGTAAACGATGTAAACCTCAGTGTGGTATTTGTAAATGACCCATAAAACAATGTATAAGCAAGCAACTACTCAGAAAAAGAATGTTGGACTAGAAAAGTAGGATGGAAGTTTGAATTTAAAAAACTTCAAGATTATTGATAAACGAGGCAGCAAACAACTCTCTATTTATAGAAAAAATTGTTCTAATTCTTTAATTGTCCAGTGAAATTCAAAATGGTTGTATGTATCTTGTTCTTAGCATATATAACTTAGTTAAGTTTTATTGATAGAAGAGGGGAAATTACATTTACTACCCCTTGGATTTGTGATAATTACAATTTAGTCCCTCTATTCTCAAAAAATACAAGAAAATCCCTGACATTTTACTTTGATACTGTGAACTCCCTTAAACAGGGTAACTGTCTGTTTGTCTTTTTAGCCTAAATATGGTATAGTTTCAGTGATTTTTTGCAATAAAGTAACATATTAGTGAGTTTTTTAAAATTTCTGAAAAATAGATTGACTAAATTGTGATTGTTGGTGTAATTAATAGGAGCATGGGCGGGGGAAGGTGTTGGAGACGGTGGTGGAGATACAAGACCGCCACAATGCGGCCAAGGAAATCGAGAAGAGCCTTTTGGAGCTCCACCAGATATTCCTCGACATGGCGGTGATGGTGGAGGCGCAGGGCGAGCAGATGGACGACATCGAGCACCACGTCATCAATGCGGCTCAATACACCCATGATGGAACGAAAAACCTCAAGATTGCTAAAGATCATCAGAAGAGCAGCAGGAGGTGTTTGTGTATTGGGATCATTCTTCTTCTTGTGCTCATTCTTCTTGTGATAATCCCCATTATCACCAGTTTTACCAAGTCATGAGCTTTGTTGTTTTCCTTTTCTTTTCGAATTAATTCTTTTATTTTTGTTGTTGCATTAAGTCTTCTTTTCCTTGAAGGCAAATTGATGTGTATTTTCAATCCTATGAGAGTATGTACTAATGATAATTCCTATATTTGGAGTATCAATATCAATTTCTTAATGCTTGAGTAGCAAAATGATTACAATTTAATCAATATAAATGCTCAAAGTGTAGTTTTTAAAAATATATATATGAGGAATTCAAATAGTTTGATATGTTGATTGTATATTATAATTATAATTATTTAGCTAATAGAGTCGACAGTATTATTATCGGTAATTTCTCAATGTTTACTTTAATTTTACATTGAGTCCCAAAGTTTAACGGACTTAATCGAATGTGGGCAAATTATCTAGTTTCGGTATTATGTTAACCACTAATGTACGAACACGGCTGATTTTGTGTCCATGCAATGTCTAATACGTGTTGGATATGCACACGGTTCCAACACGGTCCGAATATGTGTAGGACACGGCATAAAGTATCCGAAAAAAAAAAAAAAAAAGAAATTCCGACATGGCGAGGACACAGCTAGGACATGCGAGGGACACGGCTGGGACACGGAAATGACACGACATACTCAATTTATTTATTTATTTTTACTTAAAAGAGTCAAAATTTATTTGGAAAAAAATAAAAAATTATAAATGAATGAAACGGTCTATTAAATTAATTTAAATTTATTTTTTCATCATTTTCAATTGATTCTCACAATATCATAATCTACAAACTATAATATTTTTTTAACATAATAATCAATTTATAATTGAAAATAAGTATATTATATTGTAATAAATTTATTTTTAAATTAATATTTGTATATATTATATATGAACACTTATATTTTTATTAAAATTTATATTAGTCAACTGTGTCAGAGCCGTGTCGTAACCTAATTTTTTTTTTAAATTCATGGTGCCTTGTCCGTATTGTGTCATATCTATCGGTGTCCGGGTAACATAGATGTTAACAATAGCCCACATGCAAGACACTTGGGATGTTAGGCAACCACTTTATGAAATTTTTTGTTTCGTTATTTTTTATTATTATTGGCCTCATCGCTCAAGGTTTAGCTTAGTTTACACATTGAGTCCCAAACTTTTTTGGATCCGACACATTGAGTCCCAATGTTTAACATTGCATATGGGCTCTTGGTTAACATATTAACGCACGGGGCAAAAGGATCATATTTGATTAAATACATCAAATCTTGGTAGTCAATGTGTCAAACTAAAAAATTATGGGACCAAAAATGATGGTTTTACTATTATTATTTATTGAAATGCAATGCAGAAGTGCAGATTTTTATTACCAAAATAAATATGCTGAAGTACAGAATCCAAAGCCCCCTTTCTTCTCTATTCACAGTTCCACCTCAAAATCCTACTCCAAAATCCATACTCATAAACAACAACAATGCCTCAAACAAGAGCAACAACTCAAGATTCTTGTCTGATTCATTCACAATTCCATGTGAACATTCAACAACTTCACATTCCAAATTTACCAACATTAACATCACACAGATGGTCGAACAAGACCTTCTCCAACATCACGTCAAAACTCAATGTAATCTCGGCAAAATCAAACGTTCTGATGCTCATTCATACTTCGATGAGCTAATTCAAATGCAACCCGTACCTCCCACGGATATATTTAATCATATGTTGGGTTCCATTTCGAGGAAAGGGCTATGCAGCGACGTGTTCGAGCTGTATCACAAGATGGGTGTTCATCAAATTCCACTCGACTTATACACTCTGAATATTTTGTTGAATTGTTGCACGGGATTAAGTGATACGAGATATCTGTGGTGTGTGTTTGGTGAAATTATTAAGAGGGGCTTTCGGATGGGGTCAATTACCGTGAATATTTTGGTAAAGGGTTTGTGTTCACAAGGTGAATTTCTGCCTGCCTTCCAACTATATGATAAAATGTCTCAACAAGGTGTCCAAGCAGGGTGTTTCGCATGTGGGACTTTGATAAATGGGCTTTGCAAAACTGAAAAGGTAACCTTAGCTATTGAGCTGCATCATAGAATGCTGGAGAACAATTGTGACGGAAACGTGCAAACGTATAGCATGATTATAGATGCGCTCTCCAAAGAAGGAAAGATGGCTAAGGCAATAGAATTTTTCCAAGAAATGGTAACTAAGGGGATTCCTCCAGATGTAACATCTTATTGTTCTTTGATAAATGGGTTTTGTAGGTTGGGGAAGTTTAGTGATGCAGAGAAATACTTTAATCAAATGATTGGTGAAGGAATATCACCGGACGAATACACTTATAATTCTTTAATTCATGGATTTTGCCAGTTCAATTTGTTGGAGGGAGCTATAAAAATCTTCGATCGCATGAAGCGCGAAGGTATTTCTCCCGGTGCTGTAACATTTAACATACTGATAGATTACTTTTGCAAATGGGGAAAGGTGGACAAAGGCTGTGAAGTGGTTACTCTAATGATTAAAAATGGCAAAGAACCTAATTTAGCTACGTATAACTCTCTGATTTATGGATTTTGCGTAGTTGATCGTTTGGGTGATGCTGAAGATGTATTCAAATCAATGGAAAGTAGAGGTCTCAAACATAATGTAGTTAACTACAATACACTTATTTTCGGTTATTGCAAGAGACGAGCAGTTGGCAAAGCTATGGCATTATTTTCTCAAATGCTTGCAAAAGGGTTGGATTTGAAACCAACACAAGCAACTTATAGTACACTAATAGGAGGACTTTGTCGAGAAGGGAAGATCAAAACTGCCAAAAAACTCTTCAGTGATATGCAAAACTCTGGCCTATCTCCAAATCCACATGTTTACACTGTTCTACTTGACGGTTTATGCAAAAACGGGTGTATTGATGAGGCGTTGAAGCTCTATTCTTCAGGCGAAAGAAACGGGATTCAACCAAAGATTGAATTTTTAAGTATTCTTGTTGATGGAATGTGTAGGGCTGGTAGATTGGATGAAGCTACTAAGATGTTTGATGAAATGTCTGAGAAAGGATTGGAGCCTGATATTGTGGCTTATAATATAATGATTAATGGTTTATGTAAAAATGCGAAACTTTTGGAGGCTAATATGATGCTTTCGGAAATGGCTGAGAAGGGTTGCCAACCGGATTCGATCTCATTCAGCACAATCATTCAGGGTTATCTGCAGAAAGATGACACAGAAAATGCAGTGAGGGTTTTGAAAGATATGCGTGAGAGAAATATAAAGGTAACTGATGGGATCGTTGCAATGATCCTCCAACGTATGGTGGAAGATGAGAAGTTCAAAGGAGCAATCGAGTCGCTTCCCAGTTTTAAGGATTTCGAATCGCTTTGAGGAATGTGGATGACAGAAAATCATCAGAGTATTGAGGAACTTGCTAGCATCAATATCTGAAGCGTAGTTGTAAATAATTCTGGACTAGGAATTGTTTAGAGAAATTCAATCTTGTGCAACAAAATGTAACTGTGATGAATTCTGGAGAGGATCTTATCTTTCTGTAAGAAGATCTTGTCCGGATGGTGCTAGGAGTTGTAATTAGAGTCGATAACATTGATCACTGATGTTTAATGTAAGTATGCTTATTTATGGTAAATTGCAAATTTTCCCTCTTAATTTTAAATTGCAAATATTTTCTTTCTATCATTAATATTATGAAATTTAGGTGATATTATCTAAGGTTGTAAATAGATAACTGAAAATCCGATATCCGTCTACATCCGTATCCATTTAGAAAGGATATTATCCACATTCAATTATACACATCCAAGTTATAAATGATAATGATATAGTAATTACTAATTAGACATGAATTTTTAATATCCGCTCCGGTTACAAATATTTTGGATATATCCAAAATTCGATATTTCCGTTATCCGTATTCGATAAATAATATTATATTTATAATAGTCTTATTATATATGTTGAAAATTTTATTTATTTATGCATATAATGAGGGGAGAAATTATTATTTAGGCAATAATTTTGATAATTATAAAAAATAATAACAAGATACATTATTATCTATGATGCACAGACACTCCTAAAAATTCTATCATGCCGTGTTGTGTCGTGTCCGACATCGTATTGGACACCAGTATCGGACACTTCTCTAGTGTAAAATGTGGAAAAAAATCCGTGTCGTGTCGTGTCCGTATCCGTGTTTCATAGATTATTATATTATTGATAATAACAATAATTATTATGTCTCAAGTTAGGTTATTATTATGTATAAATATATTCTAAAGATAAATAAAAGATTTTATAAATTATATAATTGATATAATTTCAAAATTTTAGAATAAATTTTATAAAAAAAATAGTTTTTTAGATAGACAAAAAAATTAGAATTTTATTACTTATCTCAATAAGTATATTCTAAAGTTTCATGGTTTGTCAAGTTAATGTATGTATGAATTTAATGAACTAGAGATAATATTTGATTGAATTGTGAAATTTTATTCCACTGTTTTTTTTAAAGGAAATACCCCTCAAAGAGGGGAAACTATAATAATTTAAATCATGAGAAGCAAATTCAGTACCTAAAGAGAGAACATCACCAAAACCAACGCGAGCCGAAACTACATTCCTAACTAAAGCATGAGCTACTCTATTAGCATCACGTCGAACGAAAGAAAACTTAAACTTAGTAAAAGAGCCTAACAAAATACGAATATCCAAAATTAAATTACCCAAAGGGGAGAAATCCTCCGAGTCACATTGAAACTTCTGGATCAAACTAAGACAATCGCCCTCAAACACCACTTTAGACCAACCAAAATCCCGAGCCAACTTCACAGCATATAAGCATGCTAGCGTTTCAGCCAGTTCCGGATCAGACGTACCCGGAGCCCCCGCCGATTCCCACTACACAGGAGCCCGAAAAGTCACGGCCCACAACGCCAACGCCCACCTCCCTATCCTCCGCGAACACTGCAACATCAAAATTAACTTTAAACCAACTCGCAGACGGGTTCTGCCACCTATTTGGAAAAGGTCGAGCCACACGAGAAGCCGATGTCAAAACCGACCGGTCACTCAATACTGCATATTCTTTGGCAAAGCACGCCACCTCAATCAGCGAACGAACAACCCCTTCAAACAACTTTTTATTTTGGGATCCCCAAATTGTCCACAAAAAAGTTAGAAATCTCCCTCTGCCAACCCCGTCCAACTCGGCCAATGCTCGTTGAAATCTGGTTGTTTTTTGTAAAATATGTATATAAAACAAGTAAACGAATTCAGATATCCGAATATTAGAAATATTTGAATACTTAGTAATCGATATTTTTATAAATACGAATAACTCAATATCTTGATAATATCTGCAGATACGGATACGAATACATATAACGATTAACGAATAAGGATTCAAATAACAGTGTGCTAAATGGGTCCAGATACGAATAATGTAGTTACGGGATAACCCAATATCTTTATAAATTTGCGGTTTTGACCTCGGGCTTTGGGGCCAAAAGGAATTTCTCCTTTTCTAAATAGTGAATTATCCTATAGTGGAAAAATGAGTGAATTTTGGAGAAAAGTTCCATGAAGATTATGCCTTTCCAAATTGCCATTTAAAAAGAAATCTTGTTGTTAGTTTGATTTCAATTATGAACAAAATAATTTATGATTTATGTTTTAAATAATTTGATAGATGACAAATTTTGGTATGCAAAATTTGGTGGCTCGGCCTACCGACAACGCGGGAACAAAGCTGTATATAACGAATAGCAATGTCCAAAATTTCATAATTGGGAAGAGAAAATTATTTTGACCGAAAATAAAATAATCGAACCATTTTATTATATGATCAAGATATTAATAGAGCGCGGTCGTTATGCTAGTTTAATTAGAAATTTCAAGTTTGACTCTTTATAAACGTAAATAGGGAGAATTTTTTATCTAAATGGTCCGGTCTCACTTGACTCATATAAATAGATTTTAGAAAAAAAAGGTTAAATTGGAAAAAAACTATTAGAAAATAAGGTGATAGACGTGCCTCCAATCAGATTTGCCGCCACCATGGCGTCGTCTTCACCAGATCTGCCACCACCTAGCCACCGCTGCTAGTCTGATGCAGTGTTTTTTCGGTTTTGAAGGTGACTACTTACCACTGATACAAAAGATACAGGGTGATGATGAGGTTCAGCCAATCTCTGAGAGTTTTATTGAATATATTAATTAGATTCGTGGTAGGTTTGCTTATTTGTTGTTTTCTTTTTTTCTCAAACGTGTGGCAAACTGTATTGCCCATTTTATTTTACTTATTCGCAAAGATTGTAGTTTCGACTAGCGTTATGTTTGGAACATGTCTCAACCTTCGTACATAATCTTGTATTTTATGAGTTGAATGTTTAATGCAGTTATCCCTCTTCGAGTGATGTTTATTTTCAAAAAGAAAATAAGGTGATAGAAACCCGCATAAAGCGATAACGTCAACAAATATTTGGAGAGTCAGACTTGTAGAGTCCAAAGCAACAATATTTATCAATACTAGCTTTTAACCCCTGTGTACATCGGGAAAATTAATTTATAATTATAAATTTAATATATTAATATTAATTATAGTTTATATATTAACAACTTGAATATATATCACAAATTTAACAGAGTTTTTTTATAAATTGATATATATATTCTCGCATGGAAAAATCTATTTATAAAATATATATTATTAAATAAACTGAATCACATTTTCTTATATAATTATTAATCATATATATAAATAATTAACTCATAATTTGAAACACACACCAAAATAATTCTTTTTATAAAATAATTATACTCTATATATAGGAAAAAATTTATTTTAAATATATAAAAAATATGATATAATTTTGTATTTGTAATAGAGAGAATATATATATATATATATATAGTCTTTTTTTTTAAATCACGCACACAATCAATATAAAAATATTGAAATAATAATTAAAATATAGAAAATGTTTAATAATAGACCATATAAATAATTATTGGAATCTCTTGTATACTTGGTATTATTTTTTGTTGAATAATTTATTATTATTTCATTATTAATTAACAATAATATTCATTTCATTATTGAAATTTCCTTTATATTATGGCAATATTAATATTTATATGTAATAACTTAATAAATTATTCACATTGAAATTAAATATAATTTTTTCACCTCAAAATGGAAATGAAACACGTGTATTTGGAGATCTTTTCTAAAAAAAAACCAACTATTTATTTATTTTATAATATTAAGGTAATAATAAAATTTAATTAAACTTATATTCTAAAAAATATACGTAATTATGTAACCCCACAAATAATTAAAAGAAATTTTGAAAATACAATTACATGATAGATAAAAAGAAACAAAATAAAAAAAATATTAATTTTAGAACTAAATAATCTTTTACCCAAATATTGTTAATATTTTGTGAATAGGAATTCTTCTATACTATGCTTTCATGTACAAATTAAATATTAAATCTAAACTATAAATAATTTTAAGCTCCCCTTCAATCATATATATATATATATATATATATATATATATATATATAGCATTTAAATATAAAGTTCACAATAATTAGCAAAGCTTATTAAAATTTACTTAAAATTATTTCTTAAATGAAATTTTCAATATCAATATTATATAAAGTAGTTATATAATTCTATAATTATATAGGAGTTACAATTTTTTTAATATAAACCAATATATGGAATGACAATTAAATATATATGTAAGTTACAAAAATCACAATTAATGAACTTAATTATAGAAATAATCTACATGGCAAAATGAACTAATTTTAACTAATCCAACTCATTAACACATAAGCATATTTCCTTAAACATCTCACTCATTCATTTTCATATATATATATATGATTCGAACAAATATATATTAATGTTGTGGATATATAATTAAGTATACTAAGAATGTTGGAAAATGGAGAAAAAATACAAGTGTCATGTTCATGCCAAATATTTTAGTCTAAATCCGATTTGATCAAACTAATATGTATATTTTATGAATAGCGACTAATAAATGTTTTAATATAATTAATTGAAATTTAATTGAACTAGGTTGAAGATTCCGTTTTGGTAGATGAAAAGAAAAGGGAAAGTGAGTCCCACATTGTTTAATGTTATTATTATATTTCCACTATTTTATTCCACACTTAAATAGTCATCAAGGTGACTATATACTCATGAAAGGCTAGTTAATATTTTCTTGAATGATAACTTCAACCTTCATTAATAGCCACTTCCTTAGTGAAAAAATAGTCATATATTTTTTTAGTTTCGTACCCAATTTTTCCGAATTAGGGTATTGTAGAGGTTCAATTAGAGACAATTCTTTTAATGTAGTCATATATATTTACTAGTATAATTGTCACAACGATTAAAGTATAATTTTAAATATCTAATTTATTTTAAATTTGTATTATGTTAACATTAATTTGTGTAATTAAAAAACTAAATTAGAGTAAATAGAAATTAAAGAAGATAAAGAGAGAAGAAGAGAAGGAATATAAATGTGAATAAAAAAGGAAAGAGTTAAAAATAGCGAAATTATATATATTTTGATATTTAATTTCAATTCTTGAAGTAAAATAAGGACAACTATTTTAATAAACTCATTTATAGGGATTATATTAATTGAAATCTTTTACTTTATAAAAGAGTATAGATAATTCTACATCTCTATTAGTTTTTCTTTTTTTTGTTTTCAAAAGTTTATTAATTTATCATAATAATTAATAATTAGTTGGTAAAGTTCCAAATAATATTTGTCGTGTTGCACATCAAGTTTAAAATATTTTCAAAAGACCATCTAAATTGGTTGGTATTGTCTTTAAAGAATAATTAAGTTGTTTGGTCAGCACAAGAAGTTCAAAATTGTGGGCGGCCATAAATTTCAATAATTAAGGGAAAGAAAAATAAAGAGAATAAGAACAAACGAAATCCATATATTCCATTTCTTTCTATTAAAAAAACCAATATATTCCATTATTCTACCAAAAAGCAGTGTATTAAGTTGTTATGGGGTTGGTATTGGGTGAGAAAAGAAGCTTCTTTCTTTTGATCCAACTCATAGTTTCCAAGAGAATTGATAATATTATGTAATAACACTCCTAAAAATATCATTATATAGTACTGGCATGTTATTTTTTTGGTCGGTAAAGGAAAACAAAATAATTAATCACGGCTCAAGTCTGCCTAAATACAATCGACTGCGCCTCAGGCGGGGAATCATTCCAAATAACAATAAAACCAGTGTTATCATGTCCAAGCTTAGCAAGTAAGTCAGCACAAGAATTTCTCCCCCTCTTGACATGTATAAGTTTACATTCCCATGGAAGACGAAGAAAGTTTCTACAATCTTGAACAATAAGACCTAGGGGATGAGAGTCCACATCCGCCTTTTCAATCAAGTTAACAATAATCTCTGAGTCAATTTCAAAAATCACTCGAAGCAATCTCCTTTCCCATGTAGTACTGGCATGTTACATCTCTAGTGGTAAATATTAAAAGATATTTGTATTGTTTCGTGTCCGTATTTCGGTATCTGTATATCATGCGCATCCCAAATAAAAAGGGCTACTTTAAATTACTCCGTTGTATTTGTTTGGCAATATCCATAATATGTGACCTCAAAGATAAGCCAAATTTAATTAATAAATTCTTAATAGCAATCTCACTTTAAATAGTACTTGGGTATTTATTTCATTTCTAAATACACTTGAATTCTTGACCCCAAGCATGTTTGTGTATTAACGGATCAATTATAGTTATTATTTCGCTTTCATGTCAAAATATATAAATATATATATATATATATATATATATATATATAGTTGCTGCAAAATTAAGGTATAATGTAATCCCTAACTGATAAATAGTTGCATGAGAAAATGATTGGATTGGACATGAGATTTGCACCTAATATAAGTAATTTATTAGTTTCAACTAATGAGTTGGTCAATTTTAAAACTTAGTAAAACTTCATTTAATAACTTAATATTATGTAGTATATAACTAACATGCATAGAGATTGGTATTTTTTTGGGATAATTAAAAAAAAAATAGAAATTAGTTTTTTTTTTTTTGAAAATATCTCAAAACTTTAGAACATTATAAATATTCTTTGGTCAGCTGCAACCTTAAAAGTACCTCGCTTAAGAGTGTAAGTATAAGGTTATACGATTTTATATTATTTTTTGAAAACATCGTAAACTCTCAACAAATTTTCATAATTGGCCCTGTTTTTTTGGTTGATAATAATAGAGATTGATAAACGTTATCATGAAGAAGCTAGATTGCGATTAATATCATAGTATTTCTTATAATAATTTAGAAAATCTCATCTCATCAGGTAGTTTTTAAAATTAATCAGATTCAAATTATTAATGTCCATGGTCTCAAATTATTTTTCTTTAACTTACCTATGATGGATAAAAGTTTTTTAAAAAAATAATTTTAATTTGGAAGGATTTAAAAGCTAAACATAGTGATCATATGTTTAATTAAATAAATTACATTATAGATTGGTGGATTAGGCAGAAGTGAACACAAAAGAAAAGAAAAAAAAAGGTGTATTCCAATTTTAGAATTAATAAATGGTATAAGGGCTTTATCAAAAGGGTTAGCAATAATAATCAAATATGGGTCCTCCTATCCTTAGCAATTATTAGTGTGTGTAATCAGGATTTGTCGGAGAGTTGAGACTTAAATGTCGTTTTGACAATCTAACCCTCCGAGTTAGACTGTCAAAATTAGTATTATTAGCTGTATTTCAAAGGATATAGCTGTCCATTATTAAATTAATTAAGCAAAACTAATTTATTTAATTTTGGAATAATTTAGAGGATAATGTCGGAGAACCGGACTTCACTTTCTTTTTTCACTTTTGTATTCAAGTCTTATTATTATTATTATTATTAGGAATAATTACATGGACACCCCTCGATTTAGGAGAAATTATTGTAAGACTCCCTCGACTATTGAAAATTACAAACATACCCCCTAATCCTAATGAAAATCTAAAAAAACTTAACATAAAGCTGCAAAAAGACTAAATAACGCATAACATTTTTGTTATAGTGTTTGCTATACCTGAAATGAGTAAAGTGATTGAGTTGTTGTCTAATTAATAAAACGTCAACGTCTACTTGGAAATAAGAAAATGACTAACGGCAAAAACTAAGTCCACATTGATAAGCCCCAAGTTCGATCCCCACTAAACACATTCAACCTTAACTGTGACTAAGCCCCGAACAGTAGTTCACAAAAATAAAAAATAAATTTTCGAGAGGTGTCTGTAATTTCTAATATTCGAGGGAGTCTTGTTGTCTTTTAACTTAAATCAAGGGGTGTAAATATAATTATTTCTAAATTATAATAATAAATAAATAATAAATTAGGGCGCGACTTCAAAATTTCAAATAATGGAAAACCCAAGAATTTATATTTGGAGTTTGGACCACCAAATGAAAATCCACATCCAAAAAGAAGGAAGAAAAAATAAAATAAAATTGGAAAATAAAAATCACATTACAAAACTTCAAATACTTTTACCTCCAAATCAGGCCCAAAATTGTAATTTCACACCCAACACTTTATGACTCAACTCAAACCCCATTAGCCATTAGGCCATCCGCCATTACTTTACTCATCAAAATTCTCAACCGCCGTCAACTAACGCCGTTATTTTATTCCCATCCCCTCTATAACTATATGCACGAAGACAAAGAAAGCCCACTGTCACACATAGTACACACACTACGAGTTCGAGAAAGCTCCCGATAAGGAAAACCCAGCAGCCAAATTAAGCTAAAAGATCAGAATTTTGACTTATCTGTAAGAAATTATTCCTACATTTTTTCAGTTCTGTTCTATATCTCTGTCTATGCGTATGATATGTGTGTGTTCGCTGACATTTAATTGCAGCTCGATCAAGTCGTGTGTGTTTCTATGATTCATGAATTTTTTTTAAGCAAGCAGATCTAATAGCTTTAAGAAGGTTTCGGAGTGTGCATTTTGCTTTCTTTTTTGCGTTTTAACTGAATTTTGCTGGTTTTGGAGTTCATTAGTGTAATTCTGAAGTAAATTTTATTGGGTGGGTAAATGATCACCTGCTGCCAATTTTGATTATTGAGAAATTGAAGACCAATTTCTTATTTGGTTAATATGCCATAAGACTTTCGCAAAAGGTTCTTTCCTAAGCTTGTTTGAGTTGGTTGGATGATTGAGGTTCCAACTTTTGATTCAATTTTTTCATTTTCTTTATAGACTTTCATTTTGCATGTTTCCTATTGATAAACCAGTCAAATTCTGTTTTTTCACAAAACAATAATCATTGGCGGAGTGGAAGATACATAAAGTGATGTTTGATTTCAAAAGGAAACACATGTTATGTTTGTATAAGTTTTTATACAATTGTTAACTAGGGGATTGGCCGATACCTAAAACATAAAACGAATGGTTTGTTTGTTTATCGATGAAGCTCTTTAAAATTGTCATCCTAACTATAGCCGTTTTTAACACTTCGCCCTCTAAACTTTTTTCTTGACAAACCACCATCTCAATTATGCGTTTTTTACACTTTGCCGTCTGGAACCATTTTTAGGTGGTTTCGGCCATCGGAAAACCGCTCACGTGAATAATTTAAAGGCAATTTTGTACAATTCACGGCATAAATGGTTCATTTTCTATACCAACAAGGACTTTTATGCTTTGAACTACACAAAATTGCCCTATTATTCAAATGGCTTGCACATAAGCGGTTTTCCGATGATTGAAACCACCCAAAAATGGTTCCAGATGGAAAAGCATAGAAAATGCATAGTTTAAGGATGGTGGTTTGTCAAGAAAAAAAGTTAAAGTGCCAAAGTGTAAAAACGGGTAAAGTTCGGATGGCAAAATGTATTTTCTCTTATTTGTTATTGTTATCTTAATTGTTGAAGTTCTTAAAGGTGCTTAACTTATAGCCAGTTGTAGGGTTTATGTATTCATGCACTACGTTGAGGTCCAACTTAAATGAATAAGTTTTGATGTTCATTTCAAAAAGTACCTTGACATGCAAACAAGTCAATGGTTCCAATAAATTTATATATGAAAGAGACTCTTTTCAGTCTAATTTGGGTGCATATGAATGTAATAATACTTGATTCATATATAAAGACGTTATAATAATTATTTCTTCCATCATCTCAGTATTATGGGGATGGAAGGAAGCGACGTTCATATTGACAAGGAGCCAGACGGCGTGATTATCTACTCAAACGGCCCCACTCATGATTCAAATTACGAAAATGCCCCTCAGCAAGATGATGATGTGTCACAACAACCAGAGCTGAATAATCTTGATTCACAGCTTGTTGATGTATTGGATGAGAATTCTGATACACAGGACTGTGATGTGAAGGAATGCAATCCTGAAAAGTCAGCTGAGGTTACAAAACTTTGTCAAGATGATAAATGCCAACCTAATTCATCTGAAGTAAGTCAAAAGGTAAAAGATGATAATAAGAAGAAAAGGGGCCCTGGTAAAAAAAAATCCAAGTCTCCAAAATGCACTGTTCCTCAGCCATTTGCTCTGGCAACTGAAAAACGGGCTTTATTTGGAAGTCGTGCTTACGTGGCAGAGTTTGATAAGTTTGCTTCTGGAGAAAAAACTTCTGCTAAGCAGAATCCGGTAAAATATTTAAATTATTATTTACAATTCGTGCTGATATATTGTGTCACATTACTTAGTCTTTTACCTAAAAATCCAACTTTTAAGAGAAAAAAGTTCGGTTTTCCTTCTGTTTGTGCTAATATGTTACTTGGTAATTTGTATAACCTTATGTCTTCCTTGAGTTTTTTTTTGGGTTGAATTCCTTGATTTTTATTACTTCGCCTTATCATGTGCTTAGGGGGTGCTTGCAAAAACCTCTAGTTTAGAAGCTAAGTTGTAAAAGATTGATGTAGTAAGAGTTGGGAGTGTTCGGGGAAACAAGTATAAAAATACTTCTAAATAATGGGAAAAAGAACCTAAAAATTGAAAAAAAACACCCCAGAAGTTGCTTCTAGCTTCTAGCATCTAGCTTATTTTTAGCAGAAGCAGTAAAACACACACACACTCTCTATTTCTGCACTTTAACTGAATACATTTTGCAAACACTCCCACGAGAGATCGATTTCATTTTCTTGTCAAATGAGAACAATCAGTTTGAACAAAAACTCAATCAAGTTAGTTTGCAAAGTTGATTTTTTTTTGCATTTAAGATTAACAGCAAGTTAATTAGATCCTCTGTTTCGATGCAGACGGTCCCACCAATTGTACTAAGGAAGCCATTGCAAATTGATAACAAGAAACACTCTGATGAAGATAACTGTTCTATTACCTCATCGTATCCTATATTTCCCCCTAAATAAGTTTCAATTTTTTTTTAATATTTTTTTACTTCTATTCTGATTTTCCTTAACAATTTTAAGACCTGTTACACCAGCAAGAAAGTATAAGATAACTGTTGCCTCAGCACCAGTCTTTAAGAGCAGCGAACGTGCTGAAAGAAGGAAGGAGGTAAATTTAAAATAAAATAAAAAATTTCTTGCAAATTATAGTTGTTTGCATATAAATCTTAATTGAATAGATGATTCTTGATTTGTTATTTTAATGAGGCTTGTCTATTTTTAGTTCTCCTCAAAATTAGAAGAGAAACAACAAGCATTGGAGGCTGAGAAAAATCAATTTCAGGAGAGGACTAAGGTAAGTTTACACTCTAATGTAGTTAAAATGACATTTATGCCGTTCTTGGAGATGCAATTCATTGTACTTGGCTGAGTTATCAAATTTTGTAGGAAGAGACTGAAGCAGCAATCAAGCAACTGAGGAAGAGTTTGATGTTTAAGGCAACCCCAATGCCAAGCTTCTATCATGAAGGTCCGCCTCCAAAGATTGAATTGAAAAAGGTAATGTCGTTTTTCTGCAATAATTATGCTTCAAAAAACTTTTGATATGTTGCTTTCATATTTAGAAGGTGTTTGGCTGAGCTTATAAGATCTTCTAAACAGCTTATAAGCTATCTAGGAGCTTACACTCAAAAGGTGTTAGGCAATTTTCTATTGAAAGAGCTTATAAGATGTTAGTAAGCTCCGCTCCTTTCACATAAGTTGGGGGGGTGGGGGTACCGACTTATTTTCAAGATCTCAACAGACTCCCTTCTTTGTGAGTATTGCCATTACTAACATCGTATAAACTCATAATCTTATTTTTATCCACACACTTCTAGATCTTATTCTTAAAAAAAGATTTAGCATTTTAAATGATGTGAGAGCTTATAAGCTCTTTAAAATAAGCTTAGCCTTGAGTAGCCTTATAGCTTATAAGCTGCTACGTCTTATTGTTTAGTTGACAATATGTTGGATAAAATAAGATCTAGTAGATTATATAAGTTGTAACTATGTTCGGTTAAAAGAAAAGGTTGTTTACTTTTTAGCAGAGTAACAATGTGAAATAAAATAATAAAATCAATTTCTAATACATAATTATTTTTTGAGATGAATGAAATGTAATATTGAAAGAAAATATATATATTCGTGCAGTTTTAAGTTTGAAATTAGACAGCTTATAAGCTGTTCTATAAAAATATTAGCTGGAGCTTATGTTATGTTTTATGGTGAATACATACAGTACCCCTAGTTTGCCATAATTACAAATACCCAACTCTGTTTCAAAAATTACAGAAAACCCCTTGAGGTTTCAAAAAATTACCAAATATAACAAAATCACCCTTTTTTTGGGGTGAATTACATATAGTACCCCTAGTTTTCCATAATTACAAATACCCCCCCTCTGTTTTTAAAAATTACAGAAAACCCCTGAGGTTTCAAACTATTACAGATATCTAAAAAAATACCCCTGTACTTTATACCAAAAAACTCACAAAAAAAACCTGCAATTTGATTGTTTGAAATCTCAGGGGGGTTTCTGTAACTTTTCAAAACAGAGGGGGGTATTTTGTAATTATGGAAAACCTTAGGGGTAATGTATGTAATTTGTCCCTTTTTATTAACATCTCCGAAATAAGCTGCTTGGAGTTCCTTGATTAAAAATATTACCTTACTTCCCCCCAAAATATTATTACTTTACACTTTGGAGGAGCTTATAAGCTGTTTCAAAAGTTTAAAACTCTGCCAAACACCCTCTTAAAGAATATAATGGTTGGAAACAAAGATAAAACTTAATTTTTTTTAATTCTTGTGATCATCTACGTCTTGATTTCAATTATTCAATATATCAGGCACCTCCCACACGTGCAAAGTCACCAAAGCTGGGCCAGAGGAAGAGCTGCAGCGACACAAAAGGTTACAACGGTGAGACCCACGAAGAAGCTCGCCATAGTTTCCACATTTTCAGAGACGGTCCTCAAATAGCATCCGCAAACAGGAAAATAAGGACCAACATGCAAAATGGTACAATGATTGGAGAGAGACACATGGATATTGCTGTTCATTCTTGATCAAATCAGCTGTGTTTCGAAGTTAAATCGTAATTAATTAATGGTGGGAGAAAAAGAGTTTTAGAAAATGATCTCTTTGTGTTCATGTTGTGGCTGCTTTGTTTAATTTCCTCAGTTAAACAGCAAAAGACTCTTTTTGAGTGGTTTGTGTTTAAATTAATGTGTGAATTGTAAATTTCTTTGTAAGTTATTCAGATGCAATTTTAAAATCTTTTTTCTTGGGAGAAATTTGTGCATGGGGCATCCATCTCTCAGTGTTCTGATAAGAAATATTGTCTGCATTGTTGATACTCATTGTTCATGGTATTCTGTGAAATTTCATCAGTTTGTAATAATTTGAGTTCCAAAGAGGAGGTGTAATTTAAGATAAAAGGTTAGTAATGTACGAGAAAGAATAATTGTGTGGCCATAACTCAGTGAAGACATAAAAAGTTTCCAGCATAAGGTCCCATCAAAGTCTGCTTTTTTATGGGCCAGAAACCTTTGGTTTGTGTAATTATGGTAAAGTTTTATCATGAAAAGTATGTTAAAAATCCAAAGAAAGATGCTCAAAACCGCGTAAAGCGCGGTCTCTTCAAGTGTGTTTGTCTTTTAGAAATTGGAATCTGTAAAAAACGATCACTTTCTAGCATAAATTGCCCCGTCAAAGGATTTGGGATTTATAATACTGAGCAACTCGTCAGTTGTTCCACCATTTGACGTGCCTACAGTTCGGCGCGCGAGGTAGTGACTTCTACTTCTTGGGTGTGGTGAGAGGAGTCATGTCTAAAATTGTCCCACGGTTGGAAACTTGGAATCTTGGGGCTACATTTAGATCAATAAATTGGGATTTGATTAGGAATCTAAAATAAATGCATTTTATGATTCCTTGCTGAATTCGAAATTCATGAACTTACAAAATTTTGTTTTGATATATAAAGAATTTGTGAAAGAAATTCAAATTCTTTGTATATGCATGTATGGATCGGATACAGTGGGGTCAGGACCTTAAGGTGAAGGGGTGTACTTGACTTAAAGAGTGAGTTTAGGGGATCACTGAATAAAAAATATACTAAATATGATAAAATAATTTCAGAAAATACACTATATATGTGGAATAATTTTTAAAATCAAGGGGTGCACGTGCACATCCTCACTTGTATGTAGCTCCGCCAGACTGCCACTATATGGATATGTGTGTGAGGGCCATATGTGTGGACATGGAAGTGAATATATATGAATATGGGGATACAAACACAACATAACACGGATTTTGAGACTGATTCTGAGGTTGTGGTCAATCTCATCAAGAATGCGGACTCGGATTGCCATCCGCTTGGGCTTATTATTCAAGATTGTAGGAAGTTTTTGCACCTTCCATGGGGATGCAAGCTGAATCACATCTAGAGAGAGAAGGAAATTTGTGCGCGGATATCCTAGCCAAGAAGGGTCACGATATATATTAGAGCCTTTTGTGTATTGGAATGACCCACCTCCTGAAACGATTGATTGTATTTGGGCGGATATGTGTCATGACTAGTTTTTCTTTTGCTGCTTTGTCAACAAAAAAAACAAACACAACATGACAAGATTTTTATTAATAGTTATCATTGGAGAGGTGTTCAGCATCAATATCTGAAACGGTGTCCGACACAATTTTCTAAAACCAATACCAATTTTGTGGTTTTTACATGTGCCTCTTGTGAAATGAATTGAATCATTGATTTAGCTTAATCTTGGACCATCGACATTCATTTGTACCACAAATGAGTGAGTTTTGTTCTCTATTCTTGCCAGTGGGTTAACTTTTAATTCTATAAAATTAGAAAGCTAAATTGAGCAGTGTATTATGTCTAATACACAGTTTAATTAGGTCACTAGTTCACTTTTTCTACAGTAATAAACTTTTACCTGCAGCTTTTGCCCATTCCGTTTCCATTCTTTAATTAATCTCCATTTTTAGATATAGAATATTAAATAACCATGTTCCTTTGTTCCTTTATTTTTAAGATTGGTATAAATCACTCTATTTCAAATAATTGCTTCATTGATTAATTAAAGTCCACTTTTTCTGCTTTTTTCCTATTCGAGAGAGACAAAATAAACATTCATGATACAATTATTTCAGTTGCAAGTTCAAAACCAGAAATCAAATATAAATTTCTGTTCTACAATGATGGATCTTGTCATATTGATATGATAAGTTTGATGGAAACTACCTTTGTCATTAAGGTTGTACACAATAATAACCCCCATTAGCGTAGTTTAGTCGTTCGATACTATGCTAGTTTAACAAGAGGTTTCGAGTTCGAGTTTTCCAGAAAGCAACTAACATTAGTAGGGAGAGTTTTATACTTTAGTAGTTTGACCCGACTCGACCTATACAAATGGGATTCAGAACAAAAAAAAAAAAAAAAGGAAAATTTATTAATTAAGGTTGTACAATAATTATTTTTCATGGGCAATGACTTAAGTAACATTGTTCATTCGGTTTTTCAATCGATTTTTTTCCAGGCTCGGATAATGTAAATACCCAATTGAAAGCAGACTTCCCAATTCATTTAATTGGTCCATGCACAAATTAGTGTTTAAATTCAGTTGATCCTCCACACTAATTCCATAACTTCAATACTTCCGCCTTTCAAATCAATGGTTATTCATTTATCGTGAAACATGCCCGTTTAATAATTTCAAATCGACGGCTACTATTCTTTTAACTGGAAATTTTACTAAGATGGGAGAAAATTTCAATGCGTATCTCCTACACGCAACGTGTTCTTTTGACAAAGGTGCAATTTATTTAATCCACCATATAATATACTGCATTCTATATATGGTCAACAGTACTTTAAGTTTGTAAAGAAGATACCAATCGGAATAGATATTACTATTCTCAACATAAAGTTTGGGGTTCGATCTTGCAATAATACGGGTCGAATGGTAAAAAAAATATTGTAAAGAAGAATAGTACGTATAATAATTAATATTGTCCAAGTATATCTTAATGAATATACAATTTTAGAATTAATTATACTTTTAATTTTCACCCGAAATATGTAGGTTTTCAAACTTTGACACCTAATATTTCAAATATAACCGGTTACTACCTAAAATTTTCGGCCACGTGAAACTAATTATAAAGTTACTGCTTTAATTTACACTTTATTACTCAAAATATAGATTTTTTTTATATATACGGCTTTCATATATATATCCGACACCCTATTAATTTTACGTGACCAGTATGTGTTACTGAAAATTTTATAAACATCGGGTTGCAAAGATAGGAAAACCCTATATTTTGAGTGATATATAGCTTATAATCTATGATGCACGAATATATACTTCTAAAAATCTTATCATGCTGTGTCCGGTACCGTGTCGGACACTTAATTCTCTAGTATAAAATATCAAAAAAAATCCGTACTGCTGTATCCGTACGCTCGTATCCGTGTTTCATAGGTTATAATTAATATTCCATATTAATGTTGATGTGTGAAAAGCTAGGCATGAGATGGGAAGGTGTAGAAAGTGTAACTACTTAGCTAGTTGTCAAAAAGGCAAGTACTGGTCCCCTATATATATATATAAGCCCCCATGAAAATCAATATTGCATGGCAATATCAAAATCAAACATATATATATATATATCCTTAATTCTGTTCTTGCTATCTGTATATCTCTCTCCTGCGATCAAATGTTGTGGGGAATGTTGTCTGGCTCGAGACCATTCTTGAATATACAGACATTGTATGGAACGATCTCGGACCAGGCTTCATTCCCCTCAACTCCAGAAAGCTAGCTATTTTCAGCTTAAATATGATCACTCTACCTCCATTATTATACAACAATCTCTGTTCTTGTTGGATCAGTTTTTCTGTTAATTCTTGTTTTCTGGGATTTATAAATCATAATTTCTGTCCCTTAAATACCAAAAAGAGAATCAAAGGGACGTCAGATTTCAGATTTGGCTTTAATTCTCTTTTGATACAATGTTCTTGTTAGTCATGAGCTGATCAAATCAGCTGTTCTAATTATTTCTCGAGTACTTTTATACATATCATATGTTAAATCAGTTCTGCAGGAAAATACTAAAAATTGTGGGTTCTTTTCTACTGTTGACATAATTATATTATAATTCAAAAAAACTTAATTTGATGTTTTGCACCTGATTAATATAAACCATTTTTTGGTATTTGTATGATTTAGGATGGTAAAAAGGTGAATTCTTGGCGATAAATAAGATGGTGTGTTGTTCAGAAAGTAAAGTTGTGTGTGTCGGCCGCGCCAGAAATTTTTTTGAGGAGGTCATTTCACTATAAATTTTTAGTCTCTTATTTTATAAGGATAATTGCGAAAAAGACCTAAAATTTCTAAGGTTAGGTATTTTTTCTGAAAACACCATTCCTAAAACATTACAATACCCCTCGTCAGCTGAAATCTTACAAATATCCACTCGAAACATAAAAATGTATACATAATACTCTCTAAAAAATCTTAGAAAAAATATCACTTTTGGTTCCAAGTTTTAATAAATTTTCCACATTGAGTCCCATACTTTACGGGTCTGACACATTGAGGACAAATATTTGCAAAAAAATTACAATGTTGGGACTTTGGCCCCCTCTTGCCATCAAAAAATAACAGAATCAGTCAAAATTATATTGTTACAGTAAAAATATGTTGTTTTGGGGGGAATTTTTGGCGTCATTTCTCTGATTTTGAGGGAATTAATGGCACCATTTCCTAGTTGGACTTTATTATAATATTGTAAATTTTGTTATTTTGATGCCTGCACTTGAATTTGTATTCCCTAACTAGCAAATTGCACCAATAATTCCCTCCAAATCAGAGAAATTGCGTTAAAAATTCCCCCAAAATAATACATTTTTATTGTAATAGTATAATTTTGACTGATTCCATTATTTTTTTACGACAGGGGGGCCAAAGTCCCAACATTATAATTTTTTTGCAAATATCTGTCCTTAATATGTCAAATCCGTAAAGTATGGGACTTAATATGAAAAATTTATGAAAATTTGGAACTAAAAGTGATATTTTCCCAAAATCTTACAAATATTCCTCCCAGGTGTAAACTTATAAGATTTCATGGTATTGTCTTTCAATTTTTTTTAATTAAAAAACACGAGTTGGTGTGAAAACGCGACTAAATCTGTGGAGACAGAGAGCAAATCAAGGTTTTGATCTTTTCAAGGTTGCAGCTTTCTATGTGGGTGGACTTTACTTGCAGAGAGGAACAAAGAATATGGATTCAACAAGTAATTTAATTTTAATGATTATATATATTATAATAAAATTAATAATTAAGTAACTTTTTCCTAAAATTGATATATCTCTTAATTAATCTTGATTAGTGAAGCAGTAATTTTCATGTTATTGTGAGGCCACTATGAAAACCAAGGGTCAGTTGGTGGGATAATTAGGCATTAGATCCCTTAAATATATAAGATTTATTGGTTTAAATTCAAATCTAGTTTGTATATAGAACAACTGAATTGGAACGTTAGGACTCTGATATCATTGAATTAGAAACGAAAATGAGAATTATATATTTAGCACTTGCAACCGTGCATTCAAATGGCTTCATTATACCCACATAATTATTGGCCATGCAATTGCGGTACATTTTATATGGGTCAATTTGTAATTGTGAATTCATAATTAGGGTCAAAAGAATAGAAGAGACAACTTGAGTATGTTTGAATGAGAAAAGGTAGTCTCATCACTCATGCTAAAAATATATATGGAGCAATTGTAATTTTATGCGTTCAAAATTCTTTGGGGGTTACTTTTTGTCTATAAAATACGGAACGGTGATATAGACACGACACGACACAGATACGATAATACGGATTTTTTTTTGATATTTTATACTAGGGAAGTATCCGACACGGTGTCGGACACAACACGATACATCATAACTTTTTATGGCTTGACTAAAAGATCCTAAAAACAATCAATAAATTTTTCAAAAGATAAGAAAATTATAGTCTTTGAACACTTAAAAAGTGAGATTTTGTTGTGAATTGTGAACTCATTGACAAGAAATATATTAATTACAAGCACTTATTTAAGTTTTAGATTGTATTTTTAATTGATGTATTTAGCATAATGTTCAAGCTAGTTTCAAAATATTCATAATAACAAATTGGTATATTTTGGGTAATATTTTGCATATAATTGTGATTGTATAGAATTAATAATAAGATACTTTCATTTAAATTCATTTTCAAAATTTTCTTGATTTTAATCTAAAAACAATCGTACTTTAATCAATATAATATTGCTGGTAAATAAGAACGAGAGCAAAACTAATAACGTGTTTGCTTGACATTAATCTTTCAAATTTCAACAATTCTCTATTGTTTTATTATAACTAATATTAGTGTATATATCGTAGAAATAAAAGATTGTAATTAATGAACTCTCATGCTTTTTATGTATTTTTACGACAAATATGTTTAGTATTTAATAAAGTAAAAATATATATATAATTATAACACCAAAATAAGAATTAGAAAATCTTGACAAAGAATAATAATATTAAAATTGCAAAAAGATACAACAATTTGTATCATGTTATTATTAGAGAGAATATTTTTTGATTCTTTTCGAACAATGGCATCTTCTATATATTTATACCCAACAAAAATACAACAGAAAAAAATTAAGTATTGTCCACAAAATGTCAAATTACTAGACTATATTCCATCGCAGCGGCTAAATCATATAATTAACGTAATAAAATTTGTAATATAATATAATATAATATAAACCAAATATGGTAGTTTACTGGTTCGATACTATACTTATTTAACTAGAAATTTCGGATTCGGAAACTTTTGTAATTAATATAATTAAATTAAGGGATAATTATATTTATACTTCCTCGACTTAGGAAAAAATACAGCAAGACGTCCTCTACTATTGGAAATTACAGAGACACTTTCTCGACTATATATGGCTCTATCTAACATTTGGGTCTTACCGTTAGTCATTTTATTTATGTTTTCAAAACTTAATCAATTTGCTCATTTTATATATAGCAAATACTATAACAAAAAATTTATGAAAAATTTAATCATTTAATAACTTTCCGTTAAATTTTTAGGTTTCCGTTGAAACTGTAATTTCAATAGTCGAGAGGTATTGCTATATTTATTCATTTTGTCAATAAAATATGAAAACAGCTTAACCATCCGAATCATGCACCTCGCGTTTCATTGGAACATCCCACTCCCAGCCACCAACTGGCCTGTCTGCTCCTCTCCGATATCATGCTCTGCGGTTTAGTACGGTTTCAACTTATAGCGCTTTTCTGGAGCAAATTGAGGCGAAATACTACAACTCCTACATACCATGAACTATTCACTATTTTTATTTTTTGGTATTTTAAATCATTTGAAAAAAAAAAAAATTAGATGACCTTTCAAAGTGTATTCACAACATATGTAATGCAGAAAATATGTTGTCAAATTCGAGATTGAGTCTAAAATCTTTGAAGTAGGGTTTAAGTTGAATCCAAATTTACAACATTATACGCTTGAGTTCAAACTAGGGTTACATTTAGTCAAACTTGAGTCGAACTTCAACTCATTTATATTGAAATGTAATTTTAAAATGTGAAATTAATATATTTATTATAATATAAATTTAGTGTTACTATCATTCACCTATTTGATATTGCAAAAAAAAAAAAAAGAAATACTAATGCATATTATTAACATTTTGTGTAGTACATGTATTTTGTAAATACTTTTATCATATTTGACTTGCGTAAAAATCCAAATTCACATGTTTAAACTCAACTATCTCAAGCTTAAATCTTAAAATTAAAATATAACCTAAAGTTGAATTTAAGTAACTCACTAAACTCACAAGTCGCAAGGGGACTCCATTCATTGTAACAACATTATATTTAGATTATTTGATAGAAAATGTCAATTTATGTAATTTTAAACTTTCAACTCTGATGTTCTAATTCATCTCATATTAGGTGAGAAACTTGACTTGTGTTAACCGATAATTGTAATTACCTTTTCCCTTAACAATCGATTTTTAAGAGGGTGTTCGACCCCTATTACAAAATCCTAATTGGGTTCGAAAAATTACAAAATCGTCAAGGTTTGATTTTTAGCCAAAGCAAGGCACATATAACAAATTATTTTTTGTAACAAATTTCATATTTTTAATTTATAAGAGGTTTTAGACAATTACGTCCTCATTAATTGTTATAGTTTCCCCAAATTACCCTTCATCCAAATGGCATAAGTTGTTTTATTATTATTATTATTATATTATTATTATTATTACAAAGAGTTCAAAAAATTAATCAATAAATGATCAAGGTCAACCTAAATATTAATAAAAATGCAAATTAGAAACGCCTTTTTCTTGCCTTTTTCTCCACTTTATTTATTTATTATTTTTTTTCTTATAAGATTTCTCCCCTTTACTGGAAGTTAGTTGGAGAAAAATACTAATTTCGTCCCAACATGTTCACAATTCGCCAATTTCGTTCCATAAAGCGTATTTTTTAGCCAATTTCGTCTTAAATGGCCTTTACCATTAGTTTTGGATGGAAAATATCAATTTCATTATTTCGAGAAGCATCTCATAGTGATATTGTTTGATTGGAATTTCTTTCTTGTTTATCCCGTGAATCTTGATGATTTTCAACACATTTTTTGGTTCCGTAATGAAAAAAGGGGAGAAGATTTTGGTTGATTTCAGGAGAAATTAAAAAAAAAATTAAGTTTAGGAGTTGAATTTGATAGCATTAACAGAGAGCCTCACGTGTAATTTTTTCTTCCATTTTGGAGAAATAACGGAAATTGACATTATCCGTTTAAACTTAACAAAAAATATCATTTGGGATAAAATTGGCTAAAAAATACACTTTATGGGAAGAAATCGACAAATTGTAAATATGTTGGAACCAAATTAATAATTATGCTAGTTTATGGGACAAAATTGACATTTTTGTCAAGTTAGTTGTTTCAAAACTACAATTTTTTCACAAATAGGGATTTTAGAAAGAATATTCCGGCTTTTGTAACGAATTTTGAAATTACCGATTTAAATTTATATAATAATTATTTTCTTAAAAAAAAGAAAGGACACAAATATCGAAACGACGTATTGTACGTTTTGCATGAATAGTTGTACCTTCTGGCTCAACTGTACCAAACTGTAGAAACCAATTTTATCCCATTCCCGTTAAATAGGTTCCATCCACCGCATCCCATTTTCTCTCTCTTCTTTTTTTTTCTTTCACCTTTTGTCTCTCTGTCTCTCTCCTCTGAGGCAACAAATCCAATTCAGCTATTTCTAAAATCCATGTAGCACCTTCGCCATAGAAATACCTTCGAACAATCTCCGGTAATACTTTTATACAAATAATAGAAGAGATGGATGGAGGATGGACTGAATTGAACAAGAATGCCTTGGAGTTCTTCAACAAGCCTGCGTTAATGGAAGCATTCGTCGACATATTAGTTTGCGCGGTTCCGATTTGGGTCGCGGTGATGATCGGCTTGCTCATCGGGTGGTCGTGGCGGCCGCGGTGGACCGGCTTGGTTTTCCTCGGGTTCCGATCTAAACTCCGGTTCATTTGGACTCTGCCGCCGGGGCTTGGTGCGAGGAGGTTCTGGCTCGCCTTCACCGCGCTCTCGGCCTTTTCACTTTGCCGTGGGCTTTGGTCTCGATCCCGTGGCAGGAGCCATAAGCTAGAGAAGTCATCTTCTCAGGAGCAGTTGAATTCGGCTTCAGGTTCGGCGGCGGCGCCGGCGGAAGCCGCCCTTGAGTCTGTTGATGATGCTAGCCGTGGTGATATCGAGTATGTTTTCTGTTCTTGTGTTTGCCCTTTTTTCTTTTTCTATTCTCCCTTTACTTTGAAAATAGGAGTCTTTGTATGCAAATAATTGCCTGTAATTATGTTTGTTGGTCCATCTATGAAGAACGTGATATTGATATGTGATAGTTTGTTTGTTGTCCATAGAAGCGTAAATTAGACTTATGTGGATTGAATTGCACATGAATATGGTTGTATACTTGTTGGAAGTTTCTATAATGAGGTAGATAGCGATAGTGTTATTCTATTTATGAAATTTGAAGATGGAGACCACCGGAACAGCTAATTTTCTCCATTATAGGATTGGAGAATGTCTGAATGAATGTCAATCTACCAAAAAACAGAATGAATGTCAATCTACCAAAAAAAAGATTGAATGTCTCATACACCATTACAGCTATATATGTACCAAATATTTAGTTCTATCTTCTATTATAGAATAGTGGAAGTTGTCTTTCAACTTGATATTTTAATTAATTATTTTGAAGTTTTGCTATATTTTTAGGATAATCAAACACATCTTTCTAGAGTAGAGTAAGGAGGAAATGTCCGAATTGATGTTTATGGACAGTCTTCTCGTGCTCCATTCGGTATTTGGTTCTCTAGATAGTATACGCGGTCTTATACTATATTTGTTGAGATAGATGTTGATGACAAATTATTACATACAATGAGAAAAAAAAAATGAAATCATCCATTTATATCGGCATAACCATTGCTAGCAGAGGAGGTCAGAGTCAGACTATGTTCTTGAGGTGATTTTTAGGTCTATTTGATTACGATTGATTAGTTTTTTAGCTAGACCTGTTTAATATACTAATTTTTGTCTGATGCTCCAAACTTGAATTTGTTTGAGCTTTTTTTTTCTTAATTTTGGGATTTCCGTGATATAGGAAGAAACTTTCTAAGAGACTGACAGTTCACAAGTTCTCGAGCTTCTAAATACATAGCAATAGCTTGAAACTGAGTAGATTAAGTCATTAAACCCTAGCTTTAAGCTTGTATAAGCTATCATTGCTGAGTCAGAAAAATGAGATGATCACATGCATCCATGTATGTCTGAAGTGTTGCTTCTCGTATATTGTTGGTTTGCCACAGTTTTTTCTTGCTTTGCTCAGGACCAGACTTATCCAAACTGCTTGGCTTGGTTCGGTTTTGGATAATCCACCTAAACTGTTAAATCAATGTCATTTCCAGCATTTGTAAATAGAGATTAGTTTGTCGTGCCAAAATCTTCTGTTTTATGAAAACACTATTTTTGCATTAGTGCTTAATCATTTCAAATTGATAGACTCGCAGAGGTACCATTGAAGATTACTCAAAATTTGGTTATGATTCAGAAAGGATTATCATATGTTCGAACGACAAAAAACTTATAACTCATTTGTTGGGCAATGCTTTTGTGAAGTAGTATCAAGGACATTTAAGTTTTACTTTCCTCCAGTTAATGTCGGTACGGGTTTGCATAGGAAATTTGTACTTCCACAGAAATATTTTTGTTTTTTATTGGCTTTGCTCCTTTTGTAGGCCCATCACTGAAGCTCCCGATGGAGATTCAAATAGTGTCACAGAGAAAGATCTTGACCATCTATTGGATCTTCTTGATGGGAAAAATGAGGAAATGACGTGGCAAAGCATGATGGAGCGGTCCACATCAAACATGACTTACCAAGCTTGGCGCCATGAGCCCGAGGTAATACTTAGCTGATATTTTTCTGCTTGATAGTCCAACTATTTAGAATCCATGGGACCTATATGTAGGGTTTTGGCAACTGATCCAGTTCTCCATCCACTAGCAAAGAAAATAAGTTCTTTTCATGCTACTTCATAAAAGTACACATTTTTATCTGTTAGAATACTTTGGTTCCAGATGGGTCCCACAGTATATCGCAGCAGAACCATTTTTGAGGAAGCAACTCCTGAGATGGTCAGAGATTTTTTCTGGGACGATGAGTTTCGGCCTAAATGGGATCCTATGCTTGTATACGTCAAAATACTAGAAGAATGCCCTGAAACAGGGATGATGATTATCCACTGGATCAAGAAGGTTTGCTAAACAAAAACTATGATTTGTTTAAATTTTGCTTTGATCGACAGTTTCTCAACTGATCACATATTGTTTTATTTCTACAATGCAGTTCCCTTTCTTCTGCAGTGATCGCGAATATATCATCGGTAGGAGAATATGGGAAGGAGGAAAAACTTATTACTGCGTGACAAAGGTAAGATCAGTGTGAAAAAAAATAAAATAAAATAAAATATATATATATATATATATATATATATATATATATATATTTTGGGTACAAAGGAAATTGTGATAATAATTATTTCCCTTAGACTTCTGGTACATACCTTTTGCTATATTTATTTTCTTTAGAACCTCTTGAGTTGTAAGGAACTTGCTTTGATGTGTTCTTTAAGTTTCTTTCTGGAGTACTACTAGTTTAATAATGATGCTTCTCTCATGCATTTTGAAGGCAATCTAGTGCTTAGACTTGATGAGGTCATGTGGTAAATCTCACCTTCTAAGAACAATATATCTGCAGGGTGTACCGTATCCATCTTTGCCAAGGCGTGACAAGCCTAGGCGCGTCAATCTTTATTTTTCAAGCTGGATTATAAAGCCTGGTAAATATCTAGCTTTCTGTTCATATTCTCACCTAGTTTTTTTCTTGGGTAAATTACATCTAAACACCCCCATATTTCCTGTATTTACATGTAGACCCTTGTAGTTTGAGAAAGAAAAGGAAAAATTTTAAATATATTCAAGCTAAAATGACATTAATGCCCCTCAGAGTACTTTATTTAAATTTAATATCAATAACATCAATTTTGTGTTAATACAACTTTATTTAAATTAAATTTCATATTATATATTTAGTACAAATTTAAGTTTCTATGGTAATAATGCATACCATAATTTGTGTTTAGTTAAATTGATATTATATATTTGTAGAAATTTAATTTTAATTTCTTCGTATGAATAAATAATTAACAATGTAAAAGTTAGATTCCCACCGCCCCCCCACCCAAAGGGCAATTTCAGAGGATTACAAGATGATTATAAAGGAAAATGTTTGAAACCCTAACAAAATCAGACTGAAGGAGGTATTGCTAAGATGGACATAAAGTTGAGGGGATCTATGTGTAATTTCTCAAACTACAAGGAGTTAACCGTAATTACGTCAAATGTGAGGGGTCTGGATGTAATTCACCCCTTTTTTTCTTTCCTTTCTACTGTAAGTAACACTCATTCATAAACAAATATCAGCACCATCCCGTAAAGGAGATGGCCAAATGTCTGCATGTGAGGTCTCACTCATTCACTACGAAGACATGGGAATTCCAAAAGACGTTGCTAAGTTAGGCGTTCGTCATGGGATGTGGGGAACTGTCAAGAAATTACATGCTGGCTTTAGGGCATATCAAAATGCTGCAAAATTAGAGACATCTTCACTTTCCCGTTGTGCTCAAATGGCAAGAATCACTACAAAAATTTCAGACAACGAACGGCCTGATTCTTTGGAGGAAGCTTCCGGAGAAGAAGAAAGAACTGATTTAGTAGCGACGGAGGCTCAGAAAATTTCCCGTGGTGGAATTGATTGGAAATTGTTGGCTATTGGTGGAACTGTCGCCGTTGTTTGTGGACTTCGAACGGGATTGATAGGAAAAGCGTTGTTGATTGGAGCGGGACAGAGAATTGCAAGGAGAGGGCAAGGGAATCATAGGCGTTAAGATGTATTTGTCGACATGTTAATGATGTGCTTGAGATTTGTAACTACTAAGGTAACATATTGATGTTATTATATAGTTGTGGCTCTAAATTTGTGGCATTCTACAGAGGATGTCTAGATGGTTATCTTTTGCTTAAGAGTCTTGAGTGGGCATATAAAGTTTACAAATGGCCTTTGCTTTTCTCTTTTCTTCAACTTCAGTGGCTTCTTTTTGCACCCTGAAAACATCTGAAAATAGTTCAATATGACATGGCTACATGGGTTTTTTTGACATTTTACACTACAGAAGTATTCGACATGATTAGGTAGGATGTTTATTAGAAGTGTTCGTGCGTCATATATTTTGAGGAATATCACTGCCTAAATTATTTCAATTTAATTTCACGTTGTATCTTTTTTTTTTTACTTGAGCAAAAACCTGAGAAAGAGTAGAAATTGCAACATCCTGAAGATATCCCAGTATATATTAATACCATTTGAGCATCATAACACAAGTCCCAAACATCAAAGCAAGAAAACCGATACCAGCAGTGGTGTGGCTTAGTGGTTTGGACTTTATAGTTATGCCAGCTTAATCAGATGTCTCGATTTCAAGTCTTGTAAACGCAGCTGTTATCGGTAGGAGAGTTTTATACCTTAGTAGTCCAACCCTATTCGGCCCATATAAATGGGCTTTAAAAAAAAAGTCAGACTGATGTTTTAAAAATCGGATCAAACATAGAATCTGTTGTTTTACTGGTTATTGGTGATTGGTGTGACAACCAGTTTGACCAATATAAAATCATAAAAAATAAAATAATTGAACGAAATTATGTATAATATGAAATATTAGCAAAGAAACTCAAATATATACAAGCAAAATCTTAAAAACTATTTCTTTAAAATGCATAAAAGTTAAGAAATCAATCGAGGATGAGAGAATTTTGAATTTTCCAAAGAGATATCATTGTTTAACGGGGTTCAGAGTTTTAACCTATGATATACGAACACTTCTAAAACTCTTACTCTATCATGTCGTTTTCGGCACCATATCAGATACTAGTAAAAGGATTTGTGTTGACGTATCTGTATCGCCATATCTGTATTTTATAGATTTTCACTATATATCCTTAGACTAAAAGTTAGACTGGGAGTAATAAAGGTTGCTCGGAGAATGAGATTATGCCACGCGTAAAATAATTTGTTAATGTTAAGAGAATGAAGATATTCATCAAATAGGAGGCATAATCTCATTAAATAAAATATAAGATGAAATAGGAATTTGGAATAGAGAATCTCGTCTCAAGTTTGCGGGTTATAGATTATTTTTAGGAGGCATTGGACTCTTTGACTTTTGTGGGCCCAAAATATTTCAATGAACAATGAAGGAAAGAAAAAGAAAAAAAAAGGAAAAGGACAAAAAGAAATTAAGGATATTATTGGAATTTCGACTCAAAATACATCAAGTAATTTCTAGGGCCCGATGTACAAATCTTTGATAACATAAGAGTTTTTTAAATAATTTTTTATTAGAAAAATTACATAGGAGTCCCTATAGATTACTATATTTATATATAGGTCCCTTTTATTTTATTTTTTACATCTTAGTCCCTTAACTGGTCAACCGTTAGTCAGTTCCATTAATTTTCTGTTACCGTTGTGTTCGTCTCATCGAGACAATGAATTTGGACTATAAATTTGTTTGATTCGGTGAAAAAACAAGAAAGTTACAAGCTTAAGAAATTTTCCTTTAATTGTGTGTATAGTCCAAATTTCTCGTTTTTTCACCGAATCAGATAAATCTATATTGCAAATTCAATGTCTCGATGAGATGAACACAACGGTAATAGAAATTAACGGAACTGACTAATGGTTTACCGGTCAAGAAACTAGGATATAAAAAATAAAATCAGAAGGACTTATATGTAAATATGACAATCATTGGGGACCCCTATGTAACTCGCCCTTTTTTATTTCATAGGATTTTATGTGAAATTTTGGAAAAAGACAGGGTTTTGAATGCAATTTACCTCTTAAACCACGGAACTTTCATGGAAAATCACACATATTACAAGAAAATTGTATCATATGATAAATGAACCACTTTAGAAAATTTATATTTATTTGCGGAACTCATATAACAATTCAATTTCAAGAGCTTGTGAAGGAATTTTATGATGAATTAGAAGTTAGAAAATCGATGAATATTTTTTTGATAAATTAACAAGAAAAATTATGTCATAAATCCTTCAATGACGAAGCATTTACTAGTTTGTAAATCATCCCACATTGGATAATTATTTGAAGGGAGAATTTCACTTTTCGTCCGTGAACTATTGGTCGTTTTCAGATTATGTCCCTACAAGTCTAAAACTATCACATTGTGTCTCTACGTTTTCAAAATTTATCACTTCTTATCCTTCCGTCAGTCAAACTGTGAGTTGACTGACGGAAGTTAGTCACGTGACTATCACGTGGTTTAAAAATACTTCATGCCCATAACATAAATCCTTATTTCTTGTATACCAACCTAATGCCGACATGAACATACCTCACATACCACAAAAATGCAAAATAAACTAAAAATAAGACAAAATGTGAGAAAATAGAATGAGTTGGAATGAAGAAAAATATCATAAATTGGTGCGCGTTCTCCAGGCTTTCGTCTTCTCGTCATCTTCACAGTTGGGATGCAGAAAAATTTCGAAAAGAAAAAAAAAGATTTTCAGAGAAAAATTGGAGAGTTAGGGTTATAACAGGTGAATGAAGATAGAAATTGGGAATATTTTTGTTGTGGGTATACTTAACGTTAGGGCAGGAAGTATTAATTTTAAACCACGTGATAGTCATGTGACTAACTTCCGTCAGTCAACTAACAATTTGACTGACGGGAGGACAAAAAATGATAAATTTTGAAAACACAAGGACATATAGGGATACAATCTAAGAATGACCAATAATTCTCCCTTATTTGAAATTACACCATCCTCAAGTGCATCTCAATACCAAATAGGCAAATACCCCGAAAGTACATATATATTTCACATTATTTTGTTATTTAAAGTGTTAATATAATATATATATATATATATATATATACCTAGACCACTCCAAAATTTGCGTATATTGATTGTATAGAAGCAGATATATATATATTGTAACAAGTTCCAACAAAACGTAAATTTTGTGAACAATTTAACGTCCTTTAGACACCTTATATACATGACAAAAATCAAATGTTGAGTCACTCATGTTGTTATAGATCAATATAAATCTAGGTTTCGTATAGCTTATGGTCTATACTTTTCCACGACAAACTTTATATATAGCGCGCACCAGAAAGTAGAAATCAAATATCAGTCGGATTCGTGGATGAGACATTAATTCTAATTTCTAATTTGTACATAAAATAACTGGATTGTGAGGATCATTTCTATTTGAACCTCTACAGTACCCGAACTCGGAAAAAAAAAAAAACCTGGGTAAGAAACCAATATATAAATACCACCAGAAGAGACCATTATACGTCATTTAAACTTAATTAGTGTGGACTGCTTTAATTTATTACTGTGTCTGATTATTATAATACCCAAACAAATTGATGTTCTTGACTTAGAAATAATTCTGAACTTCTTTTTATATTTTCGTCAGATTTTGACAAAATTATATACAAAAATTTTGGGATTTGCATATGGATACGACACAGCACATTTCAAATAAGATGATACAATTTTTTTTTTCAACATTTAGGTTTAGACATACGTCCGATCTGATTTTATAGGTAAAATTCATTTTCATCCTTCACTTTCCAACTAATTTCAATATCATCATATTTTTTTCAATTTTCTTCAATAAAATCACCCTTTACCTATTATTTCTGTTGAATTAATGGATCTTGGCCTAACTCAACCCCCAAAAGCTAGCTCAAAATGGGAGGTTTGTCAAGCCATTATATAGTGAACCCCACATCTTTGATTATTCGATGTGGGATAATTTAACAATTTCGATAATAAATTCCAACTATTATGAAAATGGAAGTTACTAGTAGCAGCCCCAAGTTGTCAAAGGCTTTATGATGAAAGGAACCTCAATTTGTGGATTTATTTGTTATTACTGTCAAATAAAATGGACGGTTGATGTTTCGTGGGCTGTCTCGTGGATGGACAAGCTAAGCTTGAAAGAGACAACCCAAGATAGCTTCAACTAATTATAGTTGATTTGAGTGTTTAATCAAAATTTGTACCTTTTTTTTAAGACTAGAGAACCCATCGTCGATTACAGTGAATAATTTTCTCGTTGAATTGTAGATATCTTATTGGGTGGGACAGTTGGCAAGTATATTTAAGGCTGCTTCATATCTAAAGCCAAGATCCGAACCTAAAATTTATACTTGCTTTATTTTAGTTAATAGTCACAAAATTATTGTTGTTGCAAATTTCTCATCCTATCATCCTAGATAGGGTTGATCATGGTTCGGTTTCGGTTTTTTTCCGATCAATTTCAAACCGAACCGCTATATGCAGTTTTTGAATATATAAATTTCAAATTGCGGTTTTGTAAAGTAAAACTGACAGTGCGGTTTGTTGCGGTTTCGGTGGATCTGTGCGGTTTTGCGGTTTTAAATAATTTAAATTATTAACCATCTAAAACTAAAAATATAATAACTTCAAACATCAATTTGACATTGTGTGTGTTTGTGAAGTAAATCGTTTGCAAAGTGTAATTGTTCGTCCCTAAATATTAATGGTTTATTTTAATTAGAATTAAAATTTATACTGACATTTTACTAGAAAGTATTAAATTTAATATATAATAGGGTTACTCATTTTCTTTTACAAATAGTTATTAATATTCTTTTAAAAATTTAAACAAACTATGCTAATAAATATAATTATATATAGTATACAAATATATGTGGTTTGGTTCGGTTTGATCGATGCGGTTTGTGGTCTAAATCATAACCTAACCTATTTTTCGGTGCGGTTTTGATAGAAATAATTAAACCTCAATTTCTTAAATAAATTGATAAATGCGGTTCGGTTTGGTACGGTTGGATTCGGTTTTGCAATTTTAAAAATAATTTGCTCAGCACTAATCCTAGACCCGAATCAATTTATTGTACTTCATTTTAGTTTATAGTCACAAAATTATTGTATTGTGGCAAATTTCTCATCCTATTATCATCCTAGAGCCGAATCAATTTATTATAGTATTTCTTAAAAGTATTATATATTATGCCGCAGAAAAATTCACATATTAATTTTAGAGATTCATGTAGTATTAATTCGAATTCAGATTAGTCGGCCAGTGATTCAAAATTGATTGGTAAATCCAAAAAATAGATATTTCTATAACTAAGTCAAACCTACTAATAAAATCTTGAATGCAACTTTGCCGACTTCTTAAATACCCAAAAAAAAAAAAAAATAGAAATTTCTAGCCCAAATCCGGTTCGATCATATCCCAACCAATCATATGATAGGTGTATTGTACTACTACCTAATACGTCACTCTCCCTTAAATTTATATCAATTACACGAGAAATGTAGAATACTCATCACTTATTGAATTGATTTGAACGAGTAAGATGCAAACTAAAATTATCAAGTAAAGCTGACAATACCATTAATTATATAATGATTCTGTATGGATAGATCCAAAAATTTGTGGACCTAAAGTCTAAAAGAAAGCGAAATTAATGGGGAATGCATATTGAAATATTTGGACCCATATAGAGCAACTTGACAAGGATATGTGCTACTAAACTGCACAAGTAGATTGCGAACTAACAACATATATGTAAGAAAATATGAAGATCTTCAAGATTCATATTATCCATTAGCTATGGTAACTATGCCTCATTTTATCTTTATTTATTTGGATTTATCTAAGTATATGTATTGAACTTTATTAATTTCATGTAACCTTTATATATTGTAATATTCAACATTTAGATACAAGAAATAATCATATTCAGTAATGGTATAACTAAAGATATCTCTACCAATGACAGATACGTTCTCAAGGAAACTTAGACTCGAGACCTTTGGTTAAACTACTATAATGCTACATTGATATTGAATAAAATAGGATTCAGTGACATATATAATATTTGCACATGATTCATATATACACAAGAATTTCTACATTTCTTACAAGTATTATAGCAACATATTCAACAAAAAAAAATTACACCAAACCATGTCAAACAAGACAAAGATAAATATATTCCCAAATATCCTCACAAATAGTAAAAGTCATGAACAACTTCTTGGAAGTTCTCAACAAGCTAGCTTCAAAAAGTTGAACTACTTCTAATCAACTTTATACATTATTCTAAATAATTCTGTTCCTTTTTAAAATCTCTACTTTTTCCATGAGAGTATCATCAACTTTTGCACGAGTTTGCAACATATAGACTTGCAAATTCTGTTGAATAACATATAATCATTTGATCAAGCATTCGTATAAATAGGAAGGAATAATTACACTTACGTCCCCTCGACTTAAGAAAAAATACAACTAGATTCTCTGTACTATTGGAAATTACAGAGACACCCCCTGAACTATGGCTCTATTTAACACTTAGGTCCTGCCGTTAGTTATTTTCTTATTTCCATATAGATTCTAACGTTCTGTTAATCCGACAATAACTTACTCACTTCGCTCATTTCATGTATAGCAAACACTATAACAAAAATATTATGGATAATTTAGTCATTTCACAATTTTTCGTTAAGTTTTTAAGGTTTTCGTTAGGGTTAGAGGATCTATCTGTAATTTTCAATAGTACATGGGGTCTAGCTGTATTTACCCCCTAAGTCGAGGGGGTATTAATGTAATTATCCCAAATAGGGTGTAAGTCGAGGGTGAATTATCCACTATGAGATTCACTACTGCAAATAAACTGTTTTTCTAAAGTCTATTTATATAGTCGACTATCAGAAAAGTTATGAGTTTGAGTTCCACTTATCATATTAGTCGACCACTAGCTAAAATCGATACAGATTTTTACCAGTTATTAGCCGGTTTTACCGGTTTTCGGCCGGGTCACACCGATTTTCACTGATTCAATTGAAAGACGGTTTTGGAGGTTGATTCGGGCCAAATAGGTCTCCGGTTCGACTGGCCGATCTGGTCCAGGTTTCAAAACAATGAATATAGGTATTACTCTTTTACATCAAATATATTTTCGATTATGATGAATTATTTTATCATGATGTTTTATTTTATTGTAATATGATTGAATGATAAAAGAAAAATAGTATTACGATTATTTTTTTGGACAATTTAGTATGAATATTAGAACCCCCAACTGTTCCAAAATAATAGGCCATTTATTGCAAGAAAAGAGTCAAATGTCTTTAATATGATATTTTGACTAACTTATCATCATTATCAAACTTACTAGCTTTTAACTCCTGCGTTGCATCGGAAAATTAATTTAAAATTATGAATTTAATTATAGTTTATATATTAATAACTTGAATATATATAACAAACTTAACAGAGTGTTTTTTTATAAAAGATAACATAAAAAAGTTATTCAATTTAATTCAATTGTTTAAATAAGAAAACAAAATAAAAATATGAAATAAAAAAAATAATACAACAAAATATATTATTCTTTTGGTAGAAGAGCAAAGTACATAACTTGAACTTAAACATGATTAATGAAAAAAATTATCGGGAATTTAGACAAAAAGAAATCACAAACTTATCGATGATTATACATAATGGATACTAATTATTAAACTTATTAAAACATTTCCATCATCATGCAAAATACTAAACCTTTAAACAAACATAAAGTAATAAAACTCTTTAAACAGACCAGACAATGAGCATTTCTTTTATTCGATCTCCAATAAATGAAATAGAGATGGATTGAATTTAGAATAACACTTCTTTGATATCAATAATTACATTTTCTCCATCTCAAATGTCGGCTTCCGCTACCTTCATTTGGTTTTGAAAGGCTTGACAATCATTTTCCAATGTAAACTCAATCCCTAATAGGGAGGCTCGTCTTAAAACTTCTCCATAACTTTGGGATTTCAGAAGAGGATATATTCATTCTAAATGTGTGTAAGCAATTAATTAATTGAGAGATTTTAATTAGTGGGGATGTCTTCTTTTTATTTAATTAAATCAATCAACACATTGACATAAATATAAAGCATTTTAGATGGATGTGTCCTTAATTTATGAAATCAACTAATCTGCAGACTTAATTTACATAATTAAAGTACAATTTTAAAATTGTTCAAGTTTTATAAGTTTAACCCGTCAACAAAAGATATTTTCTAAATTAAAAAAACTCTATTACTAATTATTATTAAATAAAAATATTAAAACTTTTAGATATTGTTAAATAAATATTATTAAAAAATTATTATTATAATTGGTGGTAAAATGTAATAATTTACGTCAATAAAAAGATATTTTATAAATTAAAAAATCTCTATTACTAATTATTATTAAATAAAAATATTAAAAATTTTAGATGTTGTTAAATGAATATTATAAAAAAAATTACTATTAAAATTGGTGATAAAATGCAACAATTTAATACATGACATTTTAGATATTATTAAATAAATATTATAAAAAAAAAGTAATTATTAAAATTGTTGATAAAATGCAATTATTAATTGAATTGATTTAATATTTTTTAGCAACAAATTAAATGAGTACAAACTACAAAAGAAATAGGAAAAGGAGTTACAATATAACATTTATTAGTCAATTTTCATTTAATTCTATTAATATTAATTGTGATTAAAATCACATAAAAAAATAAGTTGATATGGAGAAAAGGAATAAAAACAACTTGTCCATGTCATAGACACATGTAGATCTTTCCTAAAACAGTAGACTCATTCATTTTCATATATATATATATATATATATATATATATATATATATATATATATATATTAAAATAAGAATAAAATAAATAGTTGTATATGCATAAACACAATTTTACTCGCGGTATAATCTGCAACCGGATTAAAACAGAAGTTTTTGCTGGAAATTTATCACCATTGAAATCCAAAATCCAAATTATCTTCAACAGTAAAGTAAAAGACAAAAGCGCAGCCCGGCCAAGGTTTAAGAAGTTTTGATTCCGCATGCAAATTCGGCCTACGTGGAACTAGCTCAGCCATTAAAGTGCATGAGAATTTGAAATGCTACTCATCAGTTGAAATTCGATCGCAGTCGGTGCTTTGTTACTGATTCCTGTATTTTTCGCTCGCTCTTTCTCTCTCTATCTCTCTCTTACTGTGTGTGTGTGTGTAGGTGATGTGTACTGATTCTATTGATGTGATTTGACTTGTATATTTCCCTGGAGTAGGAACAGTAAATGCCATAATTATCGGACACAGAGATTGTAGAGATGGTCTGATTCAACCTTAATGGATTCAAGGGTGAATAGGTATGTGGGGTTTGCTTGATTTTGTATATCTTCAATGGGTTAACTTGTTTTTTTAAGATTATCATATTTTGATAATTTGGATTTGTTTGGGTCTATTGTTTGTTGTGTGATTAGTGAGATTATGCAAACATATGTGAATGAAGGTCTGAAATTTTCACTTACTCAAACCATATTTCCCTGAAATTTTGGGGTTTTAATCCCATGTTTGGAATTGAAGAAGACAATATTCACCTTAGTCTGGGAAGAAGTTTGGTAGTTTCTTCCTTCAAGCTTGGAATCATACAGTTTTAATTGACAGGCAGCTTTTTTAATTCAAATTTACTCTAAAAAGGGCTAAGTTTTGGGATTGAATGCATATGGATACCTTGGAATTGTGGCAATTAGTTGAAGAATGGTTGTTATTTTCATATTATGTTGCAATTGCTTCATCGAGTTTTCTGTACTGATTATGCTGAAAACTGTTAAATGCTAAAAGTAGTTCTTGCTACTTTCTAGCTTAGATATGTCTCAAGTTTTCGTGTTCATCAGGAAAACAGTTGCTGTCTTTTCTTTTTATATCTTCATCAAATATTTGTTATATGTGACATCGTCCTTAATATCAAAGTTAATTTTTAAATTTCAGGATTCTCAGCCTTACACGAAACGTTACTGATTTCAGGATTCTCAGCCTTACACGAAACGTTACTGATGATGAATATAAACAACAATGATCTTAATTTAGGATTAACATTGGGTTCTAAAAACTACAGCATCAGGACACGGTTGATGAACAAAATTCCAGGTGCAGGTGTAAATGCAGAGACAACACTGGATATGGCATTTGCAGCATCTGATCCTTTATCTGAATTAGTTTGGTCACCACATAATGGTTTGAGTCTCAGATGTGCTCATTCAAGCTTGGCTGATAAAAAGCCGTTTCTCCTGTGGAATGTGGAGCCAAGCAGCACTAAGAATCTTTCACCATCACATAGTATTCGATCCAAGGAAAGTGGAGATGAGGGATTTGATGATAAGGCTAATGCTGTTGGGCCTTGTAGAAGCTTTTCGGCACCTGAGTTTGGTGCTAGTTCTGGTGGCTGTGAAGGCAGTAAGTCGCTTCTTGCATCTTTAGTCGATGTGTTAAATGTTTGGGTTAATTACAGTGACCTCCCCTGTAGCCATGTGTGTTCACAAACTTCCCTTCTTAGTTTCAGAAATTACATATATATACCCTCTTTTTTGTTATGACGTGTAATCAGAACTGGAAAATTTATTACTATAATAGGTAATATCATCTAAAGAAATTCAAGAATAATTTGGAATGATTAATGAAATTTGATATAACAATATTTAACTGTGTGTAACAATCAAAAGAAAAGGACTATCTGTAAGATGGAAACAAGTTACAATGGAGGTGTCTGTAATTTTTCAAAAATCATTGGCTCATTTATTTAGTTAGTCTGTCAGTTCCTACTTGTTGGTTGAAATATTCTTCTAAGAACTTCTTGTGTGCTGTTATTTATCAGGAAGCAATGGTATTATTGAGGAGGAAGCTTCTAATGATGCTATTCAGAAGGAGGAAAATTGCATGAATGATGCAGAAGAGAATTCTTGCCATCCTCAGAATGTCCAACTTGCTGATATTGCCAAAACCAGCAAACAAAAAACGGGTATGTGTTATTATAAACAGTCTATATGTCACCAAAACATAAAGAGCCTTCTGATTTAAATACGTTTCTTTCTTTTAGAGTTTCTAATTGCATCTAGTTCTGCTGTTGGTTTACTACAGGACTGAATTCTTCAGCAGATGGGATAAATGACTGTGAAGTCAATATAATGGACTTAGATGTTGCTAATCATTCTGATGGCGGACAAGTGAACAAGAATGATATTAACATCCCATTTCCTATCCCTGCAATCTCGTTGAACAAACTGGAATTCTCTGCTGAAAATGACTTGTGCAATCCAACTGGAAATGATAACAGCTCTCCTCCTGTTGAGAACTCCCTTACAAATAGCAAGATTTTCTTATATCAAGAAGACAGGGACAAGAAAGCATTATCTGAAGGAGATATTGACAGGAGATCATTAGATCATGATACAGAAATAAGCTCCGGGAGTGTTGAAAGCTGCAACAGCACTGGATTATTCCCAATAGGAATAAAGAGACAGAGCTATGATCAAGAAATGATGTATGGAAACAAAAGGATGAAAAACTCGACATCCATAATTCGCCCTAATGGCTCGTTTTTAAGCTGGATAGCTAATATGGTAAAGGGTCTCTCAGATTTCAATAAGAAAGATGATTCTTCTTCGCTTGCTCTCACACTTGCTTGTTCCCGTGATGTTTATGGCAAGAATCATCAAGAAAGTATCACACGTGATTCCGCAAATCTAAATATGGGGTTTCAAAGTGTATTTCAGTCCTTGTATTGTAGACGCGCAAATATATCGAACAATGGAGAACAGAAGGAAGACAACTCCAAACAAGATTCTAGAGAACTTATGGTTGCTGAAAAAATATCGGTCGAAAATAACTCTTGTAAGCAGATTGTTGTAGCCAATAAAGAAGTAAATCCAATAAATGTTGGCTATCAGTATGCTTTTGAGAGTGATTTGATGGAGAGTAAAGCTCCAGATACTGAAAAAACAACTCCCGAGATGCCATTGCCGGTAAAAAGTAATCGTCTTGGCAGCTTGTGGATTACTCGTTTCTCTACGAAAACTTCTACATCAGAAAGATGTGAAAAGAACGTCACTGAAGAAACCGTTAAATTCTCCAATTGCTGCCCAAAAGCCAATCTTGATGTTTTTCCTGTTGATCTGAACAGTTGTGAGGTTAAAGATGGTTCTGAAAATGAGATGCAGAGGATTACTGGCCATGCTGAGTCATCGTTTGATCTTAATGCCGCAAGTAAACTATTTCCCATACAGCCTTCTCAGAATCTTCGAAGCTCAGAGGAAATGGCATCTGTTTTTGCAAGAAGGTTGAATGCCCTCAAGCACATTATTCCTTCAACAAAGAGAAATTCTTCAACATGTTTCTTTTGTGGGAGCAGCCATGATTTACGTGAATGCCCTGATATAACAGAAGATGAGCTTGAGGATATTTTAGTAAAAAAAATGAGTTTGTTTGAAAAAGTTGAAGAATTTTCTTGTTTGTGCACTAGATGCTTTAAATTAGATCACTGGGCAATTTCATGTCCATTTGGGCAGTGGAGATCAGATGTGGAATGCAGTAAAAAAATTCCATTTTGTAACATTTTTACTGCACAGGATACAGTTGGACAGTTGGAGATATTTCATGCAATAAGGAACTTGCATTTATCTCGTGCAGATATTCTCAGGTAAAAAAGATGTCAATTTGACTAATTTTTAATCATTGTTTGCTTCTGTTGACCAATAACATTTATTTTTGATGTCAGATGGATGAATTTGAATGTTTCTTTGTCACATTTAAATGGTTTTTTCCTTCGCGTGCGGCTTGGGAAGCTGGAAGCTGGATTAGGGGAAACTAGTTACTATGTTGCTTGCATAATAGGTGTGTTGTTGTAGGTTACAGAGTTCTAGCATTATGTAAATTTATAAATTTAGAAATTAGCAAAATAGAATACATAATAATCATTGTTTATTTCTTCCGTTTCTTGTTTTCTTTTTTCCTGCAATTAACAGGGGATACTGGAGAACATAACGGTTGCAACTCAAAGAAGTCTATCCTGGTTGATGTTGGTGGGATCAAATCATCTGTTGGGAGTCAGTATATATCCAACCATGATTTTATGGAGGTTAGTCTTTGTCCTTTTTGTGATAATTTTCAAGGTCTCAGGGGGATTTCATAAAGGTCACAAACCTCAAGGTTTTTTTCGTAATTATTCCTTACTCGTATTCATCTCAACTTTGTACCGTTTGTTATGCAGGACGAGATAAAGACTTGGTGGAGCAGAGTTGTGAGTAGTGGTTGCAAGATTCCTTCCATAGATGAGCTCAACTCAAAGTTCAATGACAGAAAGATGTTAGGTTTTTAGTTATACTTTTCGTCTTCGTCCCATAGCATCTTTCCTTTTTGGTACAGTTTCTTGCTCGAACAATAGGATGGTAATCGGTTCTGAGTTTGTTGTTTGAGAGTTCAGTTCCTTTGCAGTAAATAAACTTCAAAGTTTATGGTAATGGTTACAAGTTCAAGTTTTATGCTACTTGTGTCTTTACATTCTTGGTTTTATTGCTCATATGCATCACAAATGCAATGTGTATTTTTGTAATCTGGAAATCCTTTGGATAGAGAAGAGGTGTTGTCACTTCATTCCAATGTGTAGTGGCCTGGCGAGTAATCTGTGTTCGGTTAATGTCAAGTCTCTCGTATAAGAGTTGGCACAGTTGGTAAGAAGTGAGTTTGTATCTGTCACATAGCGCGAGTTCAACTCTCTCTGCTAATGTGATATTTTTATTGGTGGACTGATTTTGAGGATCACTGTGTTACTAAAATAAAGAATAAGGATATAGAAGTTAAGATTTAAATTTTAAATGTTAAGAATAAAAATATCTTTTTACATAAAAATGAGGAATTATAAACCATCTTAAGTCTTAAACCTAATTTTTGTAAGAACCTAGGAGGACCAAAAGGTATAAAATGGAAGGACCAGATGACCTAATTACATAATTGGATGTCTGACTGACAATTTGACATGACTAAATTTGCCAAAAAAAAAAACTCGAGAAAATGTCTAAAATGTTAAATTACATAGCTAAAATTGACTTTGAGTTAGTTGCATGATTCATCCCATATGGGAGATTTTGACCCGAGCCATTTTATAAAGTGGGATTACATCCCGTTAACGAGTCCCGCCTGTGATATACGAAAATGTATACGAACACGACGATACTGATGTAACATGATACTAGAGTACTAGACACAATATCGGGTACACCGTAATAATATAGATAAAATTTTTAGAAATGACTATGCATCATAGCCCGTGACTATAGTTGTCAAGACCTCAATTATTGCAAGATAAAACATGTAATTTTACACAAATTTACATAATTTTCAACTTCAAATTATAACTATGGGTATTCTAATTATGAAATTGTTCCGAGGCCCGGGAACGGATTATTTTTCTAAAAATAAATTAATGTAAATTAAATCTATACTAGTTGTTATCCCCTGCGTTGCACGGAAAAATCTATTTATAATTATTAATAAAATATATAAATAATTAATTCCTAATTTGAAACACACACCAAAATAATTCTTTTTACAAAATAATCATAAACTATATATATGAAAAACTCATTTTAAATGTATAAAAATAGTAATGATATTTTTATAACAAAGTAATGATTTTGTATTTGTAATAGAGAGAATATATATATAAATAAGAAAATACTAATATTTAAATATAACTTAATCAATTTATTCACATTGAAATAAAATATAAAATTTTCACCTCAAAATGAACATGAAAAATGTGTATTTAGCAAAATTTTTTAAACAAAAATTAATTATTTTATTATTTTATAATATTAAGATAATAATAAAATTTAATTAAATATACATTTTAAAAAATGTATGTAATTATGTGACCCCAACAAATAATTAAAAGAAATGTTGGAAAAATAATTACATAACAGATAAAAAAATACAAAATAAAAAAAATATTAATTATAGAACTAAATAATCTTTTACCCAAATATTGTTATTAATATTTGTTGAATGGTAATTCTTCTATATTACACTTTCATGTACAAATTGAATATTATATTTAAATTATAAATAGTTTTAAGATCCTCTTCAATCATATATATTTTTAGCACATAAATATAAAGTTCAAAATAATTAGTAAAGCTTATTAAAATTTACTTAAAATTATTTCTTGATTGAAATTTTCAATATCAATATTATATAAAGTAGTTATATAATTCTATAATTAAATAGGAGTTACAAATTATTTAATATAAATAAATATATGGAATATCAATTAAATATATATAAGTTACAAAAACAATAATTAATGAACTTAATTATAGAAACAATCTACATGACAAAATAGATTAATTCTAACTAATCCATCTGATTAACACATAAACATTTTTCGTAAAACATCCCACTTAATCAATTTCACATATATATATATATATATATATATATATATATATATGATTATATAATTCAAAATCTTTGAAGCTATCCACCTAAGCGTACACGTGGATAGCCTCAATGAATTCTATTTCGCCATATAAGTAAAGCTACTAATTATTTTCATATTTATCCAAAAAATTGAAAGATTAATTGATTTAATTATATCTTGATAAATACGTTACTTACAAATTTAATTCAAATTCAAATATTATTTTATAATTTTATTTTCTACATATTCTTACAATATCTTTATAAATAAATTTCTCAAATTAAAAAATTAATTAAATAAATTAAAAAAATTATATATTAATAACTTAGTAAACTATAAAAAGTAAGATTTATTTTATTAAATAAATTAATACTCGTGCCTTGGCACGGGATTTTAACTACTTCATCTTATATAATTTAGAAGACTTGAGACTATCCACTTAAGGATACACGTAGATAGTTTTAATGAATTTTATTTTTCCATGTAAGTAAAACTATTAATTATTTTCATATTTGTCCAAAAGAATAAAAGATTTTGTATAGATATTAGTTACAATTGACAAATCTAATTCAAATTAAAATATTATTTATATTATCGTTGTCTACATATAAGAATCCTATAATATCTTTATAAATAATTTGATTTTTAACTATATTAAAACAAAGTTTAAAAAAATAATTATAAAATAAAATCATCAAAAGAAAAATATAAAAGAAACATAACTAAAAGTGGGTTTTTCCTTAATTCGCATAATCTAAATAGACTTTGGAGTAGCCCAATAATTTTAGTCCATCAACAAGGCCCAAGCCCATTAAGTCTCTGCAAGGATGCATAAAAACCCTGTTTATTTTACATATCTCCATTCACCTCAAAACCCTAGCCGTGTAGCTCAGTGCTCAGCTCAACCTACCATCAACACCAGCAGCCATGGTGAAAATTCTTCCCAAACCCACTTACACACTCGCACACTATGTGTTGTTTTTGTACTGACTGTGTGCGTATACATGTGTTTTGCAGGCGGATGTCGAACCAGAGGTCGCGTCGGGACAGCCCAAGAAGAGAACGTTTAAGAAGTTCCTCTTCAGAGGCGTCGATCTCGATCAGCTCCTCGATATGCCTACTGATGAGCTTGTCAAGCTCTTCAGTTCCCGTGCCAGAAGAAGGTACCGATCCGTTTATTTATGTATGTTGATGTGATTCTTTTCGGAAAGTTTTTGGAACCTTTCCTTGTTTTTGGTTTTCTGCTGGAATTGTTTACCGTTATTTAGTTTTGATTGTATTGTAAGGTGAAACAACAGTAAGGTTGTGTGTATAGGATTTTGTCTGGAAGGGTTGTGTTAATTCGTTTGCTGGAATAGGAGGGAAATTTGGGATTTTGTGATCTACGCTTGTATAACTCTGAATATTCATTTAAACATGGTCACTCTGATTTTCAATTGCCGAAACTTGTGTTTTCTCACCCCTTTATAAAGAGTCACTTCCCATTTTATAAGTTATGATGAGTCTTGTTTGTTGCATTCTGTGTTAAGAATATCTTTCTAAGAATTCTGCTGCGTGGGGGGGTGTACCGGGCCTGGTTGCGAAGCTGTTTCGTATTGGTACATTAATTTGAAACTCTGTAGTATAGAGAACATGCATACGTTTGGTTGTATTGTTAAACTTTTTGTACTGTGAATTAGTTCTAATGTAATTGTTGCACTGATTGTAGTACGATCTAATTGCTCTTAACCTTTGTTATGCTGAATGTCTGTAAATTTCTCAGCTATTTAAGATCTTCAGTCTTTTTAACTGGCTTGTTATATGGACAGGTTCCAGAGGGGATTGAAGAGGAAGCCCATGGCTTTGATCAAGAAGTTGCGCAAAGCTGTAAGTAATCAATATTTTGAAATGATTCTTCTTGTTACAACTGCCCATCCCCACACAACCCCACCACCAAAATAAGACATTCTCTAACTTTATCAGCATTATCTTGTTTTGGGTCCTTGAACATGCCCACAGTTTCTATGTTGAATAACTTCGTATAATGATTTTTATTTGACATTAGACAAGCTAAAATAATAGCAAGGATCTTCATATACATTGACCGCAAGTAGTGATGTAATTGGATGCAGAAGTTAATTCATATTTGTAATCCGTATGTTTAACTTTACAATAGCCAATGGATAATTTACCCCTAATTTGTAAGTTTTAAGTCTTGACTTGCTAAGTTTTCTTCACATTTAACTGTGCATAACTTGAAACTGTCAACTGTCTAACTAATTGTACATTATGTCAAATATTGTAGAAACGTGAAGCCCCGGCAGGTGAGAAGCCCGCCCTGATCAGAACCCACCTCCGAAACATGATCATCGTCCCTGAGATGATCGGAAGTGTTCTTGGAGTGTACAATGGAAAGACCTTCAACCCAGTTGAAATCAAACCTGAGATGATAGGCCATTATCTTGCCGAGTTTTCGATTTCATACAAGCCTGTCAAGCATGGTAGACCCGGTATTGGTGCCACCCACTCTTCAAGGTTCATTCCTCTTAAGTGAAAACTCAAGGGAAGAAAAGGATGTGTTTTCTCAAGTTTTGTTCTTTCTTTATTCTCTCAGTACTTTTCCTAATATGCTGGCACTCTAGTTACAATATGTTTTTCAAATTGTGTTCTGATGGATGAAGCATTTTGTTCTACTTAATGTGGAAAGATATTACATTATTAACTTTTGTTTTTACTTTAAAGCTTGATTAAATTTTGCCTTAAAAGTCGAATGAAATATATTCGACTTTGCTATAAGAGGAAAATTGATGGATAAAGATGTTTGCTTTGGTCCATTAATAGTTGGGTAATATAAGCAATATATAAAGTTGCTAGTGTAGTTAGGCCCATTATTTGAAACTTTAATCTCATCAGTTTTGAAATCAGTCAAGAGAAGAGAGAAACCTCTTTGTAAACCCTAATTGAAAATTTCAGAGCAAATAAATTATGCCACCACCGCAGGGAATTGGCCACCACGAGGTCCACGACCAAATCAAACTTGGCCATTCAAATCTGCCATCCGTTCCGGTGAATCCAATGGCCCCTGTGCTGCCAATCTCCCATTGCTGACCTAGATCCACCATCTACGATGGGCAAGAAACCCAAACGCACCACCGCCATCCCCTCTTCTCCACCACAGCAGCCACGTTCTGTCCATCTACACGGACAAGCTCCGTCTCTAACACCACTTTAATGGCGAAGCAATTCTCGCCTCCCACCAGAAGTTGGATTTAGGGTTCTGGAGTAACATTGGTTAGTTCTGCAACACTAAAAAGGAGCAGCAGTGTCAGCTGCCAATTAAAAGAAAAGATGCCGGTCCAATGGTTTAAACCGGATCGCCAGATAAGTAAACATCTTCGACCAGCTATTTTTGACTGTTAATTGTGGTATAATTCAGAAGTAAACAAATTCTTGGTGAGTTAGTCAACTATGATAACCTAAAAATACATAGATAGAGAAACATATTTTATGTGCCATCCTTTTCAGTTCACTTTTCTTGAGTAATCCAAATTAAATATACAGTTATTGTTTTCAGTTTCCACCACTAGTTTTTTGAAGGAAATACCCCTCAAAAAGGGGAAACTATATTAACTTAAATCAGCCAACACACAAAGTCACCAGCATAAAGGGGAACATCACCCAAACTAACGCGAGCGAAAACTGCATTTCTAGCTAAAACGTGATCTATTCTATTAGCATCACGACGAACAAAATCATATTGACAATCAGAAAAATTATGAAGCAAACTACGAATATCCATAATTAAATTGCCCAAAGGAGAGAAATCTTTGGAGCCACCTTAAAGCTTCTGTATCACACTTAGACAAACACCCTAAAAAATCACCCGAGATCAACCAAAATCCCGAGCCAGCTTAACAGCCAAATAGGCCAATGTCTCAGAAGAGCTACTTCGACGTATTGGGACTTTGCTGTTCTTCTGAAATTCCGCTGATTAAAAAAATTGTTCAATCGTTCGATGGAGTTAAGGAAGCTGTTTCAGTGATTGTCCACAGTGATCGTCGTTCATGATGATTACCTATCTGAACATGCGAAACAATCACTGTTTTTATCGGGACAAGACAATCACTGAAACTTCCTTAACTCCATCGAACGATTCAACAATTTTTTTAATGATCAGCGGAATTGCAAAAGAACAGCTAAGTCCCAATACGTCGAAGTAGCTCTTCTGAAACTTTTTAGCTGCAGATTTGTTAATGGCTTCCATATCTATCTTCTTGAGCTCCTCTGCAGCTAGAATATAAACTCTACGACTCCTCTAACTAATTATGATAATTTGATCTGTATCTTCAAGAATTTATACAAGTCTTGTGTGAAAGATCACACAAGAATTGTGAGTTAATTTCCGATGATCTGCTTATAATATCTGGACTTCTTTTATTTGTTGCCATATATTAAGGAGCATGATAGTTTTAAGAGTTTCACTTTCACTTAATGAATTAATAAATTATACGTACAAGTACACTTACACCCCCTCTACTTAGGGGTAAATACAACAACACCCGCTCGACTATCGACAATTACAAACAGACCCCTTAAACCTATGATCATTTATATTCCTGTACTGAAAGATCTGATCAATTATAATTTTTATGTATAACGATAATGGTAAATCACTATGCCAGTGGACATGGTATAGATAAATAATGCGATTTAATTAATACAAATAAAACCAAGATCACTCACAAACCACATAATATATATATATATATATATATATATATTACGCCATTTTATACGTTTGTAGAATCATATCAGACTATTTCTGATCAGTACATGCATTTCACCCCTCTAACTCCTCTATGTGAATCGTATTGGGTTATTATGTTCGGTCGAAAATTGCCACCCCTAACTAATTTCTCCGTTAATGGAAAGAATATTGTTCATTTTCAAGCAAAATTGCTTATTTGAATCGTTTTCGTAATGAAGTTGTGTCCCCTTTAGGTAATTTATTCGTTAATAATTAATTTCTATATATATATTAACTGTTTATAGATAATTACATAATCAGAATTAAGGAAAAATAATTAAGGAATCATCTTTTTTCACAAATCAATTTAAAAAACTTAAAAGAGGTTTATTAAAGAAAGTCAGTTAATTGTGTTTTGGAATCTAAAAGGTATGCTTGAGAGTAATTTAGTCAAAACTCAAAAGTATACTGTTCTGCGTTGTACATGAAAACTAAAATGAATGGAATTTTAAAATTGAAAAATAATTTCATGAATATTGTGAATATAAAATTTATTTCAAAGGTAATTTAGACTCTGATTAGTGCAGAGATTCAATTACTGGCGGCTCTTTCAATACGGTTGATCCATGCAGATGTTAGGGTTAATCCTCCTCTTATTTCTATCTTTTAACTTGAGTTAGTTTTATAGTTAAAAGAAAAGAAAATATAAATCATTCGATTAAGATTCTCAATACATGTTTTGATTACAGGTAATTCAATATTACTATACGTTCCACTATCAAATTAGATAACTCTGTTTCTAGCTCCTAAATCTACATTTCTAAGTTCGTATATTTTTTTGTTTATTGATGCAGTTGCGGGATCAATTGTCCTGCATGACTACTGGGAAGCTGCTACCATCGTGTTTCTGTTCACAATATCAGATTGGTTGGAGTCAAGGGCAAGTAGTAAGGTCAAAATTTCAAAATCATACGTAACAAACTGTATGATAAAATGCCAACTGAACTTTTTTTTCACATTATGTAGGCCACGGCTGTTGTTTCATCGTTAGTAAGTGTAGTGTCCCAGAAAGCCGTTCTAGCTGATACGGGTGAAGTAATAAATGCAGATGAAGTTAAACTGAACACAGTCCTAGCAGTAAAGTCTGGTGAAACTATCCCGATTGATGGAGTTGTTGTGGATGGTTATTGTGAGGTTGATGAGAAAATAATGACTGGAGAATCTTTCCCGTGGCAAAGGAGAAAGACTCTCTTGTTTGGGCTAGCTCAATTAATCTCAATGGTAAATTTTTTTGATTCTTAATCTCTCTTTAGCAGTCATAAGGTTGGATTTTGGTATTGATTTGCCACATTTATAGGCTACATAAGCATTAGAACGACGGCTGCGGCCGAGGATTGTGTGGTTGCAAGAATGGCAAAGATTGTTGAAGAGGCTCAAAACCAAAAATCCAGGGCACAGAGATTCATGGACAAGTGCGCCAAGTACTATACACCAGGTTAGTTAAACTTTACATTTTTCTCAAATATTTGATGCCAAGACAAGAAACATGAAATTGAATTTCATATCTAAATAGTGTCACAATAAAGTGTCAAATTAGCCAAATATTTTAGTAGTGATGCTTGCTGACTGTTTTAAACTCATTGCAGCTATAGTATTGATATCGGCTCTAATAGCCATAGTCCCTCTGGCATTCCATATTGAAAACAAGGAGAAATGGTACCGCTTGGCTCTTGTTGTATTAGTAAGTGGATGCCCATGCGCGCTTCTTCTTTCCACTCCTGTTGCCATGTTTTGTGCACTATCGAAAGCAGCAACACTCGGAGTTCTATTCAAAGGAGCAGAACATCTTGAAAATCTTGCTGGGATAAAACTCATGGCTTTCGACAAAACCGGGACGATAACCAGAGGAAAATTCATGGTGGTAGATTTCAAATCTCTGAAACACGATATCAGCTCGAACGCACTTCTTATTGGTACAAGTTCATTTTCAATTTACTATTAATACATTTAAATTTCAAACTCGTTCTATGTTTATTAGCGGATGTACTGAAAATTGTGTGTATACGTGCGTGTTTCAGGATTTCAAGCATAGAATGCAAATCAAGTCATCCTATGGCAGCTGCTCTAGTCGACTTCACACGAGCACGACGAGTCGAGCCGAAACCCGACAGTGTCGAGGAATTTCAGAATTTTCCTGGTGAAGGAATTTGTGGAAAGATTGAAGAAAATAAAATATTTATTGGAAATTCGAAAATCGCTTCACGAGCAGGATGCACTGCAGGTGAAAAACTCAATCTTTAACCACAAATTTAACAGTTTCTTTTCTTCTTTTTCATGTTACTTTAGCAATAACACTAAACTTTACATGCAGTTCCCAATTTAGAAGGTTATGACACAGAAGGAAAGTCTGTTGGTTACATCTTCTTCAGGCCGTCTCCAGCTGGCATTTTCTGTCTCTCTGATGCATGTCGAACTGGAGCAAAGGAAGCCATAAACGAACTCAAGTCGATAGGAATCAAAACTGTAATGTTAACCGGGGATTGCAACGGAGCTGCCAAACGTGCGCAAGAGCAGGTAAAATTATCTATTGGCTACTATAACGTCTCCAGTTCAGTATAGCATTATGCTCATATTCCTCAAAAAATATAGAAAAATAGTCTCAATTATGAATACCCTGAGGTTTACACCGTTTACAAAAAAATTCTAAAATCTTGAAAAATTACAAAATTACCCTGAGTTTTAGAAAACCATAACAAATCCCCCTAGAACTAACGGAAAATTGTTCACTCAGGGGGTATTAGTAAATTTCAAGTTTTGAGTGTATACGTCAAACCTCACTTTTTTTTTCTCGTAATTATCTGAAAAATATAACCAAATTGAATCATATCCATCAGATAGGTGGAGCTTTAGATGTCATTCACGCCGAGCTTCTACCGCAAGACAAAACAAGTATTATCAAAGAGCTTCAAAAAGCGGGCCCCACAGCAATGGTTGGTGACGGCCTCAACGATGCTCCTGCTTTAGCCACAGCCAACATTGGGATCTCAATGGGCGTAGCAGGGTCCGCACTAGCAATAGAATCGGGAGATATTGTCTTAATGTCAAACGACATACAGAGGATACCGAAAGCATTTCGTATTGCGAAGAAAGCTAAGCGCAAAATTATTGAAAATGTGATAATATCACTTTCCACGAAAGCTGCCATTTTAGGATTGGCTATTGCCGGCCATCCCCTCGTGTGGGCTGCAGTGCCGGTTGATGTCGGGACGTGCTTGCTAGTAATTTTCAACAGTATGCTGTTACTGAGAGGAACAAAGGGACGGGGTAAGAATCACTCGCATACCCACAAACATAGGTCTCCTTGTTCTGACGACATTGAATCTCAGAAGAAATGCTGCTCTTCTGATTCGAAACACGAGCACAGTAATAGTAATGGCCATTGTCATCCACACAAAGAGGATTAAAAATTGGATGGGAAACTTGAGGAAGAGGAACCCTGGTCATCATTGCGACAGTACAAGTTGTAAGAGTTCTTCACATTCATCTAGCAATCATTCTCACAAACATGAGGATACAGAGTGTTGTGGTCTTGCTCCAAGATAAAAATAGTTTTAAGATCAAATTCTTTATTAATTTTTAGAATTTTGTAGAATTTAAGAGATATAATGATATATTACAATTTATATATTTATTAGTTTCTTTTTTGGTCAGCATATATTATAAGTTTGTATTCTCCATTTAATTTCTTTTGGAAATTATTTTTTAAAGTATAAAATATTAAAAGTTAACTTATTGAAATTTATTTTATTTTTCTTAAATAATATATATAATTGTGTTAGGAGAATTGATATTTATACTCCATAAATTACTCACCGTGATATAATATTCTAATTGTATTTTTATTAATTCTAAAAAGAACCCAATAATATATTTATTCTATCTTAATTAATCTAACAAAATAAAAAAAATGATAAAATCTTTGAATTTATGGAAAAAGAAAAGGTTAGAAATACTCACAAAACTAAAAGAATAATAAGTTAACATTAAAGAAGGAGGGACATCATTGTCAGTAATGAAAAATTTAGAGTGCAATTAACATTTAGGGAGTGTAAATAACAACTCCCTAATTTTTAAATCTTTTTTAAGTAATTTGTGATGAATTTTCTATATGTCACAAAACAAAGTAGTGACAAGGCATAGAGTGATAAATTTGTGAGGGTCAAAATTCATCTGAGAATGCGTTTTGTGATAAACTTATCCGTTAGTGAAGGGTTGTTGTCTTGTAATGACTCAGATGTATTTGAAACTTAATTTTTAGTAGATTTGAAATTCACTTCAAAACCTAGTCATTTCATATCCACCATTCTCTTTCACCCTCCACTCACCCATGCACCTCTATCTAAAATAACTTTTAATACTTCTGATTTTGGATTATCAACTTTTTTTATATTCCTTTATTCTACCTAATTCTTATCTTAATTTTTTTCATTCCACTTATTATTTTTTTTATTCCCCTTATTTTCTTAACTTATTCTTACCTGATAGCCTCTCTCTTATATCTTTCACCTAGCTAGTCTATTAAAATAAATTTTAAATAATATGCATGCTATTTACCATTATTACTTTAAAGGTCGGCTAGATTTTTTCAAATTATTTTAAATAATAATTTCAATGTTATTATTATTAGTTATCAATTATAGTGATAATGTGATAAGTCACTATTAGACTTGATCATTTGACCATCATGATTTTAATATCAAATAGTTATAATAAAAAATTATAATTATTAGATAAATAGGTTTTAATTAAGTAGGAGTCTCGGATAAATCTCATAAAATGAATCATATTCCTAAAAAAAATCTTGTTCTTATTAAATTACTCAATTATAGAGTCCTAGTATTATTAAATAACTTTATTATTCATATACTTATAGATTTACATATTATGTATATTTATTTAATAAGAATATGTGTTAAAAAATATGTGTTATTAAAGGGGTATTTTAGTCAATTCAAGAAAGTGAAAAAGTAAAATATAAAATAAAATAAATAATTAATAAAATTATATAGAATATATTTATTATGGTTTTATGTTAATCAAATCATAGTAGGATCTAATAGAATTTTTATTATATTAACTTATTTATTTGTTTGTTTTTGCATAAAGTATCTTGTTTTTATGTTTTTGCCCCTCGCATTATATGATTAGAAAAAAAAATATATAGAAATAATTTTAAATGTAATTTACCATAATTTACCATTTCTTACTTTAAAGTTCCGTTAGATTTTTCTATATCATTTTAAATAACAGTTTATATACTATGTTGATGGTCCTATTAAAGATTCCGGAAACCAAAATCAAATTTTATTATATGAAAGATTATAATTATTAGAGGAATAAAGATAAATATAGGTTTTAATTAATTAAGTAGGACTCTCGGATAAACCTCTTAAAGTGAATCCTATTCCTATTAAATTACTAAATTATAGAGTCCTAATATTATTAAATTACTTTATTATTAATATACTTATAGATTTACATATTTGTACAGTTTTTTTTTTTTTTAAAACACACGTACACAATTCGATCTTTGTCATTGCAAGGAATCGAATCCAGACCCCCCACACTAGAGTAATATCTGGTAGCCATTGGACCAAACCCCAATAGTTTGCATATTTGTACAATTATTTAATAAGAACATGTGTTATTAAAGGGGTATTTTAGTCATCATAAGAAAAGTGACAAACTTTTCGTACTTTCATAATATACATAGATCCAAAAGTTTAAAGGATAGAAATAATAGGATGATTGACCCTAACATCTACATGGATCAACCGTATTAAGAAAGTCGCTTGTAATTGAATCTCTACAGTACCCGAGTCTAAATCACCTTTTGAAATAAATTTTATATCACAATATTCATGAAATTATTTTTCAATTTTAAAATTCCATTCATTTTAGTTTTTATGTACAACGCAAAACAGTATACTTTTGACTAAATTACTCTCAAGTACCTTTTCGATTTTCATAGCTCTGATCTTCTTTTTGCTACAGCCTACAAGTCAACAGTACCATCCCAATTATTATTAATTCGCTACAAGGACAACCTCCTCATCCTAAAATTGACAAACGAAACAAAACAATTGCAATTAGGTTGCCACATGACCAGTCTGATTGCTATCTATAATCTATATAAAAGTTACACATTGCTACTTAGAATTAAGGAAAATAAAAGAACTTACATAAAAATGAAAAACTAAGATTAAAAGTGAATATTACTAAGTCCATAAGGGAGAATGATTTTCACACTAACAAGGCAGAAACTCAATTGGAATTGGCTTAAGCAAGCAATATCAATATCAACACAATCAATTTCAACTTAAACTAATTACCAAGGAAAGCCAATAAATGTTCTATCTCTGTCATAATGAATTTTACTCATGAGCTGCAACAACATTATATTCAAGTTATTTAAGCTCTGAGATAGTAAAAACCTGCTACTTTAATTTCAGACCAAATAAAAAGAAGAAACCTTTGGAGCCTTGGAGTTAATTGGCTGCCAACCGAAAAAAATACAACTACAACACATAGAAAACAAGTTGAATGGAACATATATAGGCAAGAAAAGGACATGCAATAATAATGGAAGAATAATATGACGAACTCTTAATATGGATATCTCAACAAATTCCGGAAAGATAAATATTAATATGTCAACAGTTTTGAAAATATATAATATAGTGAAAGTGGCTAATTATCTCAGCTGTCTCAGCATGTATGGTCACGCTACAACAGTTGTCTGCACTTGAAATCAATTTTATTGTTCACAAAACTGCTGAATACACACAAAAATGAGAAAGAGAAAGTTTAATTTAACACTACATATTTATATTCTAGCCGCTGAGGAGCTCAAGAAGATAGAAATGGAAGCCACTAATGCTTGATACATATACCACTTCATACTATAGCCGACGGTCAAGGGGCAACACTGATGCGGCGGTGGTCAGTAATGACGACGAAGAAGGGGCTATTCCGGTTCATACTCATGCTACAAACGGGCATTCACATGGGGCAGTGTCGGTAGTCGGGGATTCCGGCGGCGAAACTGAACTCCTTCGTCATCGTCTAATTTCGCATGTAGGCTTCTAGTTCTGTATATTTCTTGAAATTTGTTATCATAACAATAATGGCACTATTTTTCTCCATGACAACTCCAGCCGGCATTGCAATTGGTATTGGAATAAGTAACACCTACCGTGAGACAAGTCCAAATGCTCGAGTTTTCAATTCAGCATCAGCAAGCATATTGATTTACATGGCATTAGTCGATCTTCTTTCTGCTGATTTTACGAGTCCGAAACGGCAAAACAATGGAAAGCTTATATTAGGGGCAAATGTGTCACTTCTTTTTGGTGCGGGTTACATGTCTCTGTTGGCTAAGTGGGCTTGAAACACGTCTTCTTTTCGGCTATAAAGATAATTTTATTATGGGAGTTTGGGTTAATGGGCGTAGCCCATTTGATATCTTCGTATCCGAGAATCAACAAATTCGACTCCGCATTGTTCACAAAACTTCGGGTCTTCTTTTTCCTCTTCGATTACTCGATAATCTCCACAAGCACAAATTCTATTTTTGATAGGCCCAAAAATTCTTTCACAAAATAATCTATCCTTTTCCGGTTTATTGGTTTTGTAATGAAAAGTATAGGGTTTTGTCACCTCTCTAACTATCTCCCCATTAGGCAGGTGAAGCTCGATCTCTCCCCCGGATAAACCATATAGCCAAGAGAAACCATGAACTAGAATAGAAGAGCTTGCCCCACCCATGAGTAAATATTTCATAGTATCCTCATTAGACCATACATCTTTCTTGGTATATCCAGATAATAGGTAGGAGCATAAACTGAAACATTCTGGAGCTACAAAGATCGTTATTAAAACGTTAGCACTGCATAAAAACATTCCTCCTAGAGTAGCTGTTAACAACTCCCATAATAAAATTATCTTTATAGCCGAAAACAAAAACAAGACGTGTTTCAAGCCCACATAGCCAACAGAGACATGTAACCCGCACCAAAAGGAAGTGACACATTTGCCCCTAATATAAGCTTTTCATTGTTTTGCCGTTTCGGACTCATGAAATCAGCAGAAAGAAGATCGACTAATGCCATGTAAATCAATATGCTTGCTGATGCTGAATTGAAAACTCTTTCAACAATGAGAGCATTTGGACTTGTCTCAGGGTAGATGTTACTTATTCCAATACCAATTGCAATGCCGGCTGGAGTTGTCATGGAGAAAAATAGTGCCATTATTGCTATCATAACAAATTTCAAGAAATATACAGAACTAGAAGCCTACCTGCGAAATTACACGATGAGGAAGGAGTTCAGTTTCGCCGCCGGAATCCCCGACTACCGACACTGCCCCATGTGAATGCCCGTTTGTAGCATGAGTATGAACCGGAATAGCCCCTTCTTCGTCGTCATTACTGACCACCGCCGCATCAGTGTTGCCCCTTGACCGTCGGCTATAGTATGAAGTGGCATATGCATCAACCATATGTGTCCCAATTGCTGAGACCATCGCAATAAACCCCGTAAATGGGAAATCCCCCCACGGTCTCTCAGGAAGACTTAAGAGTGATGATCATGATTAATGGCTTCCATTTCTATCTTCTTGAGCTCCTCAGCGGCTAGAATAGATATGAAGTGTTAAACTAATTAATATGGAGAAGGAGAGATAGTAAAGAATGAAGTGTGGTTTCACGTTTCATCCCGAAACGATGAGCATGCAAGTTTTCTTGTGCTTGAAATCTCATTAATTAGCAGAGGAGTTAATTAGTCACTGTTTTTCGTTTTCAAGGATGAGAGGACAGTTGTTATATATGTTTCTTGTATCGGTTGAAGTTTGGGGCTAGCGTGCTTTGGATTGCAGTTTTATACTTGAAAATTCATGCTTCTTGGATTGGGTAGAGAGTTTAGGCATTGAGTAAAGAAGATGGATTAGCTAGCTACCTACCTCTCTTTTTATTATTGTAAAGAAGATGGTAAATATATAGGCCAATTTCTCTCTGATTTCCACCTAACGGATGCTCAATTAATATCGATTCTCATTCAGAAAAAAAATCTAAATTACGTAGGTAAAAAAACAAAATAAGAGGGACCTATATGTAAATATGGTAATATGTGGGAACCCCTCTGTAATTTTTCCTTATTTATTTTTATCTTCTCTCTCAAAATTTTCGTGTTCTTATCGTATCGACACATCATAGACCCAACTCAATAAGCTCCAACCCAAACTCAATAATATCACGTTAAATCGTAATGGGTTATCGTCTTGGATTGAAAATTGCCACCCTAACTAATTTGTCTGTTAATGGAAAGAATATTGTTCATTTTCAAGCAAAATTGCTTATTTGAATCGTTTTGGTAATAAAGTTGTCTCCCCTTTAGGTATTTTATCCGTTCATAATTAATTTCTAAATTAACCATATATATATATATATATATATATATATATATATATAACTGTTTTATCCTTTTCTCTTGTGCTATATGATTGTATCTAGCTAGTTTATATTGTTTATTTTGCATAGAGTTTGTTATTATATTATTTATATATATAATCACTCAATATTTCGCCTAACTATAAATTAGTCTCTTTTATTTAAGAAAATATAAAAAAGAAATTATCCTAATTATATTTTATTATTCATGTATAAAGATTTATGAAAATCATGGCAAACAGAAAATTTGTCCAACATGGATTAGACCGGTAGTAATTGATTAATTTGTTTACAATATCAGATTGGTTGGAGTCAAGGGCAAGTAGTAAGGTCAAAAATTTCAATATTTTGTTTTTGTTAGGGTCTCTACAATTTGCTATATTTACATTTAGATTTCTCTAGTTTCATTTATTATATCTAAGTCCCTAGATGTGTCATATTAGTCCAATTTCAGGAACTAATATGACACATCTAGGGACTTAGATGTAATAAATGAAACTAAAGGGATCTAAATATAAATATAACAAATTATAGGGTACTCAAATGTAATTAATTCTTTTTGTTATTGTTATAAGTTATAACGTACAAGTTAAAAGGGAAGCCCTTCAAAACCATACAATTATTGTGAGCCCTAAAACTTAATTAGACATTAGCACTAATCTGGCTACAAGAAGTTTCCTTAAAACTTGACGTAACAAACTGTATGATAAAATGCCCAACTGAACTTTTTTTTCACATTATGTAGGCCACGACTGTTATGTCATCGTTAGCAAGTGTAGTGCCCCATAAAGCGGTTCTAGTTGATACGGGTGAAGTAATAAATATTACACCAAATTTCAACTGCATCAATAGACCATATAAAGCCCAAATCTGACGCAAATTTTACATGAATAACGATATATACTTCAATTAAGGACATTATTGCTATCTTAAGATAATTAGAAATTAAGATTAATTTATAATTACACCTAGTTTCAACAATAGTCGGTGCACAAAACCATCGAATAAAATTAATCCAACTTTATATAACTCTATTCGGTTATGAGTCATACTCATATTAATTAGGCATTTCTGATTAAATATCACACTTGGACTTATAAAAAAGATTACATCTAATGTTACTGTGTACATCACATTGTAAGGAAATGGAATATATATCCACCCTTAACCAAACTGCAAAGCTCAGTAAAAGCTGCAAATCCAGAAAATAGTACAACGGATAGGAGAGAGAAAGGAGCACGAGAGAGAAAGAGGGAGCAAACTTTCATAAAATTGGCAAATAATCCCCAACACGTACAATGCATGCTCTTAAATACTTCCTGTTGGAATTTGACGGAGATTGTACATGTTGTCGTTACCTTGAACTGGCTTTTTTGGAGCCTGTGGGCGAATAGTGCTGATCGTGATTGCAACAAGTTTATGACGGATGATGATGAGGAGATTACCATTGATTGTCATTGCTGCTATGTTAAATATACTAGGCCTAGTCTGACGAGTACGAAACTAATGTCCTTCTTTGGGATGACCTTTTTGGTTTTATTTGTTGCATTCAAGCTTTGTACTGGCAGTCTTTCTGCCTTACTCATGTATTTCTCGAATTTTCCGATTTGAGCTTTTAATCTACGAGGGGGTCCTCTTAACCCCTCAGTCAGCTGGAAAATTCTTGGAAAAAAAAAAGGAAAAAACATAGTAACTAACTCTTAAAACCTAATTAGTTAATAAAGCTGGAAACAAAAGCTGGAAAATGAAATGACAAAACGCGATAAGTCATGTGCGCTTCTCTCCTCCCCAAAACGCAGTGTTTCACTACTTCAACTTAAAGAATCGTTTGAGCTGAATAAAACGTGACTCTTTCTTCTGTGTTTCTTCTGCATGCATGGATTTCAGGTTCCCAATCATAACATTATAAAACATCTTAAAAAATTGAAATAGAAAATTAAAAGAAAAATCAATTTGATTGTTAATTGGAATCTGTGAAAGTGTAAGGATCAGCCATTAGATTTGAGATAGTTAATTCTAGACTGCAAACCAACCGAACCGGTTCGCGAATCTAACGCGCGAACTGGTTCGACAAAGGGTTTGAGTTCAAATTCGAGAAATTCGAAACAGGAATCAAACTTAGGTTTGTTTCACATGCTTGTCGAAGCGAATTCGAACCTTTTGTCTCTGGATTCGAGGTTTGCGAAGAACCCTATATATATATTAATAAAATAATTAATATATATATATATATAAATATAATTATATATAATATAATTTAATAATGTATAATACATATAATATTATTCACGAACCGAACTGAACTCAAACCTCTAATCAAATTGAACTCGAACTCGAACCGAACTCAAGCCTCTATTCGAATCGAACTCTAACCCTTTTTTTATGGGTTCGTTAAGTTCAGATTCGAGTTCGGATCCGTTTAAATTGGTTCGAACTCGAACCCGAACCCAAACCTTAAAAAAAATGCTAGGATTCAGTTCGATTTGGTTCGTTTACCACCCTAGTTCTGAGTACACTACTACTATATGACTCAGCCGTAAGAAGTAATATATAGTTAATTTACGTAACCACCAAATCTTGATAGCTCTAATGATTAAGATACATATTCGTTGAATTAAATTAAAGTTCCAACTTCGACCTGCAGGGTATTTAATTTGTTTGATTTATAAAGTTTGCTATTTGAAGTTTCTTACGACTTAAATGGTTACTAACTGTCCTTAAATTGTTCACCATATATTCATTTAATAATATAATTTTTGTTTTATTGAAAAAATAAATATCTATATTTATTACTATTTACTAAAATTAGATCAAGCTAGCTTGCGTAAGTTGTAGCTTTGGCAAAAGCAAAATCTTGAGCAATTATTGCTTTCAATAATTTGCATTTTGACAGCAATAGTTACCAGAATGAAATTAAATATGATAGTACATAGGACATGAATTAGGGAAAATTCCATCACAAAATCGCTGATTCCAAATCTTTTCAATAAGATATCGATCATAGGTATTTTGTGCATATATACAAGGACATTTTATTTGCCGAATGGCTACTCTAGAGTGCACAGGACAGCTGTCTCTTTGTAAAGGGAAAAAGAAAAAGATAAGTGGAGATTGAACTGATTGGGCATTGTTTTAATTTGGGAAAATTGCAAAATCAGGACACTTTTTACAATCGAATTACGGTTTTTGGATACAAGATCTGAAATTCGCGTAAATGTCCTGTAACTTTGTGTTTTATAACAATTTTGGAGCTCCTACGGATTTAATTTCATTTTTTGTCCGGAATACCACTTGTGTCATGTAACGCCCCGAAAAATCCGAATTAGTATCCGGTACGACCGAATTGTTATTTTGCGCGATTTAATTATTTTATTTGATAGTTAGTATGTGAATTTTTAACAATTTCATAAATGAGTGAATTTTGGTTTTTAAACCATTTCATGTCAACGTGTGTTCAATTATATGAGTTTTGACTATAATATTGTTTAATTCCGACAACCTGCTATTTTTAGTAAGTTTGGAGTAATTACGGTTTTGCCCCTCTTTTCGAAGTCAAGTCAAAGTTTGACTTGACCACTCTCTCTCTCCCTCAAACCTCATTCACGTAAGAAAGAAGAAAAGAAAGAAGAAAAAAAAAGAGAAAAAGAAGAGAGAAAAGAGAGAAAGCTTCGATTGATCATTCCGATTTCGTTTTCCGACCGAATTTCGAGCCGTGAAACTTTTCGAACTCCTCACGATCTATTCTTCAAGTAAGCTTCTCACGTCCTTCGCGTTTAATGCTTCCTAGGCTATGATTTATAGAATTTTGTGAATAGTTTAATAATATATGAAAAATGTGAATATGAATGATTTTGTGGATGGATTTACGTGTTTCTTGGTCCTATAAGTAGATTAGATGTTGTAGATCATTATATGTAAGTTTAGTTTGAGGTTTTGCATGATTTATATGATTTAAATGTTAATTTTTGGCTCATTCCCGAGAACCCTCGCGATTTTCTGCTGTGTTGATAATCCGCACGGCCTGACGCACGGTCTTGAGACCATGCGCCAAGACCGTGTGCCTATTTTGGCCTTGCACTGCCTAACGCACGGCCGTGCGCAAGCCGGTGCGCAGGCCAGTGCAAGTTTGTCCGCACCGGCTTGAGCACGTGTTCAAGCCCGTACGTTTGCCCGTCCCCAAGACCGTGTGTATGCCTTAACCAAAATTTCTCCATTTTCAACTTCTTGCTCTCGGCATTGAGGGTCAAAGGGTAATTAAAAAAGTTGACTTTCTTCGTTTGACCTCCGATTCGAGATCCGATTTCACCTATAGGTCCTATAAATCATGAAATACATATTTTAAGTAGTTTGAATTTTTCCGACTTCGTTTGGGTCCCGTTTCTCGTGTTTTTCGTTTAAGCCTTTTTGGCTATTTTTTCAAATATTGTTCGTTTCTTCCGAAACTTGAATGCATGCTTCCTTATTGCATTTTATGCATGTTTATGAGCTTTTATTACATTCTAACTTGTTTTGCTTATCGAATTCTATGAATTTCTATGTTTTGTTACAATGTGAACCTAAGTGATATGAATCATTGTTAAACGTGCTTCTATGTGTTTTAAATCTTTCGTATAAGCCGTGCGTTGTCGTTAGTCTTATATGGTTATGTCTTTGTCTTTTGCAGACGATACTCCCGTGGAGTAGTGTGTCTGTCTCGCATTTTGCTCTCGTTTTTGTCAAGCCAACAGGTGGGGTTTTCAGTTTCTTATAGTAGACGATAATACGTACATAATACCAACCCTACTACCCGATAAGCCTCGTTTTATGTTTTGTTTTATATTGCTTCCGCTTTTGGGTTTGTCTCTGTTTTGAAACTCCCGCCTAGTAGTAAATGTCCGGTTTGCCGTTCGCCGGGTTTTGGTTCGGGTCGGACTCCTTTCGATTCCGGGTCAGGATCCGGTGCGGGGCGTGCGTCTGCCCGTTTGGCGGCGCCCGCTACAGTTGGTATCAGAGCTCTATGGGTTCAATGGCCTATGCTCTGAAGCGTCGAGTCTGTCTAGGTCTGTACGGCTTAGGAACTATTTGAATTGCGTGATTGTGCTTAAGTGATTGTGTGAATTTGAATTCCTTACGTGTTAATGCTTTACATGATCACTTACCGTCATGCATATTTGTACAGTTTTGCAGGATGCGTCGTGGTAGAGGTCCTCCTCCGCCTCCTCCCCCGCCAGAGGGACCTACGCCAGCCCAATTTATGGCGGCGTTACAACAGTATGCTCTTCATGCACCTCAGGAGACGCCGGAACAGATGGCTATGAAAGCAATGAATCAGTTTCTCAATCGTAATCCGCCACAGTTTGTGGGAGCACCGGATGATGTGGCTGCAGAGGCCTGGATATCGGCCTTGGAGAAGATATTCAGACTAATACACACTACGGATCCACAGAGGGTCGAGTATGCTGCCTACCTGATGATTGGGGCAGCACAGGACTGGTGGACACGGATCGATCAGCGTTGGACGCGTGATCGGGTGGTTCCGACATGGGCTCAGTTTTTGGTGGAGTTCAGGGCTAAGTACATACCGTTGGTAGTCAGACAACAGCGGGAAAGGAAGTTTTTGAACTTGAAGCAGGGCACGTCTTCAGTAGATCAGTATGAGGCACATTTCTCTCGCCTCATTGTTCACTGTTCCTATATGGTTGAGGACGAGGAGAGAAAGACACGCCAGTTCGTGGAGGGTTTGTCTCACAACATTCGATTGCATATGATGGCTGTCCGCCCCCGATTTTATTCCGATGCAGTTGACATGGCTCTTGCTATAGAGTCAGAGATGAGACAGATGAGGCCTACGTCAGCACCTGCCCCCGCAGCCGCTAAGGGTTTTCTGGCGGGTCCGAAGAGGTCTTTTCCTTCTGTAGGACCATCTTCTTCTTCAGCTGGGAAGAAACCATTTCAGCAGGCTCCGAAGCCGAACGTTCCTCCCCAAGCTCAGGGTTTTCCACGACCAGTTTGTGGATATTGTGGAGATCCTCATTTGGAGTCTAAGTGTCGAAGGAAGTTAGGGCTTTGCTTTGGATGTGGTAGCTCCGATCATCTTATGAATGCATGCCCGATGAAGAGAGGTCAGAAGCAGCCAGCTCAGCCTCAAGCCCAGGCCCGACTTTACGCCTTGGAAGGCGATGCTGAAGATGTTGCGCCGGATGCGAATGCCGTGGTGGAAGGTACGATATATATACATGGCATTCCCATTCATGCATTGTACGACCCGGGTGCTTCTCACTCGTTTATTGCGCCTGCTGTTGCTTTATCTGTGCATGTGCCTGTTGAGTTGCTTGAGTATGTGTTAGTTGTTAGCTCGCCGATGGGTTCTAGAGTAGCTACGAACCGCGTTCTCAAGCGTTGTCCGATGATGATTGAGGGTACCGAATACCTCGGGGATTTGATCGTACTGCCGATGAAGGATTATGGGGTTATTCTTGGGATGGATTGGTTATTTGAGCACCGAGCGAAGATCGACTGCTGTGAGAAGAAAGTTGTGCGTGGTTCCAGTGAAGTTAGAGGTTTTAGAATGGGTGAAGGCCCGTATATCTCTATGATGGAAGCCAAGAAGCTTATCCAGAAGGGAGAAGCAACTGGTTTTCTAACTTATCTTCTCAACCGTCCGAAAGAGCAGACCAAGATCGAGGATACCGATGTGGTTAAGGAATTCATGGATGTGTTTCCCGAGAACTTGGAGTTTCTGCCCCCTGATAGGGACATTGAGTTCGTTATTGATCTAGTCCCGGGTGCCGAGCCGTACTCGAAGTCTCCGTACCGTATGGCTCCTGCCGAGTTGAAGGAATTGAAGAATCAGCTCGACGAACTCCTTTCGATTGGATATATCCGCCCGAGTACCTCGCCTTGGGGTGCTCCAGTCCTGTTCGTGAAGAAGAAGGACGGTACACTCCGTATGTGTATCGATTATCGTGAGTTGAACAGGATGACAGTGAAGAATAAGTATCCTTTGCCGCATATTGAGGAGTTGTTTGATTTACTCCAGGGATCGAGAGTTTATTCTAAGCTTGATCTCAGACAAGGGTATTACCAGCTCCGTATCCGAGCCGAGGATATTCCGAAGACAGCGTTCAACTCCAGATACGGTCACTTTGAGTTCGTGGTCATGCCGTTTGGACTCACGAATGCTCCTACCGCTTTTATGGATATGATGCACAGGATCTTTCGTCCGTACCTCGATAAGTTTGTTGTGATCTTTATCGATGACATTCTAGTGTTCTCGAAGTCAGAGGAAGAGCACGCAGAACACCTCAGGATTGTTCTTCAGGCTTTGAGAGAGCATCAGTTATTTGCTAAGTTTAGCAAATGCGAATTCTGGATCGACAGAGTGACTTTTCTAGGTCATGTCATATCCGGAACGGGAGTCGAGGTAGATCCTTCGAAGATCGAGACTGTGTTGGATTGGGAGAAACCTAAGACTCCTACAGAGATTCGCAGTTTCTTGGGTTTAGCAGGATACTATAGACGTTTTGTCAAGGACTTTTCCAAGCTTGCTAGTCCGTTGACTGCGTTGACAAAGAAGGATGCCAAGTTTGAGTGGTCAGACAAATGTGAAGCAAGTTTCCAAGAGCTCAAGAAGAGATTAACTACAGCCCCAGTGTTAGCTATGCCTAATGGATTGGAGGGACTCGTTGTGTACACAGATGCGTCACACGAGGGATTGGGTTGTGTGTTGATGCAAAATGGGAGAGTTATAGCTTACGCCTCGAGGAAGCTAAAGCCAGCCGAAGAGAACTATCCCACGCATGATCTTGAGCTAGCAGCCGTTGTGTTTGCTTTGCTAAAGTGGCGTCATTATCTATATGGCACTACGTTCGATATCTTCACTGATCACAAGAGTCTTCAGTATTTGTTCACTCAGAAGGATTTGAACAAGAGACAGCGTCGATGGATGGAATTGTTTGAGGATTATGATTGCAAGATTCAATACCATCCTGGAAAGGCAAATGTGGTAGCCGATGCATTGAGTCATAAGGCGAGTGTAGCTCAGCTAGAGGCTAAGTTTGAGCGAGTTTATATCACCTCGCAGGCTCACGTTCACAGTATATCGATTCAGTCAGAATTGGGTCGTAAGATTCGAGATGTTCAGGCTACTGACGAATGGACTCAGAGGCAGATAGTTCATATTTCAGATGAATCAGAGTCCCAGTTTCGTGTTGATGATTCTGGTATTCTCCGCTTCGAGACTCGAGTTTGTGTTCCTGAGAGTCTTAAGAAGGAGATTCTTGCTGAGGCGCACAATACACCTTATACAGTACATCCTGGTGGAAGTAAGATGTACCGGGATCTAAAAGAGTTGTTCTGGTAAAGAGGTATGAAGAGAGACGTAGCTGATTACGTCAAGAGATGTCAGACATGTCAGCAGGTCAAGGTAGAGCACCAGAGACCTGGAGGATTGCTACAGCCACTACCGATTCCTACGTGGAATTGGGAGCAGATTGCGATGGACTTTGTGTCCGGTTTACCAAAAGTTAAAGGTGGCTATGATAGTATTTGGGTGATAATTGACCGACTTTCCAAGACTGCTCACTTTCTGCCGGTCAAGAAGTCATTCAAGGTAGAGAAGTTGGCAGAGATTTATCACCGAGAGATTGTCAGGCTTCATGGAGTTCCTGTGAGTATTGTGTCTGACAGAGATGCTAGATTCACTTCTCAATTATGGCAGCATCTTCAGGAGAAAATGGGAACGAAACTGACATTTAGTACAGCAGCACATCCGCAGACCGATGGCCAATTTGAGAGAACGATTCGATATCCAGTGATATGCTTCGTGCGTGTGCCTTAGACTTTCGCACCAATTGGCACGACCAATTACCGTTGATTGAGTTCGCCTACAACAACAGTTATCAGTCTACAATCAAGATGGCACCTTATGAAGCTCTGTATGGAAGGAAGTGCAGATCCCCGTTGTTTTGGGATCTTGAGGATTGGCGTTGGACAAGGGATAACAAAGGAAGAGGAGATTCTCCGCAGTCTCTTCAGAGAGCGATTGACCGAATTCAGATCATCCGTCAGAGGATGAAAGCAGCCCAGGATCGCCAGAAAAGTTATGCCGATACACGCCGCCGACCTTTGGAGTTCGAGGTTGGTGACCGAGTGTTTCTTAAAGCTTCACCTCAAAAGGGATTCACTCGTATTGGCAAAGGTGGTAAGCCAGGTCCGAGATTCTTAGGACCGTTTGAGATTCTGGAGAAGATTGGAGAAGCTGCTTACAGATTAGACTTGCCACCGAGTCTGACAGGAATCCACAACGTTTTCCACGTTTCACAGCTCCGGAAGTATCACCCGAGTGATTCACACATTCTTCCTATCGAAGATGTTGAGATAGAGCCGGACTTGACCTTCGTTTCACAGCCGGTGAAAATTTTAGACAACAAGACTCAAGCACTGCGTAACAGAGAGATTCCTATGGTTAAAGTGCTTTGGAGGAGTCAGTCGGTTGAAGAAGCTACATGAGAAACCGAAGAGAAAATGCGCAAGTTTCATCCCGCATTATTTGTAGCAGACGAGTAGAATCTGGGGACAGATTCTCATAAGGAGGGGTGATTGTAACGCCCCGAAAAATCCGAATTAGTATCCGGTACGACCGAATTGTTATTTTGCGCGATTTAATTATTTTATTTGATAGTTAGTATGTGAATTTTTAACAATTTCATAAATGAGTGAATTTTGGTTTTTAAACCATTTCATGTCAACGTGTGTTCAATTATATGAGTTTTGACTATAATATTGTTTAATTCCGACAACCTGCTATTTTTAGTAAGTTTGGAGTAATTACGGTTTTGCCCCTCTTTTCGAAGTCAAGTCAAAGTTTGACTTGACCACTCTCTCTCTCCCTCAAACCTCATTCACGTAAGAAAGAAGAAAAGAAAGAAGAAAAAAAAAGAGAAAAAGAAGAGAGAAAAGAGAGAAAGCTTCGATTGATCATTCCGATTTCGTTTTCCGACCGAATTTCGAGCCGTGAAACTTTTTGAACTCCTCACGATCTATTCTTCAAGTAAGCTTCTCACGTCCTTCGCGTTTAATGCTTCCTAGGCTATGATTTATAGAATTTTGTGAATAGTTTAATAATATATGAAAAATGTGAATATGAATGATTTTGTGGATGGATTTACGTGTTTCTTGGTCCTATAAGTAGATTAGATGTTGTAGATCATTATATGTAAGTTTAGTTTGAGGTTTTGCATGATTTATATGATTTAAATGTTAATTTTTGGCTCATTCCCGAGAACCCTCGCGATTTTCTGCTGTGTTGATAATCCGCACGGCCTGACGCACGGTCTTGAGACCATGCGCCAAGACCGTGTGCCTATTTTGGCCTTGCACTGCCTAACGCACGGCCGTGCGCAAGCCGGTGCGCAGGCCAGTGCAAGTTTGTCCGCACCGGCTTGAGCACGTGTTCAAGCCCGTGCGTTTGCCCGTCCCCAAGACCGTGTGTATGCCTTAACCAAAATTTCTCCATTTTCAACTTCTTGCTCTCGGCATTGAGGGTCAAAGGGTAATTAAAAAAGTTGACTTTCTTCGTTTGACCTCCGATTCGAGATCCGATTTCACCTATAGGTCCTATAAATCATGAAATACATATTTTAAGTAGTTTGAATTTTTCCGACTTCGTTTGGGTCCAGTTTCTCGTGTTTTTCGTTTAAGCCTTTTTGGCTATTTTTTCAAATGTTGTTCGTTTCTTCCGAAACTTGAATGCATGCTTCCTTATTGCATTTTATGCATGTTTATGAGCTTTTATTACATTCTAACTTGTTTTGCTTATCGAATTCTATGAATTTCTATGTTTTGTTACAATGTGAACCTAAGTGATATGAATGATTGTTAAACGTGCTTCTATGTGTTTTAAATCTTTCGTATAAGCCGTGCGTCGTCGTTAGTCTTATATGGTTATGTCTTTGTCTTTTGCAGACGATACTCCCGTGGAGTAGTGTGCCTGTCTCGCATTTTGCTCTCGTTTTTGTCAAGCCAACAGGTGGGGTTTTCAGTTTCTTATAGTAGACGATAATACGTACATAATACCAACCCTACTACCCGATAAGCCTCGTTTTATGATTTGTTTTACATCCGTCTGTATATATAGTAGATATTTAAGCTTATACTTTTATGATCTTGAAAACGATTTAATATGAAAAGTATTATGTATAAGTTTGTGAAATGTTTACGAAAGAGGCAAGCAAATCTTTGTTTTCCGAAAGCGAACTTTGGCATTATAGCCTCGCACACGACTTGCCTCGAACGGTCTTTTGACCACATGGAAATGTTTGAAAAGCGAGCTATGTATATGAATATGTTTGACCTGTTCTGATGGGCCCGGAGTAAGGACGATAGGACGAAGTCGGTAGACGTCGGGTCTACGGCGGAAATTCTATGGTTTCCTCCACCTTTGGGAGCTCGGGGTGAGGCCGGAGTGGCAGCCCTTTGAGTACCTGAGCTTGTTTATGTATGATATGTGTAGTTAGGGGTTGCTCCCTGATTACAACTGGAGGAATAAGGTAGGTTTCTGTTTTTATGATTTGACTGGTGGTTCAGAACTCTTCTCGCTGAGTTATACGCTTTGTTATGTTTCATTTTGAGCTAGTTCACCAATCGTTTGCGAAAACCTTTACTTCTGTTGTTTTCTTTCTGTTAAACTGGTGATCTACTTTCGTTTATTCTTATGTACTGTCTTTTTCCCCCTCACTTAGTCATTTGACTAACCCCATTCGTTTCACCCTTTGGTTTCAGGATTCTAGGCGGGATTCAGTAGTATTGAGTCGTTGTCAATCGAGTTACAAGCTTTTGTCTTATGTAAACTCTCGTTTCTTGTTGACTTATGATGTATGTAGGATTTGAATTATACTTATGAAAATCCGGGAATAATATTGTAGAACCCGTTGTAAACATTTGTTAATATTTATTGGAATTTGCTAGCCTTGGTGGGCTTTACCTATCTGCGCAATCATTATGGGTTTTATGTTTTGTTTTATATTGCTTCCGCTTTTGGGTTTGTCTCTGTTTTGAAACTCCCGCCTAGTAGTAAATGTCCGGTTTGCCGTTCGCCGGGTTTTGGTTCGGGTCGGACTCCTTTCGATTCCGGGTCAGGATCCGGTGCGGGGCGTGCGTCTGCCCGTTTGGCGGCGCCCGCTACATGTCAATCACGTGATGGTCGGGAAGTGGTTTTATAATTTTATTTCACACATAATAATTTTTGTTAAATCAGAAAACTTAAAAAAAAGTTATTACATAATCAGAAAACTTAACAAAAAATTATTACCTAAATCAGAAAACTTAACAAAAAATATTATGTGTAAAATAAAATCATAAAACCACTTCCCGACCATCACGTGATTGACACAAGTGGTATTCCGGACAAAAAATGAAATTAAATCCGTAGGAGTCCCAAAATTGCTACAAAACACAAAGTTACAGGGCATTTATGCGAATTTCAAATCTTGTATTCCAAAAATACAACTCGGTGATAAAAAGTATCCCGATTTTGCAATTTTCCCGTTTTAATTTGCAGTGTGGAAGTGTTAGAAGGAATTCAATTAAAAGAACGTGAAACTAATTAGAAAGGGATATCATATTATATTCTTGAAAGTAATTCCATTCTACATAGTAATTATATACTCAAAACCCTTTAAATTCAAAAAGGAATCCACAAAAGCTACTAACTAGGTGCTTTGTTTTGTTGCAACCTATTCTTCTGCATGCTGTTTGCCTGTTGGAACTGCTTTCCATAAATCTTTCTGAGCTAAACTTCTTTCTCACTAATAATAATAGTTAGGGGAATTTTAATTTAGGGATAATTATTTTTTCCCATTTGAACTATGGCGACTTTTGTACTTTTCCATCTAAATTTTTTTTCTTTGTAGTTTGCCTCCTGAAGGGAAAATCGCAAAATTGGAATACCAACTCCACCCAACTAGCATTTTCGAGATATCAGGATGTGCACTGGCATTTTTGGGCCGAAATAACAAAAAAATTGACAATTTGATGAATCCGGCGATCAGAATCATAAAACGATGGCGTTTTTAGTCAGGTGAGTCTCATGTGTTACCTGAAAACCATTTTTATTATTTTTTTGCTGACATGACAATACCACTACTGCCACATGTATTAATTATCCAATAAAAAATGTAAAATAAAAATAAAATCACCTCCACCTAGGGGTGGGCGTTACGGGTCGGGTTTCGGATTTTCTACCCGAACCGATCGGGTAAAACCCGATCGGGTCAGGGTTTTTTTGTTTTTCGATTTTCGGGTCGGGTACCCGATACCCGATAGTAATATCAGGTCGGGTATCGGGTAGGAAAAATCCTACCCGATCGGGTACCCGAAACCCGAAACCCAAAATTTAAATTTTTTTTTTTTTTAAAATTTCTAAACCTATAAATGTATATATTAAAAATAATAATAATAAAAAAAATAAATAAATTGGGTACCCGATACCCGACTCCAGAATTTCGGGTACCCGAAATTACATCGGGTCGGGGTCGGGTAGCAAAATTGCTACCCGAAAATTTCGGGTACCCGACCCGAACTACCCGAAACCCGAATAACCGACCCGACGCCCACCCCTACCTCCACCCACCTACGCCCGCCCCACCCCCGATTCCCAAACCCTACATCTGCTTTCACCCCGGCCCCAGACCTCCGTCGCCGCCGCTGCCTTGTGTTTGCAGGACTTGTTCTGGAGTCGTTTGCTTTGGTGGTTCATAAACAGAGTATTTAATCTTTTCTTGTTCTTCAGAAGTCCACTCACATAAAAACTCCTTTGTTTTAACTTTTAAGAGTTGAAGTCTTTCTGTTCTTCGTTTACCGATACCTTAGCTTTGCTTCTTCTATTTATTAATTATTTTGGAGGATACAATTTTGTGGGTATACTTTTTGGGGGAGTTTGGAGTTAATTTAAGCTGAGATACGCGCGGTAGTGGGTACATCAAGGTCCGCCGCCCCCCGAAGTGGTAGATCCTGCGCCGCCCCAGTCTGTGTGTTATGGTGGTGGAGATGGCGCAGTGGTTGTGGTGGTCGGCGATGGAGTGATAGATCTGAGTTGTGCGCGAGAGATGACGGAGATGGTAGATCTGGTGTTGTGGTGGACTGGTGGTAGAGGAAGATGAAGAAGACGATGGTTGGAGGTGGAGGAAGATGAAGAAGATTGTGTTTTTCTTTTTTTTGTTAATTTTTTTGAGAGAATTTTAATTTCTGTGGAGAAGACGGTAGTTTTTTTTTTTTTTTTTGCATTGTATTTTTCAATTTTTAATGTTTTTATGAATAAATTTGTTTACTATTTTTTCTTTTTTCTTATATTTTAATTATTAAATAAAATTTTATAAATTTAAATAATAACTAATTTTATAAATGCTTACATATATATTCTTTATTTTTTATTTTAGTCAAGTAATTAAAATGAAGTATAGGAAATTAATTTTGATTTTTTTTTATATGTGTAATTTTAATTGTACAGGTGGACAAGTATTTGGAGGACATGTCACTTAAAAATACTGACAAGGTGTGAACTGTGGTTCACAAGTGTACGCTACGTGGCTGCCAGCTAGAAATGAAAGCATGACATGGAGTCAAACAGCGGTTTCAAACCTCACGCACACGGCACGTGCGGTTTATCAGGCTGTATTAGGGATCCGGTCGCCAAATTCATCAAATTGCCAATTTTTTTGTTATTTTGGCCCGAAAATGTCAGTGTACATCCTGATATCCCGAAAATGCTAGCTGGGTGGAGTTGGTATCCCGATTTTGCGATTTTCCCTCCTCCTAAACTATTAGAATTTTTGCAATTTTCTATCCTGACGAAAATATTCTACCGAAAAATTGCATCGTGTCATATGAGAAACATACGTCCACGTTGTATTACTCTTCTTAACGTATCGAAAATAAACTCTCAATCAATTTCAGAAAACTTGAAGTTCTTATTACCCAATTGAATATTTAAACGTAATCTACCTCAATCAATTTCAGAAAACTTGAAGTTCTTATTACCCAATTGAATATTTAAAAGTAATCTATCAAAGTCGCTGTTATTCTAATTGGGTGATAAAAACTCCATATTTTCTGAAATTGATTGAGGGTTTATTTTTGAGATACTAAAGGGCGCAATACAACGTAAAACTATGTCTCATATGACACGATACAACTTTTCGGCAGAATATTTTCATCAGAGATGACAAATTACAAAAATTCTTATAGTTCAGGAGGCAAACTGCAAAAAAAATAAAATTTAGATGGTAAAGTACAAAACTCGTCATAATTCGAACGGGAAAAGATCTTTATTCATTTAATTTATTTACTATAAAGTACAAAACTCGTCATAATTCGGAAGAGAATTGATCTTTATTCCTTTAATTTATTTACTATCTTAAAATTTGGTATAATTACACGTTACAGTTACTCATTCTTTTTGCCTCAACTAGTAATAATAACGTGCAACATTTTTATCTATTTCTTTTTAATTAATATAAATCTTAGGGAAAAATACTAAAAAATCCCTAAAATAAATTTTTATATCCAAAAAAACCCATGAATATTTTTGTTAATCTAAAACACCCATTCCATCAATTTATCATTCTCAAAAACTCAAATGTTGACTTTGACCCATGTTCTTGACAATTTTGCCCTTTAATTTCTTAAATTGATTTTTTTTGTTTGATTATAAATTAATTTTATTGATATAAAAATAAAAAATTATTTTATCAAGATTTTAATTTGTTTTATTTTATTTAATTCTAAAATAATTACATTATCTCAATTAATTATATTGTAAATAAAATTTAAGAAAATATTTTCACACACATATATATATATGTATATATATTACTGGAAAAAAAATTCCAAAAACATTTAATATATTAAACTTTTTATTTATAAAATTTATATTAAAAACATAAGATAAAAAATATTATAAAAATAAATAATTATGTCTTAAATCTAAAATGTATTTGAGGGTATTTTTCTCTAAGAATTAAATTTTGGGCTTTTTAGAATGAAAAAGTTGTAGAATGGGTATTTTAGATTAATAAAAATATTCATGGGTATTTTGGATATAAAAGTTTATTTTAGGGATTTTTTGGTATTTTTCCCTAAATTTTATACTTAAATCTTTTTTTGTTATTTCAATATTTCAATTTATAACTATTAATAATCGATTAAACCTATTTAATATAATAATGAATTAAAAGACATATTAAATAATATAATAAAGTTACAGTCTAAATAATTCTAGCAGGACAAACTAATAGCGCCACTAAAAACCAGTCTAAATATTTCTAATGCTACTAAAAAACAAATTAAATAACTCGAAGAAGATACAAATATTATGTCAACTACGCATAATTCAATTCTTCTCTTATTTGAATTTTTGAGTGTACTAGTGTCAATTAGAAAACTAAAATTTCGACCTTTTTTACATCTTATAAGAGCCACGGCCCACCCTCACTTCGTCACAACTCACAAAGGAAAAAAAAAACAGCAACTTTTTTCATTTTCCCAATTCAAGATCATTAGCGTTTCCAGTTCCAATTAAGAATCACTTTTGGACCATTCTATTTGTGCTTCCAGCCACTATTATGGGTGAATGCACATGCGATACCGAAGAAGGAGATAGAAGCAAGAACCTCGCACTAAAGTACAAACTTGCCGCCATCGCATCTATCTTGGTAGCCAGTGGGCTTGGCGTGTGCCTGCCGGTGCTGGGGTGGTGGTACCCGCATTGAGTCCGGAGAGGAGCTTTTACTTTATTATAAAAGCTTTTGTTGCCGGAGCGATTATGTCGATGGGTTTCATCCACGTTTTGCATGATGCATTTGATAGCCTGACGTCGCCGTGTATTACTGAGAGACTGTGGGAGGATTTCCCATTTACAGGGTTTATTGCGATGGTCTCAGTAATTGGGACACTTACGGTTGATACATATGCCACTTCATACCAGTGGTGCGGCCAATTTTTTTTTCCATCAGAGTCAATTAAATGTAATATATAACTAGCATTGCTCGACACGACATGTATATATTCTATTTTTCTGTCTCATTATATGAAAACTTGTATTTAGACTCTAAAGATTCAATTTAAGAGTTAATTTTTGATAATTACAAATAAAACTTACTATCTATTTATAATGTTAATTTCTATAAATCGACAATGTTTATTTAGTTAATCCAACAATAGAGGTGAATTCTCAAAATCATTCAATCTAGAAGATTATACAATACTCTAATAGCTTCTAGTATAATACACAAAACTACCAAAAAATGCTAAAAACTTCCCTTTTTTAAATGATCACATTTTTCTAATTAATTTATATACATTCACTATTATGACAACTAAAAGTTTCGATCTTTATATCACGATGATATTGACAATCTTTCCATTCTATGTATATAGTATTATAGTTATTATATGTATATATTGAAATGTATTTTCTTCTACTATTTTATTTAAGTAATCGTAGGTAATCATATATATGCCAATATCTAAAAGTTTATTTGAACCAAATATAAAACATACAAAATCTATTGATGTAAATTTAGTTTTTTTGAATTTTCAATAATTAACCATATTTTTTTTAAATTTTCATTTTTTTTTCAAATATTTCGACAGTGGTACACGAGAGAGTGGAGCTGGAAGATCGTAGCAGGTGTGGAACGTCGATACTGAGATTTACCGTACTCGCAATTTACGTCGCGGACCAATCGGGTTATTTTTGTGGGCCGGTCCAGTATAAATCTTTGCCACAATCTAACACATGTAGTGGGTCAAGATTTTCTTGGGCCTTTAAATCAAAATACTTTCTTTTAGTTTTATTTAAGTTAAAAAGCATAATATATTTCTTATTTTTTCTTTTCATAATTTGACTTGAACTTGAGATGATTAAAAAATGATACAATCACTCTGCTTTTTCCTAGGTCATATATTATTAAGTCCATATGTGACATGTTTCTTCAGATTAAAAAAAGAACATTAATAATTTCAAGTTATAGAAAGAACATATTAATTTTCTTAGTACTATATTACGAGGTACGAAATTATTTAAATTGTTTTAATTTATAATTTGTTTCTTGACAAGGGTCGGAAGTATCATCGTTTGTCAAGTCTGGAGATGCAAGATCAGTCTTATCCAGCTTTCTTCTGTAATCAGAGATATTGTCTTTGCCTTCCATATTTGCATATCCAGGAAATTAAGGGAGATGATGACCTCTGAATCTAAATACTATAAGAGGCAAATTTAAATAATAAAATTAATGGATTTGCTCATACACAATCACATGTTAAAATACGTAATATTAACGTTAAACTATGAGTGCTTTCGGCTTCAGCTTTTAGCTTCTAGATTATCTTCTCACATGTGTTTTTCATTTATTACCAAACCCTTCACGTAAAAATCAAAATTAAAAGCAATAAAAAGAGAAGTAGCTAATCCATCTTCTTTACCCATCTTCATGAATGCCTAAACTCTCTACCCAATTCAAGAAGCATGAACATTTCATGATTTTCAAGTATAAAAAAGTGCCCACAAAGGCACAAACCCAAAAAGTAAAGATCAAAATTACTACAAGCATAACCCCAACAATGTTTGTGAGCCAGTCATTTACAAACAGGTTGTGCAGCACCCTGAATGAGTGCAGTTTACAATTAGTAGCAAGAAAACTATGCTACACTCGAACATGGACTGTTGCATGAGTGCAGTTTACAAATTCTCGGTGAGTTAGTCAACTATGATAACCTTAAAACAAATAGAGAAATATATGTTATGTGCCATTCCATCCTTTTCAGTTCACTTTTCTTGAGTAATCCAAATGTCAAAAAATATTTTATGTATTTGTTTCCAGTTTCCAGCACTAGTTTTAATGGAATTAAATATTTTTCGAAAAAACTATAGTATGGGTTATACGATTTGATGCCACGTTACCTTTAATGCAACACAAACGAAACTAGGACCTCATGCATATATAACAATTGGACTCATAATTTTGTAATGTTTTACAGGTTTAGATGTTGGATTTAAATGTATCTTTAAGTGAAAGGGATGGATGGTTTACATGCGGTACGGTGCACCGCACTGCCCGTACCTGCGTCCCACGACCGCGCCCGTGCACGGGCTTGGGCTTGGGTCGGGCCGCGCGCTTAGTCGTGTGTCGCATGATGGCGCACTTCGCACGTGCGCATCGTCGCTAGGAGCTAAGGAGCCTCGCCTTCGAGCCCAGAGCCTTCTTTTTGGACCAGGTCAAACTCACTTCGGAGCCCAATTTCAGACAACCCAATTAATCAGATTATAGCTGTTGGAATGTGACTGTTGGAGTCTGAAACAGTCAGGTAGTGGGCTTTGAATGCATTCACAGAGGAATGAATTCTATAACAGCCAAACCATTCATTCCCTGCATTAATCTGATTTAAGTATTATTAACACCTGAACCCCTATAAATACAGGTGTTGTGTTCATCAGAAATTACAACAACATTCACCTGAATTCTGGTGTATTGCTAGCATCCGAATTCTCTCATATTTTCTGTAGAAAGCTTGATATTATCCTGGAAGTGTATTGTCTGAAACCTTAGCAAACTTCCAGCAAAGTAGGGACAGTAGAAACTTTAAGGACACGAATTACCCATGTCAAAGCTTCTGATTTCCATACCCAAATATTCTAACATTAGATATCTTTTGTGTCACACTAACCAGGAAAAAGCTTTGATCAAGAAAAAAGCTAAATCATGAAAAAGCCGTGCTACTTTGGTTAAACTCGCAATAATTAGAGATTCAGATTACAATATATGATAATTAGAAACAGCAATAAGCTCGTGTCACTTTCAGAAAAATATATATAATATTTTCTACCCATTTAAAGGATTTGATGAATATAATAAAAGGAGGGCTCCTCTCTAACCCTGTGGTCCGATTTTCGGCCCAAAAAATATATATAATGTTTTCTACAACAAAAGCGAGCCTACTTTCGCACACATCTGTTATTCTTTAGGAGGCATCCGCCCCAGATAAATTACCCATCTCGCAGTGTCCAGCCTCCCCCCGAATGATCAGTATGGCGGTTAGGCATCCTTAGTTTAAGAAAAGTTCCATGTAATATAGCAAAGGATGGTGTTAACTTAAATGAGTTTATCATACCCAAAATCCTGTGTTATTCATAATGAGCACTCAAGATCCTGTGATATAAAAACTAGCACTAAGAACCCTGTGTTAATCCAACCTTGCTCAACCGCCCCCTAAGTCCTTCAGATTTGTTTTGATGGGTAAAATACCAAAATTATCCTTTCATAAATAAACCCATATAGCGCTTCAGTTCTCCAAAATTTCTAAAATCCCAAACCCTACCAGACGTGTGATAATGGCATTTTTTTCGCCAAACCCTAAATCCTTTAGAATCTCACAATAATCCCTTGTGATTGAGTACACGTGCTATATGAATCCTCACCAAAAAAAATATAAATTTATTTTGTCTTTATGCAGTAAGATTTTGTGATCAAAAAAAAAAAAAAAATATATATATATATATATATATATATATATATGTATGTATGTGTGTGTGAAAATGATCAATACTATTTAAATTATAGGCTGTAAATAAAATTATAAGAATGTGATTTTTTTTTTGTTTAAATTTGGTGAGGGAGGGTAAAAATGTCATTTTCATAAGTTGCAGAATTCAGTGGCCTAGATGCACTACCCGCGCGTATAGTCATGTAGGGTTCTCTATACTAATTAAATGAACATACAAGGTTCGTACTATTATATTTCATATCATGCTTGCACATTATGCATATCAGGGGTTGCACTTGCAAAATACTCTAACTTAAATAGTGGATCATATGCCCTACTCTTGAGACTCAAAATCGAAAGAACCAAAACAAGAGTGTTTTCTTAAAATAATTGTACGAACTATGTATTGATGACACACGTGCAAATAGGGAAACAACAAATTATTTATAACTTTGGCATCTTTCTTACTTTTCTTTTTCCAGATTCTCATCAAAGCTTAAAGATGTACTAGACATTACTATAAGAAAAAGTAATAAGAAAGAAATAATAAAGGGGTATCAAAGAACCTAAATGACTTGGATGGGAGGAGAATCAATAGATTTCAGCAAAAAAGAATTGCATATTTTTTAATATTCGTAGTCTCTCTTTTCCCTCATCATAAATATTCTTTGTTCAGCTCGAGTGTGAAGAAGAGGGCAAAGTTCGACTCGATCTGACCTGATTACATGGCTTAATTTCTTCGATGCTAGCAACCGCGCGTTTGGCATGGACTATAACCCTCGGATTGAGAAGGTAATCGCAGTTAAAAGATTGGCGATATTAGAATGAATTTAATTAGAATTCATTTAATAGGAAATTAATAGAAGTATTTGCATCATTTGCAACAATTAAAGATATATAATCATAATCAAGATTCAAGACAACCTACCCATGCAATGCAATGCAATGACTTCTGTTAACTATCCTATAATGAAAGCAAAAACTTGTTAATCAAAGTAGTCTAAATATTATAAAGAACTCAAAAAGATAGGACCAGTTCATAATTATGTAGATTAAAAGGGCTAAAATAATAAATTGCAACTAAACCCCTTTTGTTTTCACTTATAAATTTACAGTTTGTTTTAAGATTAATTTAAACACAACAATGAACAATTAAAGAAAAAAAAAGAATAAAAACCTTTCTTCAATTGTGAAAATTAGAATAACATCAAAATTGGACATTCTAAAAGAAAACAGAAGTAGAACCTTTTCCCATTTTGTAAAAATTGCAAATTAGCCCTATACTTTTCACCTAATCACTTATTAACCCCAAATTTTTCATCAAACCCCATCAATCTAAACTTAAAATCCTCCATTCCAGCTCTCAGAGACACTCTTCTCATTTAATCTCTCCAAAACACACACAACGAAGGAAAGTCAGATCCCTCTCGTCCTTTTAACCTACTCTTTTCGGCTCAGTTACCCATTTCACCTTGCTTCTGGTATAGTTTCCTTCTTCGTTCCTATCCTCTGTTGAAAATTTGCTTATTAATGGGTATTGCGTTGTTTATACTGCATCACGTCGACTGTTTGTCAGACGTGAATTCTTTAGTTCAGTGTTTGTGAATTTATATGTCTTTAAACTAAATTTCCTGATGGGTTTAATTTGATTTTACTTGGGGTTTCATTTTTTATAATTAAAATGCATCCTTTTCGGTGTTGGAATCCTTTTTAACTGCTTTTGTACGCAGTACTCATTAGTATGCTGTTTATGGAGGTGTTTAACCCTCCCATCATCGAATTTTGGAGGTTAAGAAACCTGAGAGAACATGCTAATACTTCGATTATTGGAATTTTCTGTTTTGCTGTTAGCGGTATTACGTAATGTTCTTGTATGTATTATTGAACTGCAACCTTTAGTTTCCTTGTTTGTTTGGTTTTCTATTTTTTTTAATCTCTTTTTACCTTGACCTATCGTGAATTGTGAGATTATCGAGGATAGGGAAGTAGATTGAATTCGGGATTTTATTGTATGCCAACAAGAGGCGAGGTTAGAGAAGGGGGGTTAACTGGGAACATATTCCAAACTGTCTGAATTTATCTCGTTTTTATGATGTATACTCTTTTAGTTCCGAGTTTTTGGTTTGTTACATAGAATGGGAAGCTTAAAAAACAGGCATAATGCATAAAAGGAAATCAGGACCAAATATTTACTGTAACTTATACGTGTAACCGAATGCTATTCTTCCTTTATTTCTTTTCTTCTAGCTGTTCTTTTGGAAGCTTTTGAATATTAGGGTTTTAACAGGATAAAGAATTCGATTTACTTGTATGACTTTGTTTATTCAAGCTACTCTGAGATTCACTTATTCAGTTAGTGCTAAAAACTTTCCGCTCTTGTCTTTTTCAGTTGGATGCTTGAAATTGGTGTATCTTTGTAATATTTCGATTCTGTTATAAGACTTAGAGAAGTATGCACAAGGATACTGGTTCTGGTGGCCCATCAACACCTAGTGGGCCCACTGGACGACTACGCCGTCGCAGAGGTTCAAATGAGGTTCGCTATCTTTTCTGTAGTCAATGTTGTATACTTGTATTATTGTTTTATTTATTTCTCTGGTTGTCTAAACAAACTTAAAGATCTTCTACTTAGTAGGTGTTTTCAAGAACTTTGCTCTTGGAGAAGCTAAAGTTGTAAAATGTTGAAGTAGTATAAGCAAGAAGTTTTCGGGAAAAAAAAAAAAGGTAGTCGAGTGTTTGAAAAATAAGAAGTTGAAAAGCACTTTTGTTACTCTTAAATAAACTTCCTTTTATTTACGACATAACCTGAAGCTAAAAGTTGGTCTTTTTGTGCTTCTGGCTTCTAGCTTCTGTGTTCTTAGAATAAGCAGAAGTTGGTAGCAAAAGTGCTTTTCTTAGAGTTTTCAAACACTACTGTAAGATCTTTTAGATTTTGACTGTACAATGGAGCTTGTGGTCCTCAAATTTCTGACTTGTTTGCCTTATCATTTGTAATAATCTAGGTTCCTCCAGAAGCTGATAAAGCTAATGGTGGTCATTTACTTGTTAATGACCATAACAAGTACAAGTCAATGTTGGTGCGTACATATTCAACTATTTGGATGATTGGAGGTTTTGTCTTCATAATATACATGGGTCACCTGTATATCTGGGCAATGGTTGTTGTTATCCAAATTTATATGGCAAAAGAGTTGTTCAGTTTACTTCGAAAAGCACATGAAGATAGACGGCTCCCTGGATTCAGACTCTTAAATTGGTATGTGTGATTTCTTGTCAAACTCAAAAGTTTATGTTTTCTTTTATTTTTACATCATTTATACTAAAAGCACTGTTTGTTACTGAGGAAATTTTCTGCTCATAGAGTGAGATAGCCAGAGTCTGAGTAGCTTTTCTTGATTTTTGAGTATTGGATTGCTCTTCTTTATTCATTGCTAAATTTCTTCTTTTCTGTTATTGACTACTTGGCTAGCTATCATGGAATTTTCGACTTTTTAATCATTTCCTTCTATTTCAGGCACTTTTTCTTCACAGCGATGCTATTTGTGTATGGTCGCATTCTCAGTCAGAGGCTTGTGAACACTGTGACTACAGACAAAGTTTTGTATAAGCTTGTGAGCAAATTTATCAAGTATCACATGGTTACTTGTTATTTCTTGTATATTGCAGGTTGGTACAGATGTTTCTTTTGTTTTTCAGTGCTTTTGCTTTTCTTGGATTTAAATATGCTAGGTTTCATAGTATAAATTTTATCATCCAAAATTCAATTATATGTGGAACTGAATTTTTTCTTCCCTTCATGACTTCAGGTTTCATGTGGTTCATTCTCACACTAAAGAAGAAAATGTACAAATATCAATTTGGCCAATATGCATGGACACATATGATTCTGATTGTGGTTTTCACGCAATCGTCGTTTACTGTGGCAAACATCTTTGAAGGCATTTTCTGGTAATATAACTTAGTTTTCCTTATAGGATTTCTATTGATGTTGAATATAAGCTACTTTTCTAATATGTTCTTGGTCAATTTTATTTGTCATAGTCGTCTATGCTGTTTTCTACAATTTTTGTATTTTAAATCGGAATTGGATAAAGAACGTCAAACACAGATTAACAATATTGCAGGTTCCTTCTTCCAGCATCACTCATCGTCATCAATGATATTGCTGCTTATATTTTTGGGTTCTTCTTTGGCAAAACTCCTTTGATCAAATTATCACCAAAGAAAACATGGGAGGGCTTCATTGGAGCTTCCGTTGCTACCATGATCTCAGCGTTTTTGGTAAGCATTCATCTATTTAAATTTGGTTTTCAACTTTTACCTTAATCTTTAATTATTACTTGGTATTTCTTGGAAATTTGACCTGGGAAGAATAGAAGTACTGGCTATGCTACCTTTTGAAGATTTTGATGATGAATTTGTTTCACTTGTTTTTCAGCTTGCAAATATTATGGGTCGTTTTCAGTGGTTGACATGCCCAAGAAAGGTAATTGGAGGATATATACAACTCTTCTCTGTTGCGGAAGTATATTTGTTTATAGGGTCAATTACGAAAACCTCCTGAGGTTTATGCCGTTCACGAAAAAACACCCTGAAACCTTGAAACATTATGAAAATTACCCTGAGGTTTGAAAACCATAATGAATGCTCCCCCTAAAACTAACAGAAAATCGTTGACTCGGGGATTTTCGTAATTTTCAAGGTTTTAGTGTGTTTTTTGTAAAACGACTAAATCTCAAGTTTTTTTTTGTAATTATCTGTTTTTTCTTTTTTTTTAATTCAAGAAGCTTAGACTTTCTTGTAAATTTGTACTTTTAGGACCTATCTACTGGCTGGCTTCAGTGCGATCCTGATCCATTGTTTAAACCAGAAAGTTTTGCTCTTCCGGATTGGTTTCCTGGATGGGTAAGTGGTTTAAACCAAATTTATGTACAAATTGATCTTGCTTTAAAATTTTTCATTGATGATAAAAATATAGATTTTATGTTAGAAAGATCTCTGTATGAATTGTATATATATAAGTTACTGAATTCATTCATTCATCTCAGTTCCTTCCAACTGTCACTTATAGGTTATCTGATGCGCTAGTTTTATATTTAGCTATTATACGAAATGTAATAATATCATTGTCAGCAAGCAAAACTAGATAGGCCATTTTGCAGTTAAATGGCTAATATAAATCTTGTTGCATTTGACCAAAAAAAAAAAAAAAATCTTGTTGCAATGTTTCCGGATTTTGCATATAAACCAATAGTTTTCGGGATAAGAAGAAAAGGCTACTTATAAGCTGCAATGTATTTCAAAAATTTGCAGTTCCCATGGAGAGAGATTTCGATTTTGCCCGTTCAGTGGCATGCATTGTGTCTTGGACTCTTTGCATCAATTATCGCACCTTTTGGAGGCTTTTTTGCCAGTGGCTTTAAAAGAGCTTTCAAGATCAAGGTTTGTTATTTTCTTCATCAGTCTGTACAACAGGCACATTGTCAAAGCTTAAATGTCAATACTCCACTGTTTTCCGATTTCTTAGACTTCATTTTTCTATTGTAGGATTTTGGTGATAGCATTCCTGGACATGGTGGCATCACCGATAGAATGGATTGCCAGGTGAAATTGGAATAAGTTTCGGATTCTTAGCATGAAAATGCATGGTTATTTAACATTAATTTAGTTTTTTTTTTTTACCAATATTTGATCTGTACCATCTTATACACAGATGGTGATGGCTGTTTTTGCGTATATTTATCATCAGTCATTCATTGTAGCTCAGAGCTTATCAGTTGAGATGATTATGGATCAGGTAATAAATAAAGGAATAGTAACGAAAGCCCCCCCTGAGGTTTGCCCATGTTACGGAGAAACACCCTCAAACCTTAAAAAATAGCAAAACCACCCTGAGTCAATGATTTTCAACAATTTCCCATTAGTCTGAAGGTGTTTTCGTTATGATTTGCCAAACTCCAAGGTGTTTTTCGCAAACAGCTCAAACCTCGGGGTGTTAATCGTAACTGACCCATAGATAAATACTTGTAACGCCATTTCCAGATCCATCTAGCTGTTTACTTAATATAATTACGTGAGTATTTATTTGTAATTACTGGTGGTTTGTAGATATTGATGAACCTAACTTTTGAAGAGCTAAGAGCTTTATACATGAAACTCGGGCAGATCGTCGTGGAGAGACAGTATGGAGAATCTTGAATCTGGGAAAATTTTGACCTTGTAATTTGTGTAGACAGATCCTTGTGCTTCTCATGTGTATATGTTCTGTTTTCTCATTGTTTTAAGCAGACTTAGGATTTTTTTTTCTTTTCAAAATATTATTTTCAGCAAACTGTAGGATTAATATTTAGCTGCAGGCTATCCAACCCTTTTTGCATTGTATAGTGGCGCGATTGATTTCTGATGAATGTATTGCAAAAATTTACATTTTTTTCCCTAGTTAGGTTTCTATTCTGCTATTCAATTTTTTTCCTTTTATTTTCTTTGGATTGATAGTTTCTAAAGAATTTTTATTGGTGTGTTTGTTGTAGAATAAAAATTTGCAAGAGAACCAACACATTGTAGAGAAGAAAATCTTGAATTTTTATGTATTTATTTTTGTGGATTAACTGCTTTACCTGAAAGGAGTTTGGTAAATTACAATCCATGATTCACTTAGTCAAATAATTATAGTTATACTCAAACGAAATTGAATAATTACAAAATACAATCAACCATTAGGTTTCTATAAGGGAACCTTAGGATTCCGTTATTAATTAACAAAATATTCTTTTTTTTTAATTTAAAAAAATTATACTTAGATTCCAAAAGAGTTTTTAATATTACAAATAACATCAAGTGAAATTTAAGAGCAAATCCATAGTATAAAAAATAGGAATATTTTCAGTATTTTATTATTCCTTTTTGATGACATCATTCATTACATAAAGGAATTCTAACGGAACCCTAATGCTTGAGTATATTTTGTAATTATTCAATTTCGTGTGGAGTATAACTATAATTGTTTGACTAATAGAATAACGAGTCGAAACTTACTTATAATTTTGAATTTTCTCTAATCTTAATGGAATCATATCTCATCAAAAAAAGAAAACTGCAATCAAAGTCTGCACAAACATTTACAAGATGATGATGCAGATTTTATATCAAGATAAATAATATTTTCATGGAAAATGAGATAAATACTCATATTTTCTGTAACAAAAAGATGTCAAAAACAAGAAAAAGAAAACTAAAACTTGCAGTATATGAATGAATAATTATTTCACCCCCCCAAAAAAAGGTGCTAAAATACGATGTGAAACCGGTCGTCGTCGTCGTTAAATTGGATGGCTAAATAATCAAGATCCAATAAGCCCTTTGAAGCGAGCATAAGCTATTACGACAATGAACAACAGTGAACATATACCTGCTGCGAAAATGACCACCTGAAAAACAAAAAATTGAATTTGGACCCTATTCAGACATGAATTATGTATATATAGCAGGAATATAAGCGAAGCTATTTGATTCTGCAACACTAACCCATTTAAACATGTATCCATGATTATCATTCCATGTATAACTGATGTTCATACCGAATATTCCAGCTATCAAAGAATAAAGAGATACAGATACGGTTGCAGCGCTTAGACACAGCTCTAACTGCAGCAAGTGCAAGAAAGATAAATATTAACAAGGCAAATGCAGTCTCAAAAGGTGATGAAAGACGAATATCAGTTACATTGACCTCCCCTGTAAGTATGTATAATTACATAAACTTCCCCTCTTAATTCCAGAATTACAAATACTTGGGTTTTGATCATTGAAATTTAATCAAAACTGAAAATATTATTTAGAAACATCAAACATGGATATTGTCATTACACATTGCTGGAACAATTTGAGAAGTTTACTAAAACTTGAATTTTAACATGTTTTTAAGTATGTGGAATAATCAGCCGAAGGGGGTAACTGTGTAAGGAGGACATGGTTACAATGGAAGCATGTGTAATTTTGAAGGCAAAAGGGGATAGTTATGTAATTGTAGATAATTGTTCAAATTATGCCTGTACCTGAATAAGCTGGTTCCGGTGATTGTCAAGCTGAAAATAGAAAAAAAAAGTCAATAAATAAGATTAAGCACATAATAAAAACAAATTCTCACTAACTTACCTGGATATTGATATAATCCTCAGTGTTGTCAATGTATTCACGTAGCTGCAAATAAGACATGCAGAGACGTTATCAGAAATTGAGAGGACAATATATGTATCGATTAACAGGTGATGCATTCAAATGTTAAGGATAAAACTTTACATACCGTTGTCAATTTGTTGAACGTGCCATCAATTTGTGAAAAGTAGGCCTGCAACATGAATACCCATTCTTTATTTATTTATTATTTGTTTTGTAAAGTGAAGTGTAATTGCGAATGAACAGCACCTCGAGAATCATTTCAAGTTCCTCAACATCATTCTCGTCCACATGGGATGTTGCAAAACTTGCCCTGCTGATCCTAGATATCCTGGAACCAATTGTAGGTGATGCAAGGGACCAATTTGGAGCACCTGAGCCACTCATAGGTGATGAGCCTTCTAACTTCCTAGACAAGTAAAGATCCGCCATGTCATCATCGTCATCCAAAAGTTGTTCTAGCTCGTCTCGCACCTGTACATAGCCAAAAGCTTTTAAGTTTATGAATAATTATTTAAAATGATGCCAAGCTCTTATTTCAGTCAAATAAATAGCCTAATCATACATATAGATATATTTGTATCACAAATATAGATATATTTGTGTGGTGCTTACTGTAATATCTGTTAAATAGATATAATTTTGTTTTCTGTAAATAGATATTTACATAAACGAAATTACAAAAATAGATATATTAGTTTCGAAGAATTTGTAGATTGATGTATTTTGTAATGCTAAAGTTGTTGGTGCGGAAAAAAGTTCAAAGACAAGGATACATAAGTAAAACCAGAGTAGAGAGCGAGAAGAAAATCCCAAGACTTGAAATTATTTTCTTTGAATTATGTATGACAAAGGAAGAGAGAAATTCAAACGTTCAAAAATTACAGTGAAATTCTTTCAGATTCAGGAAAAGGAGAGGTTCTACCTTTTGTACACGTGCAGTCAACCTTGTCATTTGACTCTTTAATTTCCGTACACGATCCAGATTACGGCTACTAATCTGAAAAACAGAAGGCATGAAGCGAAAGCGAAAGCAGATACACCATCCAAGAAGGTTACAATCCTATTTTATCTAATATATCAACAATTTTCACATTTGCTACAGGAAAGCAAGAGCGTAATAGTTAATGGTGTAAAAAAAATTAATATTTTAGAAATTTAGCCCCACCACATATTATAAGAGCCCTATTCGTGGTAGACTAAATATTGAGTCCGTTTGATTGTTTCTAATTGAAATATCATGTTCATGAAACATTCAAAATGACAAATAGATAAATAAAAATAATAAAATTGCACCTTTGATGTAAGCATATCTAAAGCTGGGTAAACTGCACTCTCCAATTCCATCGTGCGGGCGTTAAGATAACTACAAATGGCTTCCAATGCTACCTCGAGGGCACGGAATTCGAATGGAGAATCTGCATTTTCCAAGTTTATTAGGAATTTAGGATACACAAGGTAAAATGTAGATAAAAATATTGCAAAGTTATCAGCTAAAATAAAAAGAGTAATAAATTATTAAATACCATCTTCTTCACCAGTTTCAGCATCATGCTGCACTCCATCTCCATTATCTTCTCTATTAGAATTTACTGGTTTTAGTCGCCTTCGAAGATCCTCCACTATAGGAACAACGTTCTCATCTAATGGATTGCGAAGCAACACCTAAAAGAAATTGATACTTGGCTTCTTCATATGTTTTGAGGATTACTAGAACAATTAACATAAAACTGAAAACTTTGAAATGTCAACACAGAATCGGAGAACAATGATCACATTCAAAAGCTATATATGTTTGCACACTTACTATTGGTTCATTTTATTGCTAATAATTTAGTAATGTCAGAGTGACAAGTGTTGGGCAATAACCACTTTTCCCGTCAACTTACTGATGCAATAGATCACAAAATCTTGACAATTTGAAAATTACATATAAATTGTAAAAGAAGAGTAGTACTTCCGAGGATGAAATAATATAAGAGCTCACCTTTTCAGAAGTAATGATCGCCTTTATATGCTGCAAATACCAACCAAATGAAAATAGATAAGCATCTTGAATTCAACTAATTTTCACACAAGCACAGGATATGTTGAATGAAAATATGAGAGCTTCAAATCAAACATTACAATGCTCCCAAATCCGAACTTTGATTTCATAAAAATAGGAATGAAAATAGAATCAAAAAGTTGTTCTTATATGAACAAAGGGCTGTAATTTTCATCCCAATATCTGTAATTCTATTATTAAATGCACGAAATTGAAAACAAAGAAAAGCAGACAAACTCAAAACTTCAAATTTGCCAAAAAGAATTGTACACAACAAAACAAAGTAATCCAAATAAAGAAGGTTCAATGCAAGTCTAACATAGTCTTCAAATTCAATATTTACTGTTCACTATATAGAAAAAAATATTCCCTTTAGTCCAAATCAAGATAGTTGAAAATTGACTAATCCGAGGGAAAAATAATAAAAATGGGGTTGAATTCATCATTTCAAAGGACAATACACATGCAAAATTCAATAAATTAAAAAAAAATAAACCCTAAACAGTTCAAAGCCCTTACTTCTAAATTGAGAACAATGGCTCCCTCGCGGCCGAGGATAGCAGAGGGGTAAGACAACAGGGGGTCGAGGATGCGAAGATCACGTGCGTGTATCTGCACACGGCGCATGATCTTGTATTTATCCACATCCAAGATACTTTCGTTACCCGTAGATTCCATTACAATCCAGCTCCGGGACCCGGCGCCTTTTTTCTTCAATCCGGCGGCGGCATTCGGCGGATCCGCCGGCACCACGTAACCCCCTTCTTGACCCATCATATCTCAATTACATCAGAAAAATAAAAATCAGGATCTTGTACAGCTTTTTTTGTGAAATCTTCACTGAATTCGGCCTGCGATTATTCTAGTGTCCAGGTTACATGGTTCAGTGTGTATTTCGGAGAAACTGGAGACTGGTGCTGGAAATTTCCCTCCCTATATGAATTATTTAAGATTTTTTAGGTTTGTAAAGTAATATTCTTTTATTTTGTTTTCAGTGTATATAGGAAAAAGCTTGAGAATAGAACAAACGAATATATTGACTTATGAAGTAGTGGAGAAGTTGATATTAGACAAGTTTTTACTAATATTTGGACTTTGTGGAATTTTTTGGTGTCAACCTGTTCGGGTAATTTACATTGAGGGCTCTTAATACGACTCGGAACTTAGTACAGTTAATGAGTTAAGGTTTATCTTCCGTCCAAGCAAATATGATTATTGTTTAGTGGGGATCAAACATGAGACTCTTCCCACAAACTCATGATGTGTTGTCAACTGAGCCACACAGTATTCCTGATGTGGGCAAGTTCGGAAAAAATAGGGTAGAAAATAAAAAAAAAAAAAATATATATATATATATATATATATATATATATATATTAATAATTTCGTTAAAAACAAAATGTTTCAAGTTGTATTTGAATTTAGAGAAAATATTTTACATGGGATTACTAGAATTTGAAATCTATTATATATTAATAATTCGTCCAAACATACTAAACAAAATCTATATATAATAATACAGAACACTTGAAACTATCCACCTAAGCGTACACGTGGATAGCCTCAATGAATTTTATATTGCCATGTAATTAAATCTATTAATTATTTTCATATTTATCCAAAAGAATGAAAGATTTTGTATAGATATGTTAGTTACAGATCTAATTCAAATTAAATTATTATTTATATTTTAATTATCTATATATAAGAGTCCTACAATATCTTTATAAATAAATTAATTTTAAATTATATTAAAATAAATTTTAAAAATAATTAAGTATAAACATAAAATTATCAAAGATAAATATAAAAGAAACACGATAATATCGTTCAAATTAAAATAATTGATTTTAAAATTTTACAGCAAACTGATTTCTTAAAATAAAAAATCAATTAAATAAAAAAATACTTTATTAATAAATTAACACCCGTGCCTTGGCACGGCATTTTAACAAGTTATGAATTTGAGATCTTTAATTCCAAATCAATTATTCAAACGTAGTTTTAAAGTTTAAAATTATAAGTTACAATATTTACTAAATCAATTGTTTATTTAGTGTTAGGTAAACTTTGGTTAGGGTTTATGTGGGTACCTCCTATTTCAAGCTCAATTTTGACCATGGTCAACTTTAAGTTGAACATTTTATATAAACTCTTTTAATAATTTCATTATGCCCCATAATACTACCGGGTAACGAGACTTGGGTAAGTTTAATAAAAATAATGAAAATAGAAAGACCTTAAAAGAATAAAAAAGTAGTAAATAAAGTATAATCAAACACGAACACGGAGATACGGACACGATACGATACCATGACACTGATATGTTTATTATATATTTATCATGTTTATTATATATTTACCGTTATAGAGATATCTGATACGAGTATTTGACACGATACGAAACTTTACGATGTATTTTGTAGGATGTGCATCATAGATTGGAAAAAATCAAGAAATGATTATCAAAGCCATAGTTTGAGAGTGAAAGGAAGCAATTGTTTATGACAATCATACTCTTTATTATATGCATAAATTGAACATAATTAGAGTTTATTATTGCTCTTTCTCAAAAAAAGCCAAACTGATCAGACATCATGTTCTGCATTATTTTAGTAAATCCATGTACACCTAACTATTTATTCATATTATATCTACATTTTATATGTCTCAAATTGTATTGTTTTGAGTATTTCTTTTAAATTTTGGTATAGATGAGGACATGCATCATGCAACAACATAGGACAATAATCCCCAATGGATAAAACAAATACCCAATGCCAGGACATGCAGATTGACATCACTTTAAGGTGGTAACTGGTAATGATGCTTACAATTTAATATAGGATGATTAAAAAAATAATTATTAAAATTAGTGATAAAATATAATTATTAATTGAATTGATTTAATATTATTGTAGCAACAAATTAAATGAGTATAAAACAAATTAAATAAGTAAAAGAGTTACAATATTTACATTTATTAGTCAAATTTTCATTTAATTTTGTCAACATTAATTGTGACTAAAATCATATAAAGAAATAATTGGACATGGACAAAAGAAATAAAAATAACTTATCCATGTCATGGACACATAATTATCTTTCCTAAAACAGTAACCTCATTCATTTTCATATATATATATGATTAGATATTTGGCCTCACAAAAGAATCAATTAGTCCAAATCTAATAAAAGTTTCAAAAAGATTTAAAAATATAATAGAATAAAATTTGCAAAGGTGGAAAATAACCAATTTATTAGAATCATTGTTGGAGAAAAAATAGCAACTCAATTAATTTAGTGTAATGAGGCATTAGACCACTTAATTAAGATCTATGGTTTAAATATTATTTGTGAATGGTCTAATGGAGCAATTGGGGGAGAGATTCAAGTCGCCTCCAAATAGATATTTATAGTATCCGAGGGATGTCATCCAATATTTTGGGCCGGACCAGATATATGTTTTTAGCTCGATAATTCATAATAAATCCTAATAATAATACAAATCATATTTGGACTCCTAATAATTAATTGGATAAAGCCCTAAACAGATGTTGGACTGTGATTGGACAATAATAATCTTAATTAAAGCCTATAAATATCGAAATATTAATTAATTAAAAGAGATAATTATTAAACAAGAATTCTATTAAGGAAATGATTCCTAACCCTAATCGAATTAGGGTTACGATGCATGCCTATATAAGAGTTCAGACTCTCATAATCAAACATTCTAGAAATAATCACACGATACAAACACCGGATTTTTAGGGTGAGATTTTCGTTACCATCACCCTTCACCGAGCTCTAATAAAAAAAATGAGTGAAAAAAAAAAGGTAATTATATTTATTTAACAACATCTAAAAGTCCTATATTAAATTATTGCATTTTATCACCAATTTTAATAGTTACTTCTTTTTTATAATATCCATTTAACAACATCTAAAAATTTTAATATTTTTGTTTAATAATTTTGTTTCTAAAAACATTTGTTTTCTAAAAAGTAGAAATAAACACAAATGTATTCGGCCTATTATTTTATAAAGTACAATATTAAAGGTCTCTAATAAAATAATAGGCCAAAATAAACACAGATGTTTTTAAAAAAATTATTTTACATCTAAAATAATTAAAATAGAAGAACTTAAAAAATCATATTTCTTTATGCATAACCAAAGTAATTTAGGAATTCATCTAAAATCATGGGGAAATGCTGCAAATCAATTCCAACGTATGCCATAATCAAATCCTTTAATCAAACTATTTCCGTCCGTGTAGAAGATTCTAAAGTTTGAGCTTTAGTTCATAACCAAAATTCTATGAAGATATTGCGTGAGAGCTTTTGCAATTTCTTTGGCCAGGTTATCAAGTTTTCTCTTTTTTTAATGTATTTATATTCTTTAGATTAGATGATTATTTTCTAATTGAAATGTGATTTTTTTTTCTTATTTAAACATATTTTTATTTTCATCTTCTTCATCGAGGTATTGTATAATTTTTTATTAATTTTTCAATTTATTATTTATGGTTCTTATTTGTTGTTATAACCCCTGGTGTTTTTTTATAATGATAGTAGATATAATGTGTTTATTAGAGATATAACATGGAGTTTTCTAGCAAGTTCGTCATCTTGGTTGGGGGTGTAGTGAGTTTCCAGACGACGGAAAGTGGGGCCTATGAGGAGTGGTGGTGTGGGATGTCCGCAACGGGAGGCGGTGGTGGAGCGTAATTAATTCTTTCACCCTTTTAATTGGACTTAGGATATATACAATATAATAAATATTTGGACTATTTTCTATGTGTAAAGCTTTTTCTATCATTAAAATATTTGGGAGTGGATACAACACTTATATGTGCATTTTGTGATTCAAATTATAATATGTTATTCTAATTAATTATTTAATGATAAAAAAATTTCAGGAGAAGAAGTGACAAGCGTTCTAAAAGAAAAATTGAAAAAGTATATTGAGTTATTCTTTAAATATATTTCTTTCGATATAAAATATAATTAAATTGAACATAACTAAAATTGTTTCGAGATTTAATTAGCAATGTATTCCATGCAGTTTTACAGGGATATTGATCAAAAAGTGACTGAAAAGAATGAAATTGACGAGTAAAGAACCTACAAGGTACATGATCTATTGTTAAACTTATAAGATGCATATAGATATAACCTAGATCTTCTTTTCTTTTCTTTTCTTTTTTCTGAATTATATATATTTTGCAGGAAAATATGAAGATTTCAAAAGAATGGTTTGATCATAAAAGCGCATGATGTTGTTCACTTAATACTTCTATGAAATATTATCAAAAAAATAATTTGTTCTCATAATTAAATAATTGAACTAAATTGAGTAACTTTTCTCTCATATTTCATATATTAAATATTTTTTGTTAATTTGTGATATTTATTCAGATTATAGATATATATTATAATTGAACTTAAGATAAATTCTATATGTCTAAATTAATTATCTGGTGCAACGCACGGAGTTAAAAACTAGTTTATATAAGAATTTTCACTAATTCACGAAGATTAAAGGTCAATTATTAATAATAAGACCATTTTGACCCTAGATTGATAATTGCTACTCATTGGCTGAGCCCAAATTGTCTTAGGCTATAGTTACAAAGTATTGGGCCATATTCTACACCGCAAAATGAGTTGGGGCCAACAATTTACCTATAAACTCGAGCAAAATGAGCTTACAAGCCGACTTGGAACCCCTGTTTTTCTTGGCTCTCATATCTGCAACTTGAAAAAGGGGGCCCAATCTCCGCATGTTTCCATTACTAGATTCGGGTGCGATCATACTAATACTAATACACCGGATTCCATCAGAACTCCGATATTAAACGTGTTTGGATGAGAGTAGTATTAGGATATAATGGGTGATCCACTGAGAAGTTATTGTGTTGCATCTCCATCCCCCCATTGTCATACAAAAATACACGGATAATTTTAAAAATATTATTATGTCGTATTGTGTCGTATCCGATATCTTATCCGGCACATGTATATATCTAACACTTCTTTAAACTAAAATCAAAAAAAATCCATATCGTCCCCAAAATTAATTTTCCAAGACAGTAATATTTCCTATATTTTATTTTTAAGTTTCATTAATTCTTTGGAATAGAATGTTTAGAAATCATTGACCTAATTAAGTTATTAATTACTAACTTTGCAAAACTTACATAAATATGTATTAAATGAATATGCAGCACATAGAACCTGCATGTGCTCCCAACCACCATATCATTATGCATTATACAAATTCCAACAGTACATCAAAGCTAGACCATCCAATTTTGACCGAAATTAATTAACTACAAGCCTAGCTCATAATTGATAAATGAAATATTTATTCAATTATTCTAACAACAATAGTCTAATTATTAACTATATAACATTAAAAATATATAATTAATAATTATTTGAGGAATAGTCCCATGAACATGCACATGGCCTTGTTCCCTCCGGTACTCAACTTGGGGGACTACAATAATCATCAACAAGTAGTATATATAATTTCAATAATTTAAGGTAGTACTCTTATTAAATTTTGAAAATATTGCTATTTTTCTCTTATATTGAAAAAGAAGTTGCAAAGAGAGAGTTTGATTTAGGTGCTTTCCGCTTACAATAAGAGAGAGAAATGCAGATTTCATCTCATAAGTGGCTTATTTGTAAATTTTGTCCCAACAATTTCATAATTCGCGCAATATTCATCCCGTAAAGTACAATTTTCTATAAATTAAAATAAGATGAAATAAGTTAGAATACCGACCACATGCCGACCACCTTCCCACAAAGCAGTTGGAAACCCTAATTTGTGGCGCGTGTGGTCAGAATTTGGTCGGAATCGTGGTCGATATTCCGTTGTTTTCTTGTAGTGTGCACAGATACTTTTAAAAATTATACCCCGCCGTGTCTGACACTTTTCGAACATAAAATATCAGGAAAAAAAATCCGTATCGCTATGTCCGGGTTCATATTTCATAGGTGAGAAGATATAGAAGCACTTTGAGATAGACATTTTTCAAATTTAAACTTTTCTAATTATTTAAATGTGTTTTCTGTACTCTATTTTTCCTCCATTTTAACATTTTAGTTTCTCCAAAAGCAAAAGTATTTTGCGAACGCCACATTAAAGAATTGAATAACTGGACACGAAGAATCTTGTAAAGAAATGACCAGGTATTTTTAATTAGTTAAAAAAAAAAAAAAAAGACAGGAACACGACTGTGAGTTGTAACAGCATAAACAAGAAGAAGAAGAACAAAAATAGGGTAATTATTTATTAATTTATTTTTAGCAAACCAAATTAGTCATATAATAAAATAAGGAACTAAAGCCAGACAACAACAGATGACTGCATTTGTTTCTTGTGCAATACAAATTTTCTCCAAGAAATCTTTCATATCTATATACTACAATAAGATCATACAGACAATTCTCGTCGAAAAACCCAGAAAAAAATACAAATAAGAAGAAAAATACAAACAACTTCACAATCAAACGAGGTACGTTGCACAAATAGTTCAATATTACATAGTTTGATTAATTAGCTTCTGTTCTTGCATTTCTCCATGGCTCTTGGTGCTGAATTTTTACCCCCAAAAGAAAAAGAAAAAAAAAAGATCGATAATATCAATAACTGAAAATAAAATGAGAAATTAAAACCTTTTCAATAATATTCGAATTAATTTTCTTTATTGGTTAATTAAATATTTTTGAAATTATTAAATTGAAATATTAATTAATAAAGGTAACATACCAAGTCCAATGGCCTCAGATCCTTTCATAATTCGGAGGCGTTTGCATGAGTTAACAAACATCCTGCACACAAGTTTTTAATGTATGTTAAAATTAAACTACATTTCTAAAATCTAAAATATTTTTTCTAGAAAAATTAATTAGCAAATAATATTTCATTAGGATCGTCTCTGACGTTTGTCATATATTTTACATCTAGGTTTTTCTAGTTTCGCTTTTTACATCTTAATCCCTTAATTGGTCAACTGTTAATCAATTCCGCTAACTTTCTGGTACTGTTGTGTTCATATCATCGAGACGATGAATTTGGAATATAAATTTGCCTGATTCGGTGAAGATATTATATTTCTATATCAGGCAAATTTATATTCGAAATTCATCGTCTCGATGATACGAACACTACAGTACCAGAAAGTTAACGAAATTTTCTAACAGTTGATCAATCAAGGGACTAAGATGTAAAAAATAAAGTTAGAGGAACCTAAATATAAATATGACAAATGTCAAAAAGCCGGATGTAATTGGCCCTAAATAAATACTTACTCCCAAGGTACATCTCCCACGAGCATCCAGTCCCCATCCTTATCTTCATAAGTGGGTACATATTCAGAACTGTTCAACAGATCCATAACTTTGCTCTCATTCATGAAGTCTATCATTCCTTGGGTCCCATAATTACCTATAAAAATAAATAAATGTAAATTTTTATAGGATAATATATAAATTAAAAGAATATTTAATTATGAATTATATATTAATTAATTAATTACCCATGGTGAAGGAGCTGAACATTTTGGCTAAGGCATCAGAGAGTTGTTGATAGCTTTCGTACATTTTCAAGTCGACTTTTCGGAGATAAGGTGCTCCGTCCATTGACACCTTAACAAAGGCGGCGCCACCACTGCATGCCGCCTTGTCGGAGGAGTCCGCAACGTCGGCGGTGCTCTTCTGATTAGCCATGACGTTCTTCCGGAACGACCGGACTGGTGGCCATCCCACCATTTGTGCCCTAAAATTCATAAAAAAAATATTATATAAATATTATTGTCGAATTTTATTAATTAATATTCAAGAACATGAAACTATTGTTAAATTAGTAACCAAAAAGAAAAAAAGGGATAAATAGGTCTGTGGAAAGTGTCGTCGCCCCTTCCCCAAAATAAAAAATATATATTTTGCATGTGATAAGCTTATTAAAAATCAAAATTAATTTTATCACTTATAATTTAATATGATAATTAAATTTCTTTATTTTATGATAATTTCCCTTATTTTTGGAAAGTTTAATCTCATTAATATCCTTTCAAAGAGTTTCTCATGACTCCCTCCTTAAAAAGATATAATATTAATATTCGTTGTGTTTCTTTCTCGACCAAATAAAATAAAATAAAATAGTAATTTCGTGCATATATCTATGCATGCTTGTGTACGTATATATATAGTATATATAGACAATAACTTTGATTCATATGATAACACAAAAAATGAAAATAAAAATAATTAATTCTTATGGAAATTAATATATAATACATGAATATTCAATAAAAGAAACTGGATATATATATATACATATATATATATATATACTTACTTGGCAGGTGGCTTAATTGGATCCTTAGGAGGAAGCATAGCTTTCTCCTTGCCAGAATTCTTGATCATGTTTTCCTTCAGATCATCGGACGACTGAAGATTGAGTTTCAGATCAACCGTCTCCGAAAACCCTCTTTTCCCAGTAACCTTTTCTCCGCCGCCACCGCCGCCAGGCAGACCAAGACAGAGCTCGGTTTCTTTGAAATTCAGGCCGTGCTCCGCCGTGGCCGCCATTCTCCGGTCAACTTCCATCTACCGATCGACCGACAGCAGTTGAATCTTGATGGGTTTCTTCTTCTTTTTCTTCTTCCTGATCGATCTTGTTCCACTTTGATTATGGTGGCTAGTGTTTTTGGGTGTAAATGTAATAATTATAAGAGTTTTTTTTCATGTGCATATATACGAATGGTGGCATTGGGCTATATCGATTTCTGACGGGTCGCGTGCCGACACGTGGAGAGGTGTATATTTATATTGTATCTTCTCTTTTGGGATCGAGCTAGCGCATGTTACCGATGTAATTATTACTCCCCCAATTTGATGATTAGCCAATAATATTATATAAGGAAAACCCTCATCAGCTTTTTGTGGCGATATATTGACCGTATGATATGATGATTGCCTCAATAATTTATATATGAATATGATCATTTTTCTTGATTGGTTCTTTGTAATTGATGAAATAATTCTATTGGAATGTCATAAATATATATATTCGAAATGATTGCAGTAGTTAGTAATATTTGATTTACAGACACGAACACAACCATACATATATGAAATATGAAACAATATAAATATAGTGATATGGATTTTTTGTAATATTTACTATTAGATAAGTATCGGATAAAGGTACCACATACACTGTATGATAAATTTTTTGGGCGAATTATATAGGGGTCTCTACGGATTGCCATATTTACATATGGGTCACTCTTGTTTTGTTTTTTACATCTTAGTCTCTTGATCGGTCACAATTCCGTTATTTTTTTGGCGTACTGTTGTGTACCGTAGTGTGTATATATAGTCCAAATTTCTCGATTCTCTACTGAATCAAATAAATTTATAGTCCAAATTTAATGTCCTGATGATACGAACACAACAGTACCAGGAAATTAACGGAACTGACTAACGGTTGACCAGTCAAGGGACTATAATGTAAAAAATAAAACAAGAGGACCTATATGTAAATATGACAATCTGTGGGACTTCTATATAATTCATCCTAATTTTTTTTTAAAAGTGTTCGGATATCATAGCTTGAACGGATCGATGTATGTACCCCTACCTATGCACCAAATGATTTAGATTGAATTAAACTTTTTTTTTCCTTCTACAAAGTAAATTATAAATGTGACAAATTAAATTAAAACCATTTAATGCATAATTGGGATTACAATTTGCAAAAAAGTCCTTGTAAAAATGGTAATTATGTGAAATTTCGGACACTTTCTTTATCCGAGTTACAATTTTCCCACAAACTCTTTCAATAACTAAAACTTTTATTTTACATATATGTACATAAGAGGTCGCTACATTGGTAGTCTTTTTTTATTTCCCTTGAACAAAAAAAAAAATATTATTTCTTAAATTTTGGACAAAAATCAATAACATATGATTTGGAAATATATATACATATATAATATATATATATATGTACCATCAAGTGTGAGTGTGAAATAACTTAACGGTTCGATACTATACTAACTAATTTAACTAGAGTTTTCGAGTTCGAATATCCGCAAACAAATCTAGTATGGGTAGAGAAAGTTTATACCTTAGTGGTTCGACGACATGACTTGAACTAACTATATAAATAGACTTTAAAAAAATATATATAATATATACTTGTAACTACCGCACGCTGTCTCCACGCGCATAAAATTTAAATTTTAGAACACACATATCATCTATCCTACTATGAAATGTATTACCCTAAATGCAATATCTACTGGACATTTTTTTAATTTTTTTAATAATGCCTACAAAACTATTTATGTACCATAGTTCAATATAATGAATCCAACAAAATTAAATGAATTGACTAATCACATATGTATTGTTTTGTAGTATACTCTCGTTTGATCCAACCTCGGAATTAGGTAAAAGGGGTTTCCATCTTGGAAATGATGACTTCTCATTGATTATATCTTATAGTTAGTTTTTTAGGATGAAATTAGGGATTAGTCTTGAATGTTTCAATGCTTGCTTTGACTACACGAAGCAACTGTCTTTATGATATTAAACATCCATAGAGCTAAACCAGACAATCCTACGCAACTCTTGTTGAAACCACATTTATTTTTTGCTAATTAATAATGTCTGAATTAGCGAGTATAAATCAATGCTTTTGGCTATCACAAATTGTTTTATTGAGAAAATTAAGATTCAATTTCCTCAAATAAATAGCGGCTCGGAAATACGATAGCTAGCTTAATCAAAGATTTCGAATTTAAATTTCTAGAAACGTAGCTATTACTGATATATGCCTGTTTTTTCCTATATATGTAAATGACATATATAGAAAAAAACAGGCATATATCAGTAATAGCTACGCTTCTAGAGATATATCTATATATATATATATATATAATATTGTTATACCATAGTGAAACTTTCAGTTCGTGTGTTAAAAAATGAAACAATTTTAAATAGTTTTTTTATAAGGATTAAATTTCAACTAATGTAGTATCAACATCAAGAAATAGTCTTGAGTAAGAAAATAAATTTAATATAATTGTAAATTAAGAAAGTCAAGAACTTATTATAGTAGCTAGAGTATGACCTATTGATATTATGATATATATAGTCTATGGACATTTTATTATGGTCCCACATAAGAATGATTTTTCTAATAGTTCTAATATAGTTCTAATATTGGGAAATGTCCGTTGTGCCGTCGACAAAAAGAGGTTTAATTTTGACTGAGGTTAAAAGCATTAATTCAAATTTACACCAATGTATTATAGGAAGAGAAAAGACACTTTTGGTGATATAAATTAAATATATAACCAAAATTCGATGAGGGTGTTAGAGGAATTATGAATCTGAGGAGGTGTTTTTAATTTGTAATTTTTAAAATAAGAGACATTAATTTATAATTAAACCAAATGTGAAGAATGGTAGATGTATATATAGATACATGCATATATTCATCATATATATTCGTGTATACGTTCGAAAATTTCTTATATATGCGGAGCTTCCTGCAATTCCCATGAGCCATTGTGCAATTCATTCGTCCACATAGAGGGAGAGTATTAATCCTATATCTATGATGCACGGACAAATCTAAAAAAACTATTATACTGTGTTGTATCGTATCAGATACTGTATTGGACATTCGTGTCAGACATTTCTATATTGGTAAATGTTAAAAAGAATTTGCGTCGCTGTATCCATATCAACGTATGCGTATCATGAAGCTCTATATAAATGTGTGTAAATGCATATATGATATATGAATTATATTAGGGATATTGATTTTTTCTCTTCCGAACTATAAGTGTTTTTTGAGTTTGTCATAAACTAATTTTTCGTACACTTTACCATATGTACTACACGAAACTTATACTTTACCATCTCCGTCGAATTTTAGGGTCAATTTTTCGTCTAGTTTCTCATACATGCCACAAACTTGACTATCCAAAAAGACAGAAATGCCCTTAAAAAAATCACGTGATTGACATGCGTGAGAATCTAGATGGAATATTCTGCTTAAAATTGGACGGAGATGGTAACATATTAGTTTCGTGTAGTTCAGATAGTAAAGTGTACGAAAAATTAGTTTAAATAGCAAACTCAAAAAAACGTTAATAGTTCGGATATATATATTATATAAGATGCCCACGCCTTCACTGATATCTCACTCTCACACATACAAAAACATGATTTCATGATCTGTGGATGAGATAAAAACTAAAAAGGGAACAAGAAAAATCAATCAATAATAGAAAGAAAATACTGTCAGACCATTTAATGTGCTTATGTTCTGTACGAATTTCTGTGTTTTGACAGTCGTTTAGTTAGATCACGGCTAGCATGAAATTTTACCCATTAGTTAATTTGATGCAGAGAACTTGTTTATTTTTATTTAAAAAAAAAAACTTTTACCCATTAGTTAGATCACCAATTTCTCACCATCTTTTATTTTATATATATAAGAGAAAGAATACGTTTTTGGTCTGAGCATAAAATTACAAAAACCTCCCCTGCACGACACATAAACATCAATCGAATTAAATTGGAGCGATGAATTTAGAAAAGGTTTGTATGGTGTTCATCATGGGACAGGTCACATCCTCAAGAGAAGGAAACATCCCTAACCCTAGCTGTGCCCTTGTTTCGTCACTATCCTCCCAAACAGTACCAACCCCAATTCCAATCTTTCCAAAAATAATTTATAATCTATCTATGTGTGCAAGGATATATAATAATAATTTTAATACGGGCAAATCGCAAAATCGGGATATTAACTAGTGTCATATTGACGCATTTGTATATATAATAATTTGATAATTTGTATTTTTATCCTCTAATTATAAAATAATGGCAATTTAGCGAAATTAACTTCCACCAATCGCAAAAAGTAGCCAGAATTCACACGTATTTGTGCATGTGTCGGTCGAAATTGTTGAGTTAGTGCCTGGAAATTGACGAGGAAGTTTGCTCTTCGATATTTTTAATTTTTTTATTAATAACTGAGTTGCTTATATGTGGCGAAGAACATAAACTGATGATGGAGCAACTAGGTGTACATACAATTTGGTGAAATGACCACCATATATTATTCTTATTATCGAGGCTTGAGTTCGACTCCTTGTAATAACAAGGGAAAAAAATTTAATTATATATATATATAATTAATAAATGATGTCAATATTTTCACTTTATATATCATTATTCGATAATTTATGATATACTTTAGATATATTCCCATAATCCCATTCTGGTGGGCATGACATTTCTCCCAAAACTTACTAATATATACAATAACCCGTATTCTAAATTGAATATCTTAAGGAATTATAATAATTATTTAGAAAGATTATTAGATAAGGCAGTCACTACAAACAAATATGAAATTTTTTCTCATATTCTTGTTTTTCATTTAAAGCAATGTGTAACTAATATTTAACTAGATTTTGATTTTTGGCAATGCTAGCAATTCAAGATATGGTCCCCTTTTTTGATAATATATATACATATATATGACAATAAGTTTGCCATCTATGATATATATACAAACATTTCTGAAAATTTTACTCTGATGTGTCATGTCGTATCCGATATCTTATTTGACACTTTTCTAATATAAAATATCAAAAAATTAAAAATTCATATCGCCGTACCTGTATCCGTATTTGATAGCTAGCTCACCACCATATAAAACCTTCTCATCCACATGCATTTAGTTTTCTTCCAAAATATAATTTTCAGAAAAGATGATATATCTCTTTTCAGCTCTTGGAACTTGGTGGAGTCAAAATCACACAAGAAAACAAGAACTGTTTTGTGGCTTTGCGAACTAAAAATTTACAAATATTTATATTTGAATTAAATATTAATTGATATATAACCTATTTTTCGTTATCTAGAAAAGAAAGTGACTCCCACTTGAGTTTATTTTTGGAGTCTTACAACATTTCTTTGACAATAATCTAAGTTTCAGGGGATGATTGGAATTTGGATATGTTACTAGTGGTCCAAAAAAACAAGAAAAAATATTTGTTGATATTGGACCACATTGGTCAAGATAAATTAATGTGTTAGGTTAGGTAATAAAACCCATAGACATTAATATTATTAAAAAAAAAAAAAAAATAGAAAGGACAATTAAAAATATTATTTTTAATCGACAATTATTTGGAGGTTTATTTATTTATTATTATTATTTTTAAGTGTATAGCAAACATGAAAAAGAAGTATTAGTGACATTTTGTGTCATTTTCAAAAATAAAATAAATAATTATTCTTCCCAAGCAAAATCTATGCTTTTTATTAGTGAGTGAAAGTGTACGAATAATTTTCCACAATTTGGTTGTTTTACAGATATAAATAAGAAAAATAAAATTATCTCTTATTAGCAGAGTCACTTTTGTTAAGTAAGTTATGATTACCTATAACCACTAATTAATAAAAAAAATATAAAGCCAAAATGATATCATATATATATATATATGATAAAGTGGAATGTTTTAGTAAATATGCTTATGTGTTAATGAGTTAGATTAGTTATAATTAGTCCATTTTGCCATATAAATTGTTTGTATAAATAAGTTCATTAATTATTATTTTTGTAACTTACATATATATATTTAATTGACATTCCATATATTTATTTATATTAAAAATTTTGTAACTCCTATTTAATTATAGAATTAAATAACTATTTTATATAATATTGATATTGAAAATTTCAATCAAGAAATACTTTTAAGTAAATTTTAATAAGCTTTACTATCATTATGAACTATATATTTATGTGCTAAAAAATATACATATGATTGAAGAGGAGCTTAAAACTATTTATAATTTAAATATAATTTGTACATGAAAGCATAGTATAGAAGAATTACCATTCAACAAATATTAACAATATTTGGGTAAAAGATTATTTAGTTATATAATTAATACTTTTTTTTATTTTGTATTCTTTTTATCTATCATGTAATTATTTTTCCAAAATTTCTTTTAATTATTTGTGGGGGTCACATAATTACATACATTTTTTAAAATATATATTTAATTAAATTTTATTATTATCTTAATATTATAAAATAATAAAATAGCTGATTTTTTTAGAAAAACTCTAAATACATGTGTTTTATGTTCATTTTGTGGTGGAAAAATTATATTTCATTTCAATGTGAATAAATTGGTTAAGTTATTATATTTAAATATTATTATTTTCATAATATAAAGGAAATTTTAATAATAAAATGAATATTATTATTACTTAATAATTAAATAATATCAAATTATTCAACAAAAAAAAAATAATATCAAGTATTCAATAAATTCCAATCATTATTTATATGGTCTCTTATTAAATATTTTTTTATATTTTAATTATCATTTAAATATATTTGTATTGATTGTGTCATGAGTTTAAAAAAATATTATATATATATATATATATATATATATATATATATATATATATATAATTCAGATTATTTTATAAAAAGAATTATTTTGGTGTATGTTTCAAATTATGAATTAATTAATTATTTATATATTTTATTAATTATAAATAAATTTCCTCGTGCAACGCAAGGGATAAATACTAGTTAATGAATATAATAAAAAATAAGAATAATCGCAAAAATTCCCTCAAACCTAAGTCAATATTTGCACTTGCCTCCCTAACTTTTAAAGTTTTGCATTTAGTCCCCTAACCGTGCTCATTTTTTTTGCACTTACCCTCTTAAATTATTTTTCCGATGGAATATTCCGTTCAACCTTTAAGGTTGTTGCAGTTAGCCCCCCAACAATTACAATTCGTGTAATTATCCCCCTTAATATATTTTCAGTAGAATTTAATCCAAATTATTTAATGCACAAACATATTTCTTCAATTCTCGATAATTTGTCCTGCCATTTTCTAATTTCTTACAGTTATAAATTAACTATCAATCTCATGACCAAATTTTCTTGTAGAGCTAAATTACCTACTTCATACTCTATAAGACCCCTAACGTGTTTATCATGATTAAGAAATACGAAAACATATGAGAAAAAATATAAATTTCTACACAAAGATTCAAATTACGAACTCGTGATTAATATTAATCATGGCCACATGAGAAAATGAATTACTCATATTTAACGCAAATAAAGTGTGTTAAGGATTTCGTAGTGCATGAGATTGATAGTTAATTTATAACTGTTAGAAATTAAAAAATAGCGGGAGAAATTACTGAAAATTGAAGAAATAAGTTTGTACTTTAAATAATTTGGATTAAATTCTACCAAAAATACATTAAGGGGGATAATTACATGAATTTAATGGTTGGGGTACTAACTGCAACAATCTTAAAGGTTGATTGGAATATTCCGAAATATTCTATCGAAAACATAACTTAAAGGGATAAGTACAAAAATGAGCACGATTAGGGAGGCAAATAAAAATGTTGACATAGGTTGGGGGAGTCTTGCAATTATCCCATTTGCAATAAGAAAGTAAGATCCTTTGAATTGATATTTGTAAAGAATAATAATATAAATTAGTCTATCTTTAAATTAACAAAAAGAACAAAAGCCGAATAAACCATATTTATACTATTATATAATGCACCTCCATTCCTTTGCTCTATTAGTGTCTTTTTTCTTAAAAAAAATATATTAATTTTTTTTATCTCTGTCCATAATCTTTCCAATCTCTTATTTTTTCTCTCTCACTCTCATATATTTCACGTTGTTTTCTTCTCTTTTTCTCTCTCTTTATCTCTTCCTTTTTTAGGTTCTTTTTAAATTCGAATTATACAAATAAAGTTATAACCTATCATACTTTAAAAGTATATATTAAAAATTATTTTGGACATATATTATAATTTTTTTAAGTAATATTTATAATTTTATATTATTTAAATTTCATCAATTTATAAATTTATAATTTATATTTATTGGACACACAGAGTTTGCCACATTTACTCCTAATTAATTAGGAGGTGTCATGACCTAATTAATCAGACATAATCCATGATTTCCATCTTAATTACCTAATTAGAGGAGACACCTTACATCAATTAGTAATAGAAAAATAATAATATATACCCGTGATATTAGCAATAATTAATTAAATATAGTTTAAATTAATTAATTAATAGTACTCATGTGAGTCCCACAAATGCAATATATGAGAAATTAGAATCTTGGGCACAAGTAAAAATTATTCCATATGTTGGTTGAAATTCAGACAAGTGGGTCCCATCCATAGCTTGAGAATGTCCTAAGAGCTAATAAATGGGGCCCACCATTTTCTTTTAATTTTTCCATCTAACACACGCTTTTGTGGTACCATTTGCATTCATACGATTCCATTAATTATTACTACATAGCTATATCATAAATTGAAAGTCAACTACTTTATTTTTTCTACTTTTGTGTTCTATTTTCATAAAGAATTTATACGTTATATAGTATTTCATTTGTCCCTTCAATGAAAAGCATAACCAAATATAAGATTTTGTTTTATTTTTTAGGAATTATTTGATTCTTAGGAAAATGAGACCACTGAAACCCTCTAATCCACGAACACTTCTAAAAAAAATTATTGTGTCGTGTTCAGTCTTATCAAAATAATACCGTATCTATCCGTGTTTGACACCTCAATAATAGTAAATATCGAAAAAACTCTGTATCATTGTGTCTGTATTATGTCGTGTCCGTATTCGTGATGATACCCTTATAACCAAATATATTATTTTCTCTAAAAGTATAAAAAGAAAAGTAATTACATTTTCGAAACACTTGGAAGTATAGAAGAAAACCATATATTACACGTAAAATATAAACGTGCATCCGTTGTGCACAAGAATAACAAGATGTATCAGGATAAAACTGTGTAGTTGAGAGGTTTTCTTTTTTGTATTTTTAGAATTTTAGATAAGATATAAGATTTTACACATATTAAATTAACAATGTGGATTCTTATACAAACTTCGCTACATGTGCTATGCATTTTTAAAATATAACCATTGATGATATGGCATAATTATGACCGTATACGTGACATAATTTTAAAAGTCAGTTGAACGAGTTAACCAACATCGACCTGACCCCAAAACTTAACGAGTGGGATCCCTTGGCGGTCGGTCGGACCAAGCTCCGACCTCGACCTCGAGAACCAAGGTACCCCAAAAATAGCGAGACTACTCTGATTCTGTAAGCCAAGGAAAGACAAGCTATCTAATTATAGAGATATTGGATTGATAGATCTAGGTCAAATCCTGTCACATTATAGAGTTAACCCACCAAATTTACCACCACATGCATTAAATGCGAATAGTACGATTGTCTTTATCCAAAGGACCATGTTGACACCACCATGCCAGATTAAGGTTGGTGTCAGAGGGCGCATTCGATGCATTTAATACACGCCTGTGACAGTATACTTGTGCATATAATTGGCTCCACTATAAATAGCCCTAATTTATTATGGTTGGTAAGAATAATTAATTCTCTCGAGCGTATACTTTTAGTCTTTTTCTCTCTAAACTCTTTCAGTCTAAGTATACTGACCTAAGCATCGGAGGTTCAATGCCGGAAAAAACCCCGACTGTTTTCAAATGTACGTAGTTCTCTCTTTACAAATTCAGCGGACAGCTCCCGTCGTTCTCAACCGTAAGATCGTATATCCAAAAATCGAGCTCATCAAAAGAAATTGAAATATATAAACTTCAAAACTGTAACCAATTTAATACAAGTGATAAAAGGATAATATCACTTGTTTTGGTCATGATTGCAATTTAGATGTTATCCAATTATTGATTTCATGATGATTAAATTATACTTTTACCTAAGTAAATAAATTAATTTAATCAAGTTGGGTAGGCATGATTAAGCCAAAAGCTTCGAGTTTATTCAACGGTAGCTTTGATCTACATATCATGAATGACCAGATACATGATCAGGATAGATTATGTGAAAGTTGTGAAATTTCATCAAATCAAACAATATATATACAGATAAAGTAATAATACCTTTTTCATGATATTTTAGTACTTGTTTTGGGACAATATAAAAGATTAGAAAAAAGTTGACAAGATATAATTGATTGGTTAATTTTAAAAATTAAATGGACAAGGGGGCTGGATCTGTTGGCCGCGGCCGCGTTTTCAATCATGGAAACAAAACATATTTTATAAGTAAACTTATTTTAAGTGACTTAAAAATTTGGGACATAAATTATATAAATTGTGCATAATGGTGAATTTTAGTTTGTTATTGAAGATATTTAAATATTGTATATATATATATATATATATTTATCATGGTATCACTCAATGATCGATGATAAGAATTAATGTTTCATATTCACTCTTATAGTAATAATTTGAAATTAAAGCAAAATAGTTGAAACTCTGAATATAGTTTGTATGGCGAGCCCAATTACATATGGGTATTTTATATTTGACATATTTATATTTAGGTATGCTTAGATATATTCATTATATTTAGTTTCCTGAACTGGTTTATATTTGGTCAAGTTTAATACGTAAAACGAATGTTCCTCGATGTAAGGGACACCTAAAATCATTTATTTAATGTATAAAATTGAGAATATAGATTGTATACAATGGTATAACCAATCTCCTCTTTCTTGCCTTGAGCTTCATATATATAATTTTGAAGGATTTTAATTTTTATATTATTTTAATATCATAACTTAATCTAATTATTTTATATATAAATTTAGTACCACAAATTTCAAATTGTATCATATTTAGTATATTTAAAAGTTTAGCGGCTGAGATGTAAACACAACTGAGAAATCTTTCCAACCGTTTCAAATCTTGATTCGAGACAAATAAAATCTTTAGTACCTAAGTTAAATATATAAAATTACAATAGTTTGAGGCTCCAAAAAGAATAGGTGAATCGCCTTCTTTATAATCGAATCTCCTTTACAAGTGTCGTAGCGGCTAAGTGTGATTTTGTAGTATCTTTTTTCCCTATCAAATCAAATTCTCGACTTGATTTTCTATTGCATAGTTGACAGATTGGGCCTTTCGTGGGGGGCAACTTTATGGATTAAGTGGTTTTTTAAATTTATTAATCTTACTTTGGCACATATAAAGCAGCAATAGATTATTAACTAAAAAACATTAACATAAGATTAATTAAGACCTGTTTAATGAACTGCAACCAACTTGTATGTTAATCATTAAAGTTTATTTAATCCGTTTTATTAAATTTTTTGAAAAACAGACCCCTCAAAATGAGGGAAAATTATCAAAGTTTGTTCTAAACAAGCCTTTACCAGTTGTTACTTTATGAAATTGACGGGAAACGATATCTGAGGCCACATATTGTCATTAAGATGGGATTTTCGCGAGATAATTTGGAAGGTATATAATATTGGATCGATAATTAATCTACCGAGTTCGTGTGTGGAGAAGGTAAGGTTTAAATTTAGTTCCTTGAGGCGATCTGCTGAACTCATATTCCTTGGATGTACGGGTCAGATCCAAGCTAATTCTGATGAGTGCATATTCTAGAAATGTACGATATAGATAAATCCTTTTGAAGTGAAATTTGTTGTGCACATATCCTGAGATGAACGATCCAGTTTTTTGTGTGGTTCATCGCGAATGGAAGTGCTAAGAAGCCCCTGTAGTACTCATTTGATATGGTTCCTTTGTGGTGCTTTTTTGTAATTTTTAGGACTAGAATGCTCTATTTTGTTGTTTTGTTGGTTATATTTATAGGGGGTTCTCCGTAAACATCCTATTATCTTATTTTGGCCGATTTTCTTAAAAAAAATCTGCAATAATAAAGTCAGAAGCATAAAGGGTATATCATTTAAACTAGGGATAATTACATTTACATCCCCTCAACTTAGAGATAATACAGCAAGATTCTCTGTACTATTGAAAATTACAGATAGATCCTCTAGCCCTAACGGAAACCTTAAAAACTTAATGAAAAGTTGTAAAATAACTAAATTGTCCATAACATTTTTGTTATAGTATTTGTTATACATGAAATAAGTAGAGTGAGTAAGTTATTGTCGAATTAATAGAACGTTAGAATCTACTTGGAAATAAGAAAATGACTTGGGACTTAAGTGTTAGATACAGCCATAATCAAGGGAGTGTCTCTGTAATTTCCAATAGTAGAGGAGGTCTTGCTGTATTTTTCTTTAAATTGAGGGAGTGTAAGTGTAATTATCCCTTTAAACTAACTCGAGTCAAAGCTATATTTCTAATTAAAACGTGAATTATTCTATTAGAGTCAGTACAGGTGAGATTGCTTTAAATATGCAAAATAAATAAGCTAAAATGACATTTTTCTGGGCCGGATCCTGAGAATGACTGTCGTGGTCCAAAATAAATCAAGAGTTAAGAGTCCATTTGCTATCACAAATTCTTCAATCCAATTATTACTATTGGTACCCAATTGAGAACAACTTTTGCTATAACATTCCTCCCCCTTTCACATTCAGTCCTTGTTAGGAATTTAATTTTATGATGGTAAATTAAATAAGAAAAGGGAATAGAAAAATAAAATTATTACTGATAGTGACGACGACGACGACGATAATGATATTGATTATAACACGATCGAACATTCTACCTTCACTAGTCGATCGATTGTTTTCGAGCCCTTAATTGCTTACCGACTATTTGGTCCGAACCCTAACACGTAATTAATGATCATTTTAATGAAATTTATACGTAAATAACATTATCTCTATCCAATTTCATTTTTCACCCTCGCATCTATCTCAAGAATTTCTTCATCCGAAAGATCAAAGTCGCGATCAGAATGAATGGTAGTTTGCTGGGGCTGTCTTTTAATCCCAGAGGTTGCTGGTTCTCGTGATAAGGTCTTATTAGTCATATCCCTTCTTTTGAGTTTACGCGCTTCTGCTTAGTATGTCCTTTATATCAAGTTTATATCTATATAATTTATGATTTCATAGTTTCTTATGTAATTTTGTTGATTTAATGATTTTTGGTGTTTTTGGATTGGGCTCAACTACCAACTATTTCAATCATTTAATGACTAGTTGATGGTCCATACTATTGTAATAGGCCCATACATCATTGTATTGCCTTAAAGCCCAAATTATATCTACTTCCTCACGTGACTGATAAAGATATTCTTAAATATTCTTGAGAAAATTGATCGTACCCTAACTTGTGTATAAAGCAGTGCCAGAGTCAGAAATTTTTTTCAGGAGATCATTCCAATATTAATTTTTAGCATCTTATTTTATAAGGATAATTACAAAAAAATCCTGAGATTAGGTCTTTTTTTTAAACACCTTCAAACGTTGAAACATAACAAATATTCACTTATCAGCTAAAACCTTATAAATACCCGTTTGAAATATAAAAATATATACATAAGAACCCTAAAAAATCTTACAAATACCCCCTCAGAAGTATGTGTAAGATTACAAGGTTTTAGGGTATTTTCGTAAACAACGTAAATCCTAGGAGAATTTTCATAACTGACTCTATTTTATAATGACTCAATTACTTGATATTCAATTTAATATTAAATCAAAACATTTGATTTTCTAATATGTTTTATAATATACATGACCCCATTCTATATAAATTTATGACTTTGTGAGGGGGCTAGTTGAACAATTATAAGTTTATCACATTAAAACTAAACATAATACCTAATTAATACATTTCATATACATATATATATGTGTGAAATTTTCAAAAATTGAGGGGGTTCATTTGTAACTCCTCATTACAATGTGGCTCCGGCAGTGGTATAGAGTAATTGAGTTAAGAATGTTATTTTTAATTGAGCCTCTGCAGTATCCAAACCCGGAAAAACTATATAAAAAACAAAAACACCTGTTATTTGGACCATAAAATAGCTAATATGCAAAACCAAATTAATTGCAGATTGAATACACATATCAAACTCATTCACGTGATGCAACATTCTTGGTGACCATAGAATGTTTGATGGAGCAAATAAATTAAAACCCTATCAATCCCCATCTCCCTTCACATTCAAAATGCTGTTCTTCTTAATTTAAGAAAAATATCACAAATCAATTTTATTTTATTTTTTAACTCAAAATCGGTCGAATAAGACCATAGGATTAAAAGAGGACTTCACCTCCTATATTAAACCCATTATAAAGGGAAGTTCAAGTAGTACATCAACATAATCAAAGCAATCCAAGAATCCATCCTAACCGAAGCGTAAACATGATTACAATGATAATATAATCAAAACAACATTCTTCATGCTAGTCCAGCTTGCAATATGAAAAGAATCACACACTTTGTACGATCTAAGCTGCACTTCATGACAACTAAATGATCCGTACTCATTATAACCAAAATATCACAAATCAATTTTTATTGCACAAAATTGAGAAAAATGTCAATTTGGTCCCATAAAGTGCCATATTTGTCAATTTAGTCCAAACATGTTCACAATTAGCTGATTTCATCCCATAAAGTGTATTTTTTAGCCAATTTCATCCCAAATTGCATTTTTCATTAGTTTTGGACGGAAAAAATCAATTTTCTTTATTTCTCTAAATTGGAGGAAAGATTTACATATAAATAAATTATGATTTTGTGATCAAAAATTAAAAAAAATATATTAAACAACTAATTCCATCACTTGCGGTAATATGATGTGGGTTCATTATTTCGAGAAGCATCTGGTAGCGATATTGCTTTACTGAAACTTCTTTCTTGTTTATTTAGTGAATCTTGATAATTTTCAACACATTTTTTGGTTCAACAATGAGAAAAAAGAGAGAGAATTTTGAGTCGATTTTGGGAGAAATAAAAAAGGTTTAGTGTTTAGAAATGAATTTTGATTGTATTAACCAAGCTTCACATGTAAATTTTCCCTAAATTTTGGAGAAATAATAAAAGTTAATATTTTCCGTCCAAAACTAATGAAAAATGCTATTTAGGACGAAATTGGCTAAAAAATACACTTTATGGGACGAAATCGGACAATTGTGAACATGTTGGGACTAAATTGACAAATGCGCCACTTTATGTGACCAAATTGGCTTTTTTCTCCACAAAATTGATGACAAGTTCTCTTCAAATGTTCCAAGATGGTATATAATTTCGATCATTTTTTAACCCCCAATCGACCACAAAATCTAATTTTAACCGAAATTTCAGCACCACTTACATGCTGAATCGTCAAGATTAATTGATATCACATTTTTTGAATGATTGTTTCTTGGGAAAAATTTTTTTTACCTCATGTCCTTTCACGATTTTTTGGAATTGCCTCATCACCTTTTTTTTTGTTTTTTTTTTTACCTCCTAACCTTTACAAATTTTAAAAATTGCCTCCTTAGGCAAACTTCCGGCGGCATATTCCGGAAATATGCTTTCTCGTGCATCTCATTTGTTATTTTCAAAAAATTTCCCTTGTTTTTTTATCAAAGAAATTAAACATACGTCCAATTCTACACATTAAAGTATAACAAAATTTCAAATGAATCAATTTAGCATTCAATTCATAAAATTATTGTTCCTTATTAAAAGAAAAAAAAGAGAAAGAAAGTGAAAAATTGAATGGCTATTGGGGCGTGGACGTGGCGAGAAGATCATGTTGGAGAGAAGATATGGATACGCAGCATTTGTGGTGTTGACAACCAGATCCAGCCAACACATTATAATGCATAAAACTCCAATTTCTCTGCATTTCTGTTTGTTGTTCATTAGAATTTATTAGATATCAATACTGACAAGGCCTGTGACTTTGAGGCCCCACACGTCAGAGGAGACGACGCCGTTCGTGTGCATTGTCTTGGGTGGGTGGGTAGTTGTGATGTACAAATATGGACACGAGAATACATATAAAACACGATACATGTATAGCAATACTTTGTTTTTTTCAATATTTATCACTAAAAAAGTATCACACAATGTATCCGACATGACTTTTTTTTTTTTTTTTTTTGGTCCAAAAAAAGGAAAATTAACAACTAAGCAGCCTCAGCGTTAATACAATCAATAAACTCAATAGGATGTTCAAACCAAAAATCAAAATCTCTGTCAAATCTATGGCCAAGTTAAGCAAGGATGTCGGTGCTCGTGTTGTGGCATCTACGAGCGTGATTGAGGCGGATCTCCCAAGGCTTCCGAAGCAGAGCACGACAGTATCCGACATAACATAATATTACATAATAACTTTTTTTTTTTAACAATATCCGTAAATAAGTAGGTAGGAACTCGCGAGCAAAATGTAAACTAAATGATTGGTGAAATATTATGCACCAAAAAAAATTGGTGAAATATTAATCTCATCAGAGTACAGTTTAGTATTTACAAGAATTGTTAATAAGTAGTTAGCTAGTAATCGTAAACGCACTAACACAATTAATACTTGTGTCAATTATATAGTAAGTAAGAAATATATTCGAAATAAAATAAAATATAGGAAGAATTTTATTTTTCTGTCCCTGAAATTTCATCCAAAATCAATTTATATCTCGTAGTTTCTTTCTTTTTTTTTTTTTTTTTTTTTTTTTTTTGAAATTTGTACGATTCAATTATATTACAATCTAATGAAACTCATGTACAATTCAATCAATTATAAGCATATTAACTAACTCATCCTATACGGAGAAATACATACCAATAAACTATACACCAAACTATCGAAGACCAACACTTCTATATAAAGACTAATTCGAACTCATGACATCTAGGTTATGGGGCCTCTTCCTTGCCGGAATCATTGGCTATATCTCGTAGTTTCCAAATTAGTTTTCATATTGTGGCCCTAAATTTCACTTTTTTATTAGTATATGTCCTTCGATTAGGGTTATTGAGTCATTTAGGCTAATAATTTTTGGGATTATTTCAATGGCCAAGAAGTGTTCTAGGTTAGGGTTTCTCAATTTAGGGAAATTATAGCACAAATTCGAACACTAAACCCTTAATCCCATGTCAGTGTATGTCAAGTGAGAAGCACATGATAGAATCTTTACTCACAAATTGTCCGAATAACGGAAGGACAAATATTAATAAAAAAAGTGAGTATCGGGATCAATTTGAGAGTTCTGAAAACTGCAAGACATAAATTGATCTCGGGTAAAAGTTTAGGGATGAAAAATGAAAATATAAATAACTTTTACCCAAAAATTCTTTTTCCTTTTCTTTTCGGGGTCCAAATATAAAATTCTTGGAATTTGTGGTAGTTTGTGATAAAATGTAGGTAGGGTTTGTTAATGGGGTGCAATTGAATTTCGAGCACTCGAATAGTTTTGATCATATCTCAAAAATCAAAATATATGGACTGCAGCAAACCATGGTGGACCTTAACTTGATATTTCTGGTCTGGGCTGGGCCCAGATATTTGATACAGCTTAATACAAAAATTTCAATTGAGAAACACACACGGATTTATTGCCAATTAAATGTGGTGATCACCACATAAACTTTGTCAATTTTTCAGAACTTTTTCTCTCTATAAAGTCCTCCATATGGATCGAGTAGGTTCGGACGATTAAGGTATAAAACTCTCCCTATTAGTAACAGCTGCATTCCCAAATACTCAAACCCGAGACTCCTGATTAAACTAGCATATTGCGGAACCATTTTACAAATTTTGTTTTCATTATGTTACAAGTAATTAGAACAAATCTTTTTGTAGTACATTGTTTTTGATAATAATCTAATGAAAAATAAATCTACATGGGTTTTTTTTTTCTTTATTCTATTTTAGGGCGTGGGATGATTAAATATCATTTAATAAGAATAAAACTTTGCTTAGAAACATTAATATATTGCATATATAATTTGAGTTATACAGTTTGCATTAGGCAGTAAACATAAATGCATATATATTATGCAGTGATTTTTGAGGGTGAAATACATTTCCCAATCCTTACACTTTGGTCATATTACAAAAAACTCCTCCATTGTAATTTTTTTTACATGCCCTCAACTGTGTAAAGTCTAAGTGAACTGAATTGTGAAAGTACAACATCATCCTTAATAAAAACCATTCGAATTTTTTTTGGACGCCCCTAAGATTTGCAAAATTACTTAAATACATCCTCTTAAAGAATATTTATTTATTAACTAGAATTTATCAAACCAACTATGGGGTTAACGAGACCCCCACCTCATATATTAATTCAATCAGATCGGAAAGTTAACAAAATACATTAGTAGAGTAACAAAACCACCTACTGAAACAAAACATGCAACACAAGTACAAAAACGAAAGTACATCAAGAAATGCAATCGTCCTAACGCTATGAGCCGTCCACCAATGGGACACGAGTTTTGCATTAGCCAGGCTGGACCCTTTCGCCTCTTTACCCCCAAAAAGAGGACAACTCAGGTTGTAGCTCATGTTCATCTCTTCAACATGCTGAGCAGTGTATGTGTTGCGTTTGAGGCAATTCGCCAAATTATAATCCGATTCCAGGTCACGACAACATGTACACATTTATCCGTCAATACTAAAGAGTTACACCTAGTTAAAGTCATGTCAATTTGCTCAATATTTCCCGTCAATTTCTTCAAGTTAACACTAGCCGAAGCCTTAACAAATTGTAATGAGTATGCCGTCAATTCCCAACAAGAGAAATTCTCCGTCCAATTGGTAGTCATGCTCCGATCTCTCCTGATGCAAATTAACCAAAAGAAATTATTTTCCATCATGCAAAATAATTCATAATATCTTACCTTCACAGAATATATATTTAGAAGACATGCATTAAAATGATTAATGTTGGTGTCTAATTTTGGCTGTCTTTGTAAACTAGGAGGAGAAAATAATTGCCAAACATAATCATGCAAAACCAGTATGTTTCTATCTTGTCTTAGGTTTGAGGAAACTCCTACAGAAAAAAAGCAAGATTCCCCAACATTTCCTCTTAACTTCCAAATCATGAGATAGCATACATATTACTCTTTCGAATAGTAGAAATAAAATTATAATTTAATTTGCAAGTTACGACTATGTCTAATTAATTAACCTTTTTAAGTTAGTAGTTTTGCAACTTATAGGGCAAAAAACAAAAGAAATAACAAAATATAGTGAAGGTGAATCGAAAAAATGAGATTGGAAGGATCGTCTTCTAATAATGGACCTATATAGCCTATAATTATTTATTATTTTTGGACAGCAAGGAAATTATTTGTTGCCTAAACTTTATGATACAAATTAGTTTGTTGTGTATCCCTATCTTTTGAAGAGGCAAACTCCAAATTCTAGCTCACTACACCAAATTATGTCGATCTCATTCAATTCACAGCTAATGAATTTCAACTCATTTCGCTCTCTACACATACTAATTGATTTGATCATGTAATCAAACTATGTCGGTCACAGAATAAATATAAGGAATAATTACATTTATATCCCTCGATTTATGGGAAAATACAGCAGAACTTCGTCTACTATTGGAAATTACGGAGATACCCCATCGACTATAATTATGTCTCACATTTAGGTTTTGTCATTAGTCATTTTCTTGTTTCCAAATAGATGCTAACGTTTTATTAACTGAACAACAACTTAGAGGGTGTTTGGCTAAGCTTATTTTTAATAGCTTATAAGCTCTCACATCTTATAAGATGTTAAATCTTATTTTACGAATAAGATCTAAAAGTATTTGGATAAAAAACAAAATCATGAGCTTATAAGATGTTAGTAATGGCAATTATGTACGTACTTAATATGGTCAAAATGTAAGGGAGTGTATTAAGATCTTAAAATAAGTTGGGATTCCTAACTTATTTTTAAGGAGCTTATAAGATCCTATCATCTTATTTTAAGATCTTATAAGCTCATTTTAAAAAATATTTATGATACACTTTGCAACATCTTATAAGCTCTTAAACATCTTATAATATGTTTTAAAGAGCTTATAAGCTTAGCCAAACACCCTCTTAATCACTTCGCTCATTTCATGTATAACAAAAACTATAACAAAATATTATGGTTAATTTAGTCATTTTACAACTTTCGTTTAAGTTTTTTAGATTTCCGTTAGGGTTAAAGGATCTATATGTAATTTCCAATACTTGATGGGGTGTTGTTGTATTTACCCCTAAGTCGAGGGGGTGTAAGTGTAATTATCCCTAAAATGAAATAGGGTGGAATTGGTATTTTAGTAAATTTCTAGGGATTAAAATACAATTCATTTAAATCTAACTTAAAGGACATGCAATTAACGGGAGGGGGCTAAACCGCTAAAGTCCAGCATTTGATTAACTTTGTTAGATGTTGGACTCAATGTATCACCGTCAAGAATTATGGGACTCAATGCGAACTACATCCTAAATCATGGGACCCAAAATGATATATTTGTGAGTGTAATCTTTGAACTAAAATGTGTTTGGTACTTAAAATGAAATTCCATGAAGTTTCTTATGATGTTAAAGGATATTTCTTAAACAAGAAATAATGAAAGAAAGTTCCAAAATATTAATTGAATTAAATAATACATCAAAGAAAATGTTTATATAAATTAAATTGTTATATTCACCTAGATATAATCAAAAGACAATTTCCCTTTTTCTTTTTTATTTTTTATTGGAAACTTCTGATTACTTTAGAACCCAAACTTTTTCTCTTTTGCATTTTAAGTCCATTATAATAATTTCGAACCAGGCAGGGAGAGAGATTTAGGAATATATAAGAGTTATTGTCCCACAAAAATCAGACAGAAAATGGTATCTTATTTAAAAAAAGTAAACTTATATTTTAAGGAATTACTTTAATTATTAGTCAAATTGATTCCTCTAATATTATAAGGCAAGTTTTATAAGCAAATTTGCCGCCACAAGAATCGGAACACAAAAATTAAATGACTAAAATTATTAAGAATTTCATCGAGGCCTCCATCTCATATTATAAAATCCAAATAATGCTTATAATCTAGTAAAAAAACTTCCGCGGCAAATTTGAAGTAAAAAAGTAGTTTTTTTTTTGGACAGAAAGCCCCCAAAGGAGAAATAGATTCATTGCACATTCAAATCAGATAGTACAAGGTTACAAGTAAACATGGGAATAGTCCTAACGCAAACTATGCTAACCGAAACTGCATTTTTTGCAAGTACGTGAACTACACTATTAAGTTCACGTCGAACAAAAGAAAAAGAAAGATAAACAAAAGTCCTAGCTAGAAATCTAATATCCTCACCAAGATTACCAAGATAAGAACAATCAATATGATTATGATCATTAAGTTTGTCAACCAGAATTTTACAATCTCCTTTTCTATTCAAAAAGAGAATTTCTATTAGGAAATTCCTCAAAAGAAAATAAAGCTACTTTGCCCCTAAAACTATTAGGAAATCCGTCAAAAGAAAATAAAGCTATTAGGAAATTCCCATAAAGCTACTTTGCCCTTAAACTAATTTGTTATTATTGAGTAAAAATAATAATATTTAGCTAATTTATCTTTTGAAAGCACTAAATTTAAGGGGAAATGCAATTTTGGTCCTGTAGTATATTGTGTTTTGCAAGTTTAGTCCTTATATTTTAAAAATATGCAATTTTAGTCCTATAGTAATTGTATTGTAGCAAGTTTGACTATTAACTCCTAAAAATTTCAGTTGGTATTTTACTTGAAAAAGAACATTGAGACCCTAAACCTGAAAACTGAGAAAAATTTGGCCAATAAATATCCTTGTTCTCTTTATTCATCTTCACTCCCAATCTCTATCTCTTTCATTCTTATTATTTACTAAGTCTTCTTCTTCAACCTCTTCCTCAAGGCAGCATATTTTTGTGGCACTGTGACATTGTGGACAAAGAAAAATTCTAGGAATTTGAAGCTTGTGCTTCGAATATTTGTGACTTTTTTTAGTAGATCGACCTTCTGATGTGTGCTAGAACGAAATATATTTTTCACGACTTGCTTCATGGCTGAATGGTGAAAATTCAGAAAATTCCGAAATGAATCTCCAAATTCAAGAGCCATATATTGTCATGTTTTGCAGTCACTGTAATACGGATTTATATATAAGTTTTTATTGACTTATTTATCGTACTCATCTCAACTTACCCGACTCACGTGCTGGGAACGTAATTAATTTCACCCAAATTTCCAACTCTAACGGTACACATGCAGGACACGTAGTTTTTTCGTCCAAAACTTGACGACAAGACCAAACTTGCAACAATACAATTACAATAGAACTAAAGTAGCCTATTTTTAAAATATAGGACCAAACTTGCAAAATACAATATACTATAGGACCAAGATTGCAATTTTCCCTAAATTTAATTAAGTATATGACCCCACATGGTCTTCCTTTCCCATATCCAACACCCAGGTAGACCCTTTTCTTTCACATGGCAGGCACCTCACCCACCCCACCCCCCAACCCACCCATCTCTTCAAAAATTAAATAATTAAATAAATAATTTCAACCACCTGATTGAGTCCCACATCTCCCCAAAACGCATCAACACCGTCAGATTTGATTCCCTTAAGAAAAAAGTCTTCCATATGGGCGGCTGTGTTTGTCCCTCTCTTGTCCCCTGAATCCAGGAGCACTTGTCTTAAAAGCTGTTACAAATGCTTCCGACACCTTAACTTGCCTTTGTCCTAAATTCATGCACTAAAGATACCTTCTTCACACGCATCTCTACATTTCAATTCCATATAAAACTCCAATCTTTCATTTTTATTTTCATCAGCAAACTCAAACAAAACAAAATTTGATCTTGACATCTATATATCTCCAAGAAACAATCTTGAAAACATATTCCTCTCAGATAATTAAGAGTCAATTTCAGCACAAAAAATGGAGAATATTGAACTCAACTTCAAGGCAACTGAGTTGAGATTAGGATTACCTGGCTCAGATATTGAATCTGCATCTCCTGTAGTCAAGAACAACAAGCGAGCCTCTCCTGAGTCGGCTCAGTCAACTCAGGACGTTTCTTCTGCGAAATCCAATGATCATGAAACTGGGCCTGCTCCTAAGTAAGAGTTAACCCTTTCTACTTTAGTTTAACACAATTTAAGAAAAAGGGTCATCGAGATTTTGTACATATGCATGATTCTTACATATTTTATTTGTGTCAAATTTCAGGGCTCAGATCGTTGGTTGGCCACCTGTGAGATCCTACAGGAAGAACAATGTTGAGATATTGAAGAAGACAGATCAATATGTGAAAGTTAGCATGGATGGAGCAGCTTATCTGAGAAAGATTGATTTGAAAGTTTACAATGGATATTCGGAGCTTTTGAAGGCTTTGGAAAGCATGTTTAAGATGAACATAGGTGATTATTCAGAGAGAGAAGGATATAATGGATCTGATTATGTACCTGCTTATGAAGATAAAGATGGTGACTTGATGCTTGTTGGAGATGTTCCATGGGAGTAAGTTCTTAATTCTCTCTCTCTCTCTCTCTCTCTCTCTCTCTCTCTCTGATCATATACTTACGTTGTTTTTTCCATGTGCTGTGCAGAATGTTCATGTCATCATGCAAGAGACTGAGAATCATGAAAGGATCAGATGCAAGAGGATTGGGCTGTGGTGTATGAAGAAACATAATTAAGTTAAATTAGAGTAATCGCATGAAGAAAAAAAAGAGAAGAAGAATATGATAAATCTCTGAGGAAGAGAGAATTAATCATATTACATGAGCTTGGGCTGTCGAAGAATATTCAAGACTCTTGAATTTTCCCTTGTGTTTCAAGTTTCTGAAGATCCTCACACTTGGGAATGGGAGGTTCGACAGGTAGATCATATAACAGTACTACTCGACACCATTACAGCACGAAAAAAACCTCGGCCGGTTTTTTGTTTGAGATCCTGTAATGTTTAATGTTTTGCATGTTGTAAAAATATATAAAAACTAGAAGCATATAGAGACATATATTGTTGCTAAGGATATACATATATGTTTATCCTGATTATTATCAAGTTTGCCATGTTTTCTTGAGAAAATATGTGTGTTTGATGCAATTATGTTCTTGTAAACCATAATTTTACCCTATTCAATCAGATCATCATTCTATTTCATGCTTTTACATCTAATTTGGTTTCAATTTACTAATCCACACAAAGTGAATATTTCTAAAGCAACGTAGAAATAACTAGTATAAAACTAGCATTCATGCACGGGATTCGAACCCACAACGTTATGGTTATTGAGCCTCCCCCTTACAAGACCAGCTTAAATCAGGCATATCTTTGATACTAATGATCTAAAAGATATTTGAGAATTTTATTTTCAGGCCAAGATTGAATTTTTACAAAAAAAGAAAAAAAAAAAGGGATAATTACATTTACACTCCCTCGACTTAGGAGAAAATATAGCAAGACCCCCTCTACTATTGGAAATTACAGAGAGACCCCCCCGACTATGGCTTTGTCTAACACTTAGGTCCTTCCGTTAGTTACTTTCTTATTTCCAAGTAGATGCTAACATTTTATTAACTGGACAACAACTTAATCACTTTGCTCATTTCATGTATAGCTAACACTATAACAAAAATATTATAAATAATTTATTCATTTTATAACTTTTCTGTAATGTTTTTTAGGTTTCTGTTAGGGTGAGAGGATCTATCTGTAATTTCCAATAGTTTAGGGGGTGTCGCTGTATTTACCCCTAAGTCGAGAGGGTGTAAGTGTAATTATCCCCAAAAAAACTGTAATTAAAGGGTTCTATTTTAATAGATCGTTCTTGTTCTTCTCCTAGTTGATGATATATCGATGTAATTGATATGATTGATTGAATGTAAAACATATAAAAGAAAAGAGAGAATTACATTGGTTGTATACAAGAATGTTTGGTCAAGAAGTATTGTAGGGGGTTGGTTTACGAGAACTATATAACAGCCTATCATTTTAGGTTGAAAGCTGGACCACGCGGGATTGTAGAGGAAATAAGTTGGGTAAAGCAGAAGTTAGATGAGTACATCAACAAAAGCTAACAAAGTTCAAAGGCCTAGAATTTGCTGCGTGTAACTTTCAAGTCCAGATATCTGTTTAATACGCAAAGTCTTGATATTAATGTCACAGAAATGTTAAGTTCTTGCAGAATTCTATCCAAGGGGGGTTAGTAAACTAAGCAGAAGCTAAAATTTTGGGGAAAAAAAAGTAAAGTAGTAAAAGTAGAGATTGTTAGGGAAAAAAAGAGTGAAAAGCACTATGTGTTTGGGGACAAAAAGAAGAAAAGCTAAGAAGCATTTTAACTATTCTCAAGAAACATTCATTTATTTACGAAAATAACCTAAAAGCTAGAAGCCAAAGCCGAAAAATAGATTCTTACGTGCTTTCAAGCCTTCTAGCTTATTTCTACTTCAATTAAGCAGAAGTTGGGAGTTTTTATAAAACCAATTTGCTAATAAAAGCCAAAAACAGAAAAAGGAATACGAGGACGACTCAGCTTCATCACGAGACATTGTAAAGAATCTAAGTCTTTGTGCTTTGTGGGCATTGAATTCTTCACTATTTTGGAGCTCTGTGTAATAAATTTGATTTTTCCAAGAAAAAGAGGTTATAACTTATAATATTAGAGAGTACAGTCTCCATACGTAGTATCTAGATATGTATGTTCAATGTTATTACTGAAACAGGTTCGACGAACCTTTGGCTAGCCACTTAATGTGATATAAATTTTGAACCAGATGTAATCAAATGATCGCCTCATCGAAGAATTTAAAACAAATTTAATATTTAATAAGTCTAACATATTCTCTCACGTAAAAGCAATCTTTCATTACGACAATTCCTTGACAAATTGAGCAAGTATTCGTGTAACAAGGGACCATTATATGCTAGCACAAGTCAAAATTCCTAACTAATGTGGGATGAGTTACATTCTCCCCCACCCAATCCACACACGTCCCGGGTAACAATGTCTCTTAGCACCTCTTTTTATGTGATATGAAGCTTGTGATATGGCATAAAGTAAAATATGGTTCGTGTGCTACGTCTGTGCGGACTTTTGTCGAACACCTTGCAATTATCTTGGGTTTTGAGCGAGCTTTTCGTATCATACTCTGATAATTCACAGAGCAAATGAAATCCCATTTAACGATCAGCTTTAGATCGCATTTACCACAATTTCCGTCTTCAATTGAAACTCACTATTACAATTGTAGACTTGTAGTTCTGGTTTTATCCCATTTTCGTCTTCTATCTTTTTGTTTCTTCTTTTCCCAAAGGGCTTTAAAATCGTTAGATTGAACTTTCAATAAATGGGCTTTTCTTGGTTGGAATTACAATTGGCCCATGAGTCCGTGTTGAGTGGACTAACCCCACTGATCCATCTCTTTGAGACAGATTTGTAATCTCCTTTGATTTTGTTTCCAGTTTGATCAAAACACAGAAAAGAAAAAAACAAACAATTTACCACCAGTAACATATAACTTAGCATATAACTTAGCAGTTCCACACTATGCTAGCTTAATCAGAAGTCTCGAATTCAATATACTTTAGTGATTCGACCCGGCTAGACCCGTATAAATGAGATTTAGAACCAAAAAAAAAAAAATAGGTTCACAAATTGACACCTTTCTCTGCTTCAAATAAACAATAAATAATTACATTCAGCTTCCAACAATTACAACTCTGTTCAAAGAAATTCGAGATGCAGAATTTAGAAATACTTGCAAAAAAAAAATCTACAACTTTTCACCACTTAACTGTGGATATTAGAACAAACGACACCACAGTAAGGGCACGTTTGATTTCAAAATATTAAACGCATCAAAACGAATGGTATTGTAAAATCAAACTATGCAGGGTGTTGCCTTTTCTTCTTAGGCCTCCTCTTTCTTCTAGGTTTTCTAGCATCCGAATTGGAGCTTAAATTACCACTATTTCCAGTACTAGAATCCACAGGGCCTCTCTTTCTACTAATGCTGCTACTAGATGTGTTGCTAGATGTGGATATTTCAGCTCTGCAGTATAATTTCTTACTTGAAGATCCTGAAAATCTTGATTTATTCTTCACTAGAGTTGAAAACCGCTTGCCAGATGGACCGGGAGGCGGCATTAGAGCACGAGCTGAAACCTGCCATTGAGTAAAAACAAAGGTCAACCAAGAAACGGGGTTTTCCAGAAAGAAAATTGTCAATCAATGGCTGACCTGATTTCTTTCATCACTTGACATCCCCGATGCTGCTTTACCTGAGGCGCTAGAGGCTTGCTCCCTGCAGATTATAGTTTTCTCAGCAAAACAAAATATTTCGGGCTTATTTTTTAGTTTAATGGCTAATAAGATTCTAAAGATTTTCTAATATTTTTATTCTTTCTGACATTACCTTGCGCTCCACTCATCATCTGCATCAGCATCATCACTAGAGCTCCCATTTAAGAAGAAATCATCTTCACTGGGATCCAAGAGACCGTCATCCTCACTGCCGGTTTCTGAACGTAAATTCAAGATAAATTTGTAAATGACAATGCTAAAAGAAAAAAAAAAAGTAATAACACAAGCATGACTGATATATATCTCAAGAAACGGACCCCGAGCTACCAAATTGTTTCAATTGGTTACAAGAGATTAGAAAAGAAAGCACCTTCCAAATCCTTTCCACTTGCTGCAGCAGCAATAAGATTAGCCTTAATTTGCTTGCGCAAACTATTTCTTTTGTCTACAATTTCTGTCTCGTCCCCTCCCATAAATAACGAGACATATTTCTCGGTTTTGGGGAAGAACTGCAATTTAATTTTGTAACGAAACAAAGACTAAATTATTATCAGTGATCTTTCAACAATTAAATGTACAAAAGCCCAATGCGGTGATATGAAGCAATGTCACAACATATAATGTCCAGTTAAATATTCCATACCCTGACATATTCAAGATCTTCTTTCAATTTAGCAAGTTGAGCTGCAACCTCAGTTTCTTGGGCTTGACCAGTTGAAGAACGTTGCTGCTTCTCCAAGCGTCTTATTCTTCGTTCCACCTTCCTCCTCTCTACCCCATATAAATTTGAAATACTAGGTCATTTTGTAATGTTGAGTATAGAACATTAGAACCAAGTACAGGACATTTAACGAAGATACAAACTGAAAGATCCTAATAGGGCTCTAATCTTTACCAAAGAATTTGATCTTTCTGTTCCGCAAAAATATTATACGCTCCAAAGCAAGACGGTTGTGAATCTCTTGTTGTTTCTTGAGTTCCTCCAACTTCTTCTCTTGAGCCTCCTTTAATTCATGAGGCAAATCCTACACATTGTGTTGGAACTCATTAACAATACCACTATACCAGTCATTAGATAGAAATTCATTAACAACCAAATGATGCAAATTCAATTGTTCGTTTATCAGCTTAGCAGGAAACCAAAAGAAAACGCCAGACACTACTGTTCCAGTTCAAGGAGAAAACAGAAAGCTTTTCCTAAAGAATTAACGGAACAGCTCTGCAGGAAAACAAAATTGGGCAATGCACATAATTGGGCATCATCAAGCAAAGCGTACAATTTTCACAGGTTCACAGAATTTGGTACTCTCGGCTAACAAAGTTGTATATTGCACCAATACAACAGCAACCAATGACGATTGAAATCAAACCAATTGAATCCAAAACTATTCAGCATCGCAACCGTATCTAAATAATCCTTATACAGATACAACTACATACATATATACAAGTATATATGTGCAAATTAGTGGAAATTGAGAGAGTGAAATACCTTGCATAGCATGCGTTCAATGGAGCGAATTTGGTTTTTGAGAGAGACGGCTTTGGGCTTGTTGGCCTTCGATTTCTTGTCGACTGTAAGGGCTTTAGGCCGCCGATAGCCGGCCGGTTTCTTCCGGTCGGCGGCCACCGCTCTTCGCCTGCCGTATCCTCCGTGCCCCATGTTCGATAATTGTTTTCTCGTAATCTTCGTCTTTATGCGCATCCAGACGATGTCGTATTGGTACTATGTCTTAATCATACAGTTCTCCAGAAGTTCTGTTTTCAACGCCAATTTTAACTTATTTCTGTTTTAATTTTCGAAAAATATTATTATAACTTATTAAAATATTTTTCATTATATTTGTGAAATCGAAAATAATTTCAATTTCGTACATTCGATTTTAAATTCAAAATGTAAATTGAATTTTCATTAGATTTAATTTTCAAGAAAATTCACATATCAAGTTTTGAGATATTTACAATTCACTCCCTCTAATTTGAGAAATAACGATTTAGTTATCTCTAACATTTCCAAAAACTTGTAAAAATTGCCAGAAAACTTGAAAAAAACATTATAATTTATTAAAATTCCCATTGAATATGCCATTATCAAAGTCACTATTTGAATTAAAAGTTTCGCCATGATCATCACTTTTATATATATATATAGATATATATATATATATATATAAATAAATAAATAAAACAAAATTACAACATTTAAATAACTTTTCCCGACCCAAAAAAAAATTTTAAATAACTTTGCTTTCCTCACTTTAAAAATCCAAACACAGCCTCTTTGTTTTCTGTTAAAGAACTATTGCTGGATCTCCAAAAATTGAAAAGAAAAAAAAGAAAAAAAAAACGAAGAGAGATTACTACAATATTTTCTATCTTTCAGTTGTTCTCTGAATTTCCCACAATGCAATGTTACATAACTACAGGTTGTTCTACTTCAAGCTCAGATATCACTATCAACGAGTCACTGAGTTCCAACCTTAGAGGCTCCGACTTCGGGATCGGGTTAATAACCTGTAACAAACAATGCCAAGAACAGTAGAGCTAGATAGTTCAAGCAAAATACGAAGACAATAATAATAATACTTACACTCACTTACCCTGAGGTTTGGCTTAATTACACAAACATTTCTGTGGTTTAGAACATTACAAGAACGTACCCTGAACTCTAAACAGCCATTAGAAAAGCTAATGGAAAGGAGCACATTTTCATCATGTCCTTGAAATCCGTCAAACTACTTAACAGATGTAATGAAAATTCTTTGATAGGGTACGTTTCTGTAATTTCTCAAACGTCAGGGTAAGTTTGCGTAATTAGAACAAACCTCAGCGTATGTGAGTGTAATTATCCCTAATATATATGTGCCTACCTTCTTATTGTTTCTAATGTAGCCGATAGCAACTTCTCTACGGAGATGTGCTCGTTCTGATAGCTCTTCGAACGAGGGATTCTCGCCTTCTTTCATGTACAGGCTTATGTCCTGTCGAGAAACAAAATCAGACTCATTTATCAAAACGAATTTCACATGCAAAACGTGATAAAGGAATTAACTGCACTCATTCATTAAAATTATCGATCAACCTGTAAAATTTAAATTTTGCATAGAAAAAAATCCCGATGTACCTCATGCTTATTAACTGTGAAAATACATGCATTTTTTTACGGGAAAGAAAAACAATTTTTGTATTTTTGTTGATTTCTTCTTTCTTCCGGTGAACAAGGTAAAACGAATAGTTTATAGTTAATTTTTTGTTGCAAGTCCAAAGCAAGAGGCTGTGAGAAAATTTTACAGGGATTTTGAGGAAATTTTCTGTCATATGGTTTTGATGTTCATTAGACATAATAACACAGAAGATTGGGTGCAATTAAATTCTTGATAAAGAAATAGTACAGTTTAAGTCAGGAAAGTGTTCAAAATATTGAATATTAATGTCGGACTCATCGTAGTACGAGGCATTCACCTTTACATATATTTCGTCTCCTTCAGCATTCAGAATGTCTTTCCACACCTCATTCAGTTCATTATTTTGCGCCACTGTAAAAAGAAACAGGGAAAATTGTAATTTTAACCATTTTGAAATTACTCCAAACAAGCATTTTCTTACAAGCAGTGAGGTTTCAAAAACCTTGAGCTGTGACGAGGCTCATCACTTCCTCAGCTGCTATATATGTAAGAGACGGTCTGATCTTTGTGATCTGTGAAAGACAACAATTCAAACATAGTAATCACTAATCAGTGTTGACCATAAAAAAAAAGTAACTTTAGGTCATAGAGCGAAACATTTACTTGTTTTCCCAAGTGTGAATCAACAATCTCGGATACAAGATTTTGCACCTGCGATTTAGTAATAAGTTAATTTGGATAACATTTATCCAACTCTTAGGAAATTATATTAAATTTGAACAAAAGACATTAATTAACTAAGAATAAAAATTATTTACACATTTTTACAGAAAAGGGTGTTGTGATTAACTACTTATTAATTTATTTTTAGAGCAGCCTAACCTTTACTCCGAGTTTACTGCAGATACTTTCAGCAAGAAGAAGAGAGTATACCGAGTTTTTGTCTGCTCTTGATGTATCTATACCCAAGAAAAACAAGAATTAAATAAAGAAAAGGTCGAATTACATACCGTATCCCCAAGGTTTTCCATAATTACAAAATACCCCTTTGTTTTGAAAAATTACAGAAAACCCCCTGAGGTTTCAAACAATTACAAAAGTCTAACAAAATACCCCCTGTACTTTATACAAAATCTTACAACAAAAACCTGTAACTGTATGTAATTCGCCCTAAAATAATCAAGGGTCGAAATCCGGTTACCTCCAACTTGCCACTCTCTATCTGATACTACAGCTATAGAAAATGGAATGTCTTCTTTCTTTAAGGACCTTTGAATATCAATAACGGTATCCTCTAAGGTGTTATACTCCATAGGATTTCCAACCTGCAACGTGCGAAATGAATGACAAAATACATGGAATAAATTATAGTGATGTGACAAAATAATAAGGTTGTAGTATTACTCTGTTAGAAACTCGAACGTTTTTTAGCTTCCCTTGACCGGCAAGCTCGCAGGCCTTGTTTCTGTCAGCCAATGGAACATCTGACAAAATTTCCTGCACTTGTGCATAAGTACAGAAAGGGTCAATTACATTTATACCCCTTCTGAGATTGCAATATTACAGTTGGTACTCGCAAGTTTGAAAAACACTACAAATTACACAAACCACCCCTAAGAGTTTGGAAAAATTACACATTTATATCCTTAATATTGAGTGGTTTTTGAAATTTTAAACATTTGTAAGGAGCGTTTTGTAGTTGTTTCAAACTTGCAGGTACCAAGTGTAATAGAACTATTTCCGAAGGGGCGTACATGTAATTAAGTCTTAAAAAGATACAAGAAATTTTGATGTTGTGATATGATAGGTTGATGGGACTCTAGGACGGATGAAAACACATAATTTGATAAATAAATTATGTAAGTTCACAAATCAAATATTAATTACCAACATACTCCCCGGTCCGAGATAATTGTCATATTCTTCAATCATTTGTACAACATCCGGTCTCCATCCAAGCATTAATATGCACTCTTTTGGACCTTGGCACCAATCTGATGCCTGCACCAATAAGTTAAAAAAATCACATACTACATAAGGGGCCAAGATATAAAAACTTGAACCAATATGGGGGTGATTCGGTCAATTTCTTGAATTTTATACACAAAAATAAAGAATTATAAAATTGATTGAAGAAAAAAATTAAACATACCTTTGAACCCAACGGTTTTGGTCTTTTTGTTATGCTCTCGAGCCGCCCTCTTGTAGCATCCAATGTTAGATTAAGAATGTCACCATTTTGATTATGTTTCTTGAGATAATTAACAGAGTGATCATTTCCTCTGACAGGGTTTGGATATGAAAGCTTTGGCTTGTTATTTCCATGGACCGGAGCGATGAACAACACCTTCATATGCAATAAAAATTTTGATATAACCAAAAAACGAAAAAGGAAATTGATAGGTGAACTAGAGCATGTGAAAGGGTACCAAAAAAATAGCACTTATTACTTACTCTGTCAGTTTCTTTAAGCCCTTCTTCATCTTTCGGGTGAAAATATATCTTTCCATCTCTATAAAGACCACAAACAACAACCTGAAAAATGTTGTAAAACCAAAAAAAAATCAGAACTGTTCATTTTAGAAACCTCGAGAATTGAGGCCAGTTACAGAAGCTAACATGATGATTTACCTCTTGGAATCCACGTCTCACTTGTCCGTATTTCAATCCCAGTAAATTAGGAAAATTGCAAAGATTGAATACATTTTCTGACAGATTAAGATATCATCAATATCAGGAATTAATGAGAATTGTTTTTCAACGTTTTCATAAATATTGAGCAAAAGGAAACGAGAAATTGGAACTACTTCGATAATTGAGCAAGTGTTTGTATATCTTTATGAGTCCTTTTTGCCGAGAGCACTGAACAAATAATTTGGAAGCAACATTTTCTACAGGCTCCACCTTTACGCCAGATATTGATTTTAGAAGTTGACATGTATTATTTCCACTTGAAACCTGCATAACAAAAAAGAAAAGAAAATTCCCATATCCAAATACAAATTCAAATATATATATATAACTTTTACTTTGTTTCTAAAGTCTAAAACTTACCTCAACTATAGTAGGAACAGAGTCCATCATAGAAAGGGGTTGAAGAGCAAGAACAGATAAAAATGCATCTGTGTCAACTTCATACCTAAAGAAGATTACAATACAGAATCAAAATTTTAAATATTATGTGTAAAATTAAGAATATTGTTACAATAAAATTCTTACCGATCTTCCTTTGTTCGTAATATGATTATTGCACGTGCCTTACTGGCTGCAGCTCTTTCAAATGACTTTGTTAAACTTAGACTACAACTGCACAAGAAGAGGCAATCTAAAAATTTGAGTCAAAACAATACATATATTTATATGTATGTATTAGATAATAATTCGACCAAATATATATGTGTGTATATATATATATATATATATATATTAGATAATGGATATGTATATGTATATACCTTTTTGTTAGAATATCGATATGACTGAGATCTTTGATCAAGTTCTCAGCCAATTTGTCCATCTGTTTCCTTGGAAGGTCAGATAAAAGAAGAATTCTCTGTCTCCTGTAAAACATCAGTGCACATATAATAAATTTCTAAATGTCTCATAAACAGTCATGTAAGTGTGAATACAGTAAAAATCAAATCACCTTGCTGTAGCAGTGCCCAAACGAACAGCGAATTCGTGATACTTATTTAGCTGCTTCAGTATAAAGCTCAAACGGCTATTAACTCCACAAATTATTATATGATCCGTCTCCAAGACTTGTATTTGTGCCCCTTCTCTAAGTCTTTGCATGTTATTCTGTCAAATTGTTAATCAGTTGCATCACTTTCTGACTAAGCTTTACATGAAGTAAAATTACAGTTACCTCCCCTGTAACTATGTTTATTTCACAAACTTCCCCTCTGAGAATCCCACTTATATATACCCTGTCAGATCATCAAAACTTAATCAAAGTTGAAAAATCTTATTATACACTTGAGTTACATTATCCGAACATGATGTATAATAATCATCAGAAGAGGATAATCATAACGTAAAACATAAGTTACAAGGGAGGTATTTGTAATTTTGAAACCAAAAGGCATGTTTGTATAATTGTATTTAGTTAAACTGTAGGTCATTGTAATTATTGCAAGTTCTTCTTTATAATACTTACTCTAAATTGTTCAGTCATTGTACTCAACAGCCGAGAATAGAACAGAATGCCCCATATAGCAAGAACAAAGCCAAGAACACGTTCAATTCGAGTTCTTTGCTGCATTGAAGTTTCAAACGATGATTTTTAACAATAAAAAGTTACAAGCAATCTTTTCAGAATATACAATGAGAGTTACATTGTATCAAATTGACAAATACGAATCACACTTTCAGATGAGTTGATGATGAACATAGGCACGCCCATGCCTCCCAAAAGCAATCTTCAAGAGACTGAGAGCTACCCCTGCAATAATATGTTTTTTTATAAATATATTTTTATTTTTTCATATAATTACCAGCTTCTATTTTCACAAACTTTCAAATTTAAAATCCCTCTTCATTTCTAGAAATGTGGGATCATTACTTAACCTGAGTTTAAAGAAGAGAAAACCGCCCATAAAAACAAACGAGATGCATGAAACAAGGAGCACTACAAAGAACCTGTAAAATTCCATATAGAAAAAATTAAACTCAAAATATAATCAAATCACTAAAATTTATTTATTTGTTTTTACTGACGTGGCGACATTTCTCTCTAGTTGAATGTTGAATAAATAAATTAGTCGAGCGATACTCCATCTGATATCTTGAAGTGAAGGTAAAGAAACATTCAAGTGAAGAGGTGTTGGTTTACTCAGGGAATTAGATATGCAAGCAAAAGGCGAACTTGATGCTGCAAATCTTCGAGCTGTGTGATAGAACAATTCTTGAACTACTATCATCGATGTGTTGCTGCTATTTACAGTTATCAATCTAACTAGGAAAAAAGACCAGAGCGATGCCATCACAAATTCAGCTCCAAAAACCTGCAGACTTAAAGAAAAACTTCTCGTTGGTTGCCTTACAAAAATACTTATAAGCCAAATAGAAGTCAAGAGAATGTTTTTTCGGAAAATTGATCGACTTCAAAGGTTTCTTTTCCTGTACAAAATATAAAATAGCAAAACGCACGCACCTGAGAATTATTCTTTGTGTCCATCTTCGAGAGAGAAGGATTCACATTATCAGAAACACGAACTTCCATTAAAGGGTCCAAATTCCTTCGTGACATTCTAGAACTTATCTTCCATTTATCTGGCGAAAGATTATATAATGTAAATAGAGCACCACCAATGAACAATAATGCAAATGACTAACTGAGCAGTTCAAAGCTAAATTACATAAGAAAGTTAACCGATTTAAATTGAAGAAAAACTTATAGCAAGAAATGGATTCAAGCTCACCTCTATTGTTCAGTGACAAGTTATCTGCATGTAAAGTTGGAAAGGAGATGTGTCGATTGGGATACTGTCTCGACTTTCTGCAGATCATCACATTGCAAATATTATAACAAATTAGTCAAAGGGATGAACTCATGAAAAACGTTGATGCATCAAGTAGATTATTATAAAGCAAAAGTTACATGTGAAATCTAAAATACAGGACATAGAAGGACCATTAGCCAGCTCATACAACTATACCAAAACAAAAAATGATTTTTGTTAGTGATATTATATATTTGATCTCTCTCTCCTCTCTAACAGCTTAAACTAGTACAAATGTCTCAACGCAACATGATTATTTATTAAATCAAACAGACTTTTATCTTCAATACAAATTTCCCAAATGACTAACATAACCATTAACCTTATTTTTTCATCATCCAAACAACAAAAGCATAGATGTTACCAATTCTACCACATTATTCTTATGGGCAGAGAGCAATTGCTTTCAGAAATTATTAGGTTTTATTTTTCTTCCTCTTAACCCTGTTCTTGGCCCTCTGCATGGATCCTATTTCAAGCAATGTAAAGATTGAATCTTTTGCACGCAATGATAATTTCAGACAAAAGGGTCACCTTTTAGAAGAACAACTCTGACTAAATCTTGGAGTTCTTGTTGAAATCCATGGTCGCAAGCTGTGTATCTGCAGCATTTCCATATCTAATTTTCTTCACTGTTATTATCTGCTCTGTTTAAGGATATTTGTCACAATAAGAGGGGGTATTCATAAGGTATATTCAGATTATTCAAATGAAAATAAATTATATAAAACAAAACTGAACTTACTGAAAAGATGAATGAAACCCACATAGACAGTGACCTGGCGAAAAGGCGCAGACAAAAATTGTATCTTTATGTGAAGTACGATAAGGAAGTGTTGCCCCTTTTTTAATGATCCGATGATAAATGAATGAAAAGTTTGGGGACTTTTAGGTGATCCTTCAATGAGCTTGTAAATGTGTTCAATAAATATTTTTTATATTAAAGAAAGCTATTTTATCCCTTTTATTTAATTTGTGATTTTTTTAATTTTTTCAGTTTTTATTTTAGAGATATTTTGATCTTTAATATTTGGATTATGTTTGATATGTTGGTTTCTTATCTTTCATTTTAACAATATATTGGTCCATCTAATAAATCTGTTTTTAAAAGGCAGATTGTAAACATGAACTGTTTACAAAAATAAAATTATAATGACTTAGAGAAAATTGTCATTTTGGTCCCATAAACTATCCTCTTTTCTATTTTTGTTCTACACATTTCCACGTTGGCCAATTTAGTTTCATAAAGTAAAAAATTTGGCCAATTACGTCCCAATGGCCAATTTTCGTTAAAAATAGTTAAAAGTAATTTACCGATAGCTTTGCGACGCCTTTTGCCCCGTCGGAACTTTCCAATATTTCCAACCATCTTGTCGTTGCAAAGTGATCGAAAATTGAAATTAACAAAAATAATGAAAAATCATATTACCGATAGGTTTGCGACGACAATATCCTGTCAGTAATTTTCAAGGTTTTCCAACAGCTTTTGCCGTTACAAAATCGTTTGTCAAAGTCTAAATAAAATATTTACTGTTTCCAACAATTTTTTGATTTTTTTATTGGTTTTTGATAGTTTTTTTAGCGATCTCAAAATCTCTCTTTGAACGTTGCATCTGATAATGCAATTAACACTTAATAAGTTTTTGTTTGGTTACAATTAAATAACACTTCTAACTATTAGTGATATATTATTTTTGTCATTTTATACACTTAGAAGGTGTTTGTTATTGAAGGTTAGGCTAGATTTGGGGGTTTGACCCACTTTAATTTTTAGTTTGGTATATAAGATCACTTCATGCGGACTTTCACATTTAATTTCCGACTCGTTAAGATTTAAACAGATTAAGATATAAATCATATCATAGGGGTGAGATTTAAATTTTAACTGTTATGAATCTTCAATCTTAGATACAAACCTGGTATATAATTACACATATATTTTTTGAATATCATTGAATTAATGTTGACCAAGATTAATAATAAAAAACTCATTTTTAATGCCAAACACCTTTTTATGAGAATAAATCAGATTAGGACTCATCGAGAAAATGTGGTCCGAGAAAAGATATGAAGAAACAAAAGGAAAATTATCACTTTAGTAGGGACCGTTCAAATTTCAGAAGATCGTCGACGAAGTCCCATTAAATAGAAGTCTGGAGTTGAATTTTGAGTATTTGACCAAAAAATAATATTATTTTTGTTGAGTATTTAATAGCTGAGGACAGAAGTAATACATGAAATATTGAAATGTATACACTTATTTTTTACATGTTATTTATAAATATTTGGATTTTGATAATTGTTAGTGTTGAACTGTTGATTTTATCTCTTGACTTTTGAATCAAGAAATATTCTTAATTAATAATACATTATTTAATATAGATTAGTAAAAATTAGGATAGATAATCTTTGACCTCAAATTTGATAAATTTTAAATAATATTGTGTGAAATAGCAAATTTCTTCAAATGGAACCTTAACTATTCGTAAATTTTCCCTAAGTAATCTTGCTTTTCACGTTTAGGAAATTGATAACTAGGACCGCAGTCCACATAGAAGAACTCTTCAAGGACCACATATATATGTCTGGTATCCTATCGTTAGCAATGAAGTGCTGATTGATTTTATCTATCAAATACGGTCACGTATATGATACAATACGGCGATATGATTTTTTTTTGATATTTTATGCTGAAAAAATATCAGATATAGGTGTTGGATAATACTCGATACAGTAAAATAGAATTTTTAGAAGTATCCATACATTATTAAATTTTATCAAACATGGCAAAATATCATATGGGCTACTTTGTGTAAAATATCATTTCCCAATGAATCATTTTGGTAGCTACCAAAAACTCATTCCAGCACATCGTTATAGTTCATTGAAGATCAAATATTAATCAATAACCGGTAAGGCAAAATAAACAAATTTATAAAAAGATTGTGACATCAATTGATGCGTATTGATTTTACGCCTCCATAATTCTGGTATTTATTTCGTGTGATTGTTTCGAGATTCGTGATTATTGCAGTGCTCGAAGATAGCACCTTAATAATCTTATGTAATTTCGATTGAGTGTATGAGAATTCTCGTGTATTCTCGGTGAGCCTTTTGATGGGAGTTTCGTCTCCTTTATATAGATTTGTTCGTAATCCAAATCGTATTAAGGTTAGAATTTCTTAGTTTGGTAGGATTCAATTACCTTAATTTTCGGTTAAGTCATCTTAGGATTTCTATCGGATTAGGGCTCTTTTTAATTGGACCTTTATATTAATACAGATTATTAAGTCTTATTAGGCCTTAGTCCAGATGATTATTGCGCTTTTTGTCATAATGAGCTAGACCCAAAATATTAAATACTATCACTACTCCCCGCACGAATCTCAATTTCGGGACGAATTCGAGATAATCATGCTCGTCTTGAAGTGTTATGTCCGTACATTATCTGTTCGTCAATGTTCGAGCATCAGAGCCTTGCCGTTCTTCTGATAGCACGTTCTTCTAATCATTGCTCGGATGACGTGTTTTTATCTTGAAATGTTCTGTAACGACCCGAATATTTGTATTATATTATTAATATTTACGCGAATTCTTTCTTGCCTAATTTCTCGATCTATCCAATTGGATTAATCAATCTGGTGGAAAAGATTGATTTAACCTATCTTTTAAATGCCCTCAATTTCTTAAATTACATAAATGCCCTTAAAAACCTAAATGACCATTTTACCCTCTCGAGATATTTTCATAAATATCTATCTATCTCTCTCATTCTCTCATTTCAAAGAAGAAAGAAAGGAGAAAGAAGGAGAAGAAAGGAGAAAGATCTTCCCGACGCCCTACCGAGCTCGTTTCTCGCCCGATCGACGAGCCGTGAAAACCCGAACGACCCTCACTACATTATCTACCGGTAATCCTTTTACCCCATTTCATTCCGTTCGTTATTTCTTGCGATTTTTCGTGATTTATATATAGAATTTTATATATTAGGATTTTCGTGTTTAGGAAGAATTACTTGACCATTTTACGTGATTCTTGTGTCTATATGTAGCTTATATGATATATATGATTATATGTTAAAATTAGGATGTTTTATGGTGTAGATTAGGAGATATATGAATTTATATTTTGATTTTCGCGTATAAGGTTCGCGATCTGCTGAGTCTGCTGCTCAGTAGATCCACACGGGCGAACGCACGGTCTTGAGCAAGACCGTGCAAGAGCCCGTGCGCTTCACTTTTCAGCCTGCACGGGCTTGAGCCCGTGCACAGGCCCGTGCGCATGGCCGTTTGCACCTGCACGGTCTTGACACCGTGCTCAAGACCGTGCGGGAGGCCGTGCAACCCCTTTTGTGCTTGCACCGGCTTGCCAAGCCGTGCGTAAGCCCGTGCGTTGGCCGGTGCAACATACTTAGTGTATTTTCCAGCCTTTTCCTTTCTTGCACTTCGGGAATTGGTCAACCCCACTCATTTAAATGTTGACTTTTCTCATTCGACCTCCGAATATCAATCCGATTTCACCTATAGCTTCCTCGAGCCTTGGGGTTTGATATTCTTCATAATTTATAATTTACCCGACCCTAATTGACCGTCAATTGACACCTTGCTCGTTTAGGGATTTATTCCATCTTTTCCGTTTCTTGTCCGTTTGACCCCGTTTTCGCGAGAGAGTTCCGTTATATTATTTTAAGCGTGTCTACGTGCCCTAATTGCGTTTAAGCATGCCTTTAATATTTATTATTTACATTCTTTCATTATTTAACATTTCATTAATATTCTTTAATTGTCGTACCGTAATTTACATGTTTAATTGATTTACTTCCCATATTGCGTTTATTGCATGATTGGATTCTATGTGAATTGCCGTGCGTCATCTGTTGTCTTGTGTCTTGCTTTTAGTATTGTCGGTCTTGTTTTCATCCTCTAGGCCCTGTGTATTACAGGTGGGTCCAACGAGGGAGAAACCTGACTACCGCTTGCTTTCATACTGTCTTGTCGAGCCAGGTAAGGGTTTTAAATTGTTTTCAACTGGAGTAAGAACATAGTTTATTTAGGCTTCGAAATAACTTATTCCCCGCCTTTTCTTATTGCTTGTTGTACTGTCTTTAATATTCCTTACATGCTTAGTCAAACCGTTTTGATAGCAAACCAAAATGATTTGAAATGCTTCCAACTAGAGACAAGTAACTTATTTGTTTTAAAAGTAACTATTTGATCTCTGAGGCACTTATAAGTAATGTCGTTAGGGACATCCGTCAGTATGCTCCCGAAGCGTACGACGCTTATGAGTATTTCCTAGATCGTTACATCAACTTGTCTCAAAAGCCCCTTTTGCCATTCATACTTAACTACTTGCATCATATTTTCGAACGGCCCTTTTGGCCACTTAAACTATCATTGATTTCAAAAGCGAGCCATAGCCTGTTTTATGACTTGGGCCCGGAGTATACAAGAGGTGAGCCTGGGGACGTGCGTCTAGGGCAAATCCTGATGTATACTTCTAGCGTGTTAACTTGGGCCGGCTAGGAGGTTGGCTAGCCTAAGTTGATGCGAACGGTGGTGCTAATCGCGTCTCCTTAAACCCTGTACGGTGGTGCTGATCGCGTCTCCTTAAATCCTGATGGTGGTGCTAATCGCGTCTCCTTAAACCCTGTTTATGAATCTTGGTGATGGAGTACTTGCTTGCATGTTTTTCAATGGGGAGTTATAAGGAGAGGGCCCGTTCTCGCCGGGACACATTACTGCATGATTTATTGCATTTATTGCTTGTCTAATTGTTTTATGGCTTTCGTGACAAGTCGAAGCACATTCCGGTTTTCTTCAGTTATCATATGTACTCCCCTATATATATATGAAACCCGGAAGTGTGACTCGTACTTGCTACCCTAAGTCCCCTTTATTACTCAACTAATATTCTTTCAATCGGCTTGATATTTCGTGCAAATGTTTTAAAGGATCCGGTTCGTCAATCTTTTGTGTTTTCAAATAAGCCGAACCCGAGTGTTGCTTTGTGTCATTTTATAACTTATATTTCGTATTCGTATTCTTTCTCAAAACGGGCAACACTCACCACTTTTAGTTTTAAAAAGATAAATGACGAACTGTGACCAAAACCCCCTTACTGAGTATCCTTTATACTCACCCCTGCTATTTTGGTTCTTGCTTCAGGTAGACAGGTGGCGACGTCACCTATCTTGTCAGTCGGCATCAGCAGGTCTAGATAGGCTCAGTCTTTCTGGTTTGTCTTGTCAGTGGTCCCAACAACTGTCGAGTCTTGTTTATTGTATTTATTTACTTTACGTACTTATGTGCCCCTGATGTGGGATAGTTGAAGATATCTAGGATTGCATAGGGTAGACTAGTTGAGCCATGGATGGCACTACGTGTTGTTATTATGTTGTATTTCGATTTGCACATGTTTAATTGACATTTATGGAATTTATCTTGTTATTTAAATCGCTTCCGCATTTCTCTGCTCTTCTCTGGTTGTTGTTGGGATGTCGTTGCTGTTGCCTAAGGTTCTTGCTTGAGTGTCGTTCGCCGGAGTGGGTTTTTGGGTTGAGGCCCCTCGCCGAAGCTCGGGAATCCGTTTCGGTGCGGATGTGGCGGTCCTTCTTCAGGGGGCGCTACATGTTCACTTTTACCTTCCTTACGAAGTTCGAGCATTTTTCTTACTCCGATTTCCGAGGAAGTGCGAACGTCGCTCCCCTCAACAGAATACGCTTGTCACCTCATGAAGTTTGATCAGAGTCGTCCAATCTTTTCGTCTTTAATGGTGCAGATTGAAATCTAAGGAAACTTCCTTCGTAAGTTTCTCTTATATATAAGGACCTCTTTTTTACTTTTTATTTTTTACTGTTGACTTTCAGAAAACTCCCTCTTTCTTCAAAGCGATTTCCAGCGAGATTCCGATTACTACCTCCGGCGACCTTCTTCGTGCTCATGGCTTCTGAACAAGATCAAGGTAAATTTTTGTTCCTACTTTTCCTGTTTCTTGAATTTTCTCCCTGTCATTTTCCTTTTTGTAAATCTTTTCTTTCTTCCCTTTATTTTTACCATAGGATCCTCTGCGGCTTTCTCGGAATCCCGAACAGAGTCAAATCCTCCTCCTCCGGAGACCGTCTTAGATGTCACTTTCCTTCCCTTAGATAAGTCCCTTATTGAGGAGGCTCTTTATAATGAGCACTCGGAAGAGGGTGCACAAAATATCTTGTTAACTTACCCTGTTGTGGAAGTCATCCATAACGCTTACAACATCCCTAAGGATTATCAGTGACTACACTCTCTTAAGGTTTCATCTATCACGTTATTTTTTTTCCGCAGCCTTCCCTGAACGTGTTCTATCACGTTAGGGTTCCTCTTCTTTTCTTTCTCTAATTCAGTGCTCCATCGCTAATTTTCTTTCTCTTCTCATATTCCTTCCACTTTTCTGTCCACATACACATCATCTTCAATGGCATTCGACGAGCAAATTGTTGTCGCCGAAGCAAAAATTACATCCTCAAGTCCATATTATCTCCATGCCAACGAGAATCCTGCCATGGCTCTCGTCACACCATCCCTCGACGGTAACAACTACCACCCTTGGAGTTGGGCAATGACAATGGCTCTCCAATCAAAGAACAAACTCGGTTTTGTCAATGGCTTTCTCCCCCCACCTTCATCATCTAATGCCCTCTTCCCCTTGTAGACTCATTTTAATGCAACGGTTGTTTCGTGGATTACATAATGCCTCAAGCCACAAATCAAACAAAGCGTACTTTGGATGGATCGAGCCTCGGATATTTGGAATGACCTCAGGGACCGATTCTCAACCAGCGACGCATTCCGGATTGCAGAACTCTAGGAGGAAATCTTTTCCGTCAAACAAGGTGATTTGTCGGTTTTCGATTATTTTACTACATTGAAAATATTATGGGTTGAGTATTATAATTTGAGACCTATTCCCGTTTGTAATTGTGAGAAACCTTATTCATGTGGTGCTATTAAAACCTTTTCGAACTATAAAGAAAACAATTATGTAATCTGATTTCTCAACGGATTACATGAACGTTTTTTGACATCTTGTTCTAAAATTATGCTTATGGATCCCCTCCCCCCTTTATCCAAATTGTTTCAATTGGTTACCCAACAAGAACGTCAAATGCAACAACCTATCGAGCACAAATTATTCGCCGCCCCATCCACTCATCCTCCCAACCGTGCTCCTTCCCACAAAAATAATCCCAATCCACCAAAGGATTGTCTCATGTCCAACCATATAAAAAGTACCCCACGCCCGAGAAGAAATGTCTCCATTGTGGTGGCCCAAACCACATCGAGGCCACTTGTTACAAGTAATATGACTTTTTCCCTAAGTTTCAATTCAAAAACCCGCTTGCCGCTGCCATTTACACCTCCAACAATTCCCAGTCGCCAAACACTCAAACCAACTGCCCTTCCATTCCTCAACAAACCCCAACCACCACCAATGATCAATATAATCACCTCATCTCCCTCCTTCAAAATCAGCCCCACCATTCCGTAAACCAAGTATCCACCGTCGCCTCTTCTTCTCACTCCCCCATCGGTGGTTTCAATGAAGGTATCTCTAATGTCTTTACTTTATCTACTTCCCCTAATAAATGGATTATTGACACGGGCGCTAGCAATCATCTTTGTTTTTCACAAACCTTTTTTCAAACCTTAAATCAATAGCCCCGGTATCAATTAATCTCCCTAACGGAGAGTGTCTCTTGGCTTCTCAAGTAGGCACTATCCATTTCAATGATACATTTTATTTATCAAATGTCTTATTTATTCCTCATTTCAAATTTAGTTTAATTTTTGTCCCACAACTCACAAAAAGTCTACAAAGTTGTTTTATTTTTCAGTCTAACACTTATTTGATCTAGGACCCAAAGACTCAGAATCCGATTGGTACAACTGATCTTCAAGATGGCTTATATGTTTTTTGTGCTCTTGCAGCTCCTGTTGTTTCGAATTTACATTTTATTAATTCTTCGCATCGTATTTCTGATAATAATTTGCGGCACTACAGACTTGGACACTTGTCAAACTCTGTTTTATCAATTATGCATAAGTTATTTCCTATTGTTGATTATTCACACGATGACAACGTTTGTGATACTTGTCAATTAGCTAAGCAGCAAAAACTGCCCTTTCCTACTAGCACTTCGACATCTTCTAGTATCTCTTCTCTTTTACATGTTGACATTTGGGATCCTTTTCCGACCCCATCTATTCATGGTCACAAATTTTTCATTACTATTGTTGATGATTTCTCTAGATATACTTGGGTCACACTTATTAAACAAAAATCAGAAGTTTGACAACAAATCAAAAATTTCATCCTGTTTGCTGAAGTATATATATATATATATATATATATATATATATATATATATATATATATATATATACTTCAGTTGAGTGCAACATAATTCATATTTGATGACATTGGATTTTTCTAATGTGCTTTATCTCCTATTTTAGTTGTGCAAGTTGTACTAATTTTTGCATGTACGTTAACATGTAAATTTCTACTCATCATAATTGTTTTGTTGTTATTATTAGGGTTAATTAATGTAGTAAATCTGGCTTTCCATGATTCCAAGAAAACAATGACCACAGAGTTACAGAGTTACAGTATACACTATTATACTATTATACTAAATTTTTTTTTGTTCAAGAAATGAGGATAGTATTAAGCAAAGGCTTCAATGTTAATACAATCTGTATTCTCAATAGGAGGTTTTAGCTAAAAATTGCTACAAAGTCCATGTCCTAACTTGAGTAAAATATCTGCACTAGTGTTGCAACACCCGCAAACATGATGGATGCGAAGGCGCAATAAAGCCACCCCTCCACCGCGACAACTTTTTTAGTAGCCTGCCGTTGTTCATCATAAAGATCATGTACGTCGGCTGCAAGTTTCTTGATTGAGTTGATGGTTACGTGAAGCTATAATCTCTTGTGTTGAAAAATTAGCAGATTTCTGGGACGCCACATGTACCAAATCCCATTTATTGTCAGGACCAATTAGCTGGGAAACTGTCATTTATTCTTCATCAACCAGTGGAGTTTGACCCATTGGCCACCAGATATTACTTCAGATGTAGAGGTCTGGGGTTCGACCTCTTGCAATGACAATGATCGAATTTTAAAAAAGAAAAAAAGAACTATCATTTCTTCATCTAATTGATCAACTTCGGGGAAAATTCCCTATTTGGTCTCATATGTTAGACTTGAGGTCCCAAATGGTCCCATAAATTGAATAAATCTATACTTAGTTCCATAATTCAACTTTTTAGGACAAACTTAGTCCTTATGTTATATTTCAACAGGAAGAAGTCATGTGCAGGCCATGTGCCCGTTAGTCAATAATTTTTGGGGCTTTGACCTAAACACTACCACACCAAACATTATTTTCTCAAAATTTTTGAATTCTCTCAAGGTTTCTCTCTCTATAGGAACGAGAAAATCCTAAATCCCTAAATCCCCATCTCTAAAATCTCGACAAGAACGAAAAAATTTATGTACGAATATATATGCTAACTCTTGAAGGACGTAAGAAAACCTGGTAATTGGCGCTGAAGATGATTCTTTCGCTGCGTTTGAGGCTATCGGATAATTCATGTAACTTTTAGGTATTCTTTATAGGGTTTTCTTATGCAAAGTGAGGTTGATAAATTGCATATTTCATTAGTTTGAAAATATGAAACATTACATAGAATATTGGAGTATATTATTGAGCTGCGATTTTTGTTTCTGTTTTTTCGGAGCAAATTATTGTTTTTTGATGTTTTGAGGTGGGGGAGGTGAAGCTGTATTTATGGAATAAGGGACAATATTTTTCCCACAAAAATTGAACGCATTGAAATAATTTTCACACTAATTCGAAACCTAACGGCAGAAACGGAAAAACTTACTAAAATTTAAGAGGGACTAAATTTGTCCTAAAAAATTGAGTTATAGGATTAAGTATGAATTTACTCAACCTATGGGACCATTTGTGACCTCAAAAACTAAGTTATGGAACTAAGTATGAATTTATTCAATTCATGGGACCATTTATGACCTCAAATGACTAAATAGAGAATTTTCCCATCAACTTCGCCATCTAGCAAATCACTAATGGCAGTATTGCCAAGCAATTTATCGAACCAGAAAGATATTGACTTTAGTAACCATCACCAAGTCTCCCAGAGATGTTGTTTCCAAATTCCAACTGTCTGAATAATATTATTTGAAATAATTAACTAATTACTTCAAATGGAACCTTAATTATTCCTAAATAATCTTGCTTTTCACGTTGTTTAGGAAAATTCAGAAAGAGGACCACATAGAAGAACTCTTCAAGGACCACATATATATGTCTCGTATCCTATCATTAGCAATAAAGTGTTGATTGATTTTATCTACACGGCAAAATATCATATATGGGCTATTTTTGTCAAAAATAATCCAATGTACGAATACTTTTAAAAAAACTGATGTGTTTGTCGAATACTTCTATAGTGATAAATGTCGAAAAACCTCTGTGTCGCTGTGTCCATGCATCACAACTAAAATATCATTTTCGAATGCATCTTCATTCCTCTAAACATATATATATTGAGGTATATAATCTAAAGTATGTCATCATATATATACATATAAAATCAATTTCTTATATTTATTTCTAAGCACATTTAACATCAATATAAAATACTAAATACATTATTTAATTAAAAAATATAATTACTTAAATTAAAATTTCAAATCATACTTCTTCTATATAAAACTATTTTGCCATGTATTCAATTTATTTTTATTTTTTATCTTCAATATTATTTAGTGAAGAGCTGTAGGAATAAATCAAGAATTTCAATTCATTCATCTCGTTATGACTTGAATATACCAATCATAGGAATGTTATAGTAATAATTAGTATCATTTATTTCCCATATTTTTTTTTCATTCTTAAAGTCATTCAGACACACTAATCATGCCGTAGTTCATGAAGATAAAATATTAATCAATAATCGCCAAGAGCAAAGTAGACAATTTATAAAAAGATTGTGATGACATGATTAACAAGATCCGTCCAATAACTCAATGAATATATTGAAATTATAGATTTTGTAATTTTTCAAACCTCAATACATGTAAACATAATTATCCTTAAATGAATATATCTTTACACGAATATTTCTAAAAATTATACCATTTTGTTTCATGCCGTATGCAACACCTGTGTCGAATACTTCTTTAATGCAAAATATTGAAAAGAATCCGTATTGCCGTGTCCGTATTATATCACAAAATACGTAATAATTACTTTTATATTTGATTGCGTAGTGCTTTAATTAAAAGAACCTGTAAAACTATAATATTTTTCTCAAATTTCTGACATTACAATTATATTTCTTGAATCCTCTTTAAATAATTAAACCTCTTGAACCATTAGTACCCATAACAAAATTACGAAATGTCCTAAACATTCAAATATACTTTTATTTCAAAGTCCAAGAACACTTTAATTGGATCATAATCCACATAAACATAACAAAAGTCATAAAAATCATGGCACACATCATTACAATCCAAGAACATGACATAAGAAGATTAGCCATATTAGTCACTAGAGACCAAATAGTAAAAGATATATTATTATACTTACATGAACCATATCAGCAAATTTTAAAATTTAAATATCAAAAACTATAGACAAAAAAAGCCAACTAGGATTCCCACAGTCCCCACCAACCCACCAAAGAAAAAGAAGTGAGTCATCATCACCCAATGAAGATAACATTTGAAACTGTTAGGCTCCATAAGTTAGTGCTTCCATCCATTTTTAACTATTCAAGCTGTGTCATCACAAGACTCTAGTAAAGGAAAGGTGGGATATAATAAGGACGAGAAAGAAAAGGCAAAATTGTGGGATCCGACTCCGATTGCATGTAAAAGAGATGATCATATATTCAAACAGTGTAAGTGGGATTATGGTTGATAGAGGAGTTCTTATAAGTTAAAGAGGCTTATGAAGGCGCAGATTGCTCGCTTTTGACAAGTGTTGAGTCATCGGGTTGGTTTGTAGGGTAGATTAAGGCTGCAAGTGAAATAGGCATAATGCAGAGTGATTTGGATTGGAGGAACTGCATTGCAGCTCCAACATCTTCTTCCATAAGCTTAGATACCTCCCGTTCCGTTTCCTCATTTGACCACTTTTCCCAAACGTGCTGATTGGAGCTTCTTTCGCCTGTTTGATGACCCTAAAATCAATGAAATAACAAAAGTTGGTTTGTGTTTCTAGAAATAGTTGGGTTGTTTTATATCTATACCCCTGAGATATTGCATAATTACAACATGCACCTGCTGAGATGAAATAAATTACAAATCCTACCCCTCTAAGTTTCAGAAATTACAAATTACCCCATTCTGTTAGGGTTTAGGTGAGTTTATGAATGACGGCCTGTTTCACCATCAACTTAAAAGCTTAAAAATAAAACAGTCAAAAGTTGAATTCAAGGGTAGATGAAATATCGAAAAAAATAAAATCTGGGTATTTTCCAAAAAAGTAAAGTTCGGTATTTTTTTTCGTTCTTTTCCCCTTCTAATTTTAAGTTGAGGGTAAAACAGTCAGTTCACTCATAAATTCGCATACACCCTAACAGAATGGATTAATTTGTAATATTTGAAACTCAGAGGGAGGGGTTTGTTGTTTATTCATCTAAACGGGTGCGAATTGTAAGTATGCATTCTTCAAGGGGTATAAAGTAAAAAACCCGAAATAATTAAACCCATATGTTTCATGCTAATTTTACCTCAATAGGCTGGAGGGGAATATCAGCTACAAGTTGTGCCACTGCACCAGCCCCACCTAGGCGACTCATGCTCAATACCTGACAACAATTTAACGTTATATATCATCCTATATGCTATTCTGAGAAAATTTTATTCCTTAAAGGATAAGAAAGTTTTTTTACCTTGACTTGAAGCCTTAAGAACTTGACATAGTCTAGTATCTCATCAAGCATGGCAGCTCTGTCTGTCTGCCAAAAGAAAGAAGAAGATCCAAAGTAGAAGATCCGTTATGTTTCTTTTTATCAACAGAAAGTTAAAAACATGTCAATAATAAATCTAAACTAATCATTAAGCTCAAGGTTAGGAGAAGCAGAATCAACAAACCTTGTTGCAGCTGGGAACAAGTTCTTGCAAGGCTTTGATTCTCTCTGATATTCTTTCTCTGCGCAACTGTATCCAAATACAATAAATTAGTACTAAGAAGTTAAACAATCTGTTATTACTTGCATTTTTTAAATAGGTTGTCTATGTAATTATAAATACCCGCTCAGCAATACTATGGGGATCTGTTGCTTGTCCCCTTCGTGCTCGGACCCTAGGCCTAATGGATGGCGGATGTGGCACTGTAACTGCTGTGCTAACTGTAGGATGACCTTGAAAAGCCTGTAAAAATAAAGTGGACTAAATTTAGAACTTAGCATGAAAAAATACTTATGTTCTGAAAACAGAAATTCAAAAGCTCACAGAATATTTATATGGCAACTCAAAGTTCATATTGAAACTGCATCCAAGTTGGTCGTTTAAATAAATTACTTTTTAACCGAATGTTTATGTACCTCATTAGTTCTCTCTTAGTGACCAACTAAGTTCATATTCAAATAGTCGTATATATTATCCTTATTGAGAACACCAAATTAATGTACTAGTATCAGTTAACCATGAATGTCTGATTTTATTCTCACCCACATTTACATAGTAAAATACAACGAATGGCCACTTATAAGTTATCAGACAGTAAAAAGCTAGCTAAGCTACAAAGGTCCACTCCTCAGAGATAAAACCTTAAAGTGCAGGATACAAGCAGATAAAAATGATATTAAGCATATTTGATATGATATATAGGGATAATTACCAACTCTCCCCTAAGGTTTAGGAAATTATTAACTCCCCCCTGAGGTTCACTATCTTCCGTTAATTTTTGCTTTACCCTCAAAACCTCAGGGGGGTTTCTGTATTTGAGTCAAATCCGAGGGGGTAGTTGGTAACTATCCCTAATATAGATGTACTTTTGAGACTGACCTGTTGAACCTGAGGTGCTGGATGGCGGAGTGCATGATTCTGTAAATGATCAAAACCTGGATATAAATTTCCTATATTATTATTAACCGCTTCCCTATCCTGCCAATACAGAAGATATAGATGAAATCAATATTCTCCATTTCTAATATATAACATCACAAAAGCAAACAAAACCCAATTCAGTAATTATATTTATCTGACGCAATCATAGTTCAGATGAGATTATAGAGCTGTCTTCCACAGTCCACACCCCATAACGCCAAGACAAAGAAAAATCCGATCTTTCAGAACAAATTAGCTCATACATGCATACATACATACTATATACACCAAAAAATTGCCAGAAATTGCTCTCATGTTCCTCTCGCGACAACGGAGCTTGGTAAAATGGCTCAAACACCCTCTACTTCCTACATAATTCGCACTCACACAGGCGCATCAAGACAACAAAATTCTCATGCTTCAACCACCCAAAGGGCAAAATGGTAAAAGTTCAAGCTTACATGCTTCACAGTAAATGCTCCAGCACCAACAGCATCACGGCCGTTATCCAGGCTGAGACCCAACGGAAACATCGGCGTATGGTGGAGCTGAGAAACACTGGAATTCAACGACGCCGTCTCCGACGAACTGCCGGAGTCTGCTCCTCCGCCGGTGAGTCCGGCGTATGAAGGTAGGGAGAGTATCTGCTCAAGGAAGTCGTCGCCGTACCCCTCCGTCGGGTTCGTCGCCATGCCGGAGTTAATTTGTCTGCCTTTCCAGAATTTGGGGATTAGGGCTTGGAAGGGCTAAAGGAGAGAAGAAAGGTCAGAGCTTTTTCATGGGAGTGGCAATGATAATTTTGTCCATTTGCTGCTTTTTGTGGTGTGTGCTTTCTTCCTTTCTTTTTCTTATTTGTTTATTAATCAAAAGCTTGATGATTTTTTAGGAGATAAAGGTAGGGGCAAAAGCGTCCTAAAATAACTTTTTAATGTGAGACCGAATTAAAACATGTTCTAAATCATATGCAACATTACTATAGCCGCCTCGACAACAACTCCTCGAATATTAGGAATTATTATACACTGATTCAATAACCTTAATGAAAATCCAAAAAGCACATTTACGAAAAGTTACAAAAATGACTAAATTACTCATAATATTTCTATTATAATTTTAACTATGGCATGTTCTAAGAAGTGTTGCGACTCCCGAGACTTGGATTGTGGGTGGTGACTTTAATGTTATTAAGAATGCAGACGAGACTATTGGATGCACCCATCTTAGGCAAAGGGAGATGGAGGATTTTATATCGTGTATTGAGGACTACGAACTTCAGGAGCATAGCTTTCAACAGTGGCGGAGCCACATGTAGTTGATAGGGTGCAATTGACCTCCTCAATTTCTAAAATTTTTACATATATATATATATATAAAATATATTAATTAGATATTGTGTTTGATTTTTATGTAATAATTGTTCAATTAACCCCCCTCACAAAGTCATAAATTTATATAGGGCGGGGTCAAGAATATTAAAAAATATATTACAAAATCGAAGATTCTCATTTAATATTAAATTGGATATAATTAACTGAGTCACTGAAACCTTATAATCTTACACATACCTCTGAGGAGGTATTTATAAGGTTTTTCAAGAGGTATTATGTATACATTTTTATGTTTCTAGCGGGTATTTGTAAGATTTTAACTGACTGAAGGTATTTGTAACGTTTTTAAAATTTCAAGGTATTCTTAGAAAAAATACCTAAATTTAAGGATTTTTTGTAATTATCTTTATAAAATAAGAGACTAAAAATTTATATTGGAATGACCCCCCTCAATAAATTTTCTGACTCCGCAACTGGTTTTCAAGGACTGATACTGAATGGCACAGGGCAAGGGCGGAGGGAGACAGTGAGATGTTGAGTCCAATGACCCACTGACCAATCAAAAAACTCTTATTAATATATTTTTGTATGGAAGAAAATATATTTACATAGAGTTTTAGTGCTTTGTGGACCCCACTCAATTAATTTAGAAAATCTCTTATAAGGGGTCCAATTGAACAATAATCTCATGCTAAAAAGGAGGCCCAATACACCATTTATTGGGCTACAAGTAATAAGACTTATGTCCTTTTTAAATTAGGTTTACAAATAATATACAAATCCTTATTATGGTTTATTCTTTTCGGCTCTCTATCTCTCTACAAGTAAAAAAAAATTCGGCCAAGTAAAAAAAGAAAAACGCAAAGGGTCAATTTTTTTTAGAAGACACAAAGAGGTATTTATTATATATTTCCCTTCTCTTGTTTTTTTTTTTAATTTTATTTATAGAGTATATACTTGATATTTGTTTTGAGAAAAAAATATTAAATATTACTAGCATAATTATTTATCTTTTAATTTGGGTAATTGATAGAAAATTCTACTTTATTTCAATAAATATAGAGTTTGAGTATTTAATTGTAATAATACACTATCAGTTGATTTATGTGAACATATAAACAATGGAAAATTTTCTTATCAAAAAACCGAAAGTGTTAAAAGAATCAACGCCACAGGTGTCGAGTTCTATTGAACAATCTTCTTCTGATGTTGATTAAGTTTTTAAGAAGAGTCAGTTCGAATCTAGTCAGCTTTAAGCAGATACTGGATTACGAAAAAGGATATCATAATATAAAGTAAATGAACGAGATGACATAAGAAGGGGATATCTCGTGAAAGGTCCTTGTCAACCCCGTAAACATAATTTTTCTCAAAGAAATATTGGTGGTCGCTTGCATCATTTCAATCATAAATAGTTTGATCTATATCGTAATTAGTTAGAATACAGTATTAGTGAAGATGCAGTATTTTGCCTACCTTGTTACTTGTTTAAGTCTGATGTTGGAAAACAAGCTGGGAGAGATACTTTTGTTTCTACTGGTTTTACAACTTTGAACAAAAGAGATAGACTTGATACTCATATTGGTGATTGTAACAGTGTCCACAGTCAAGCTTTGAAAAAGTGTCTTGATTTGATGAAGAGGAACCAACACATTAATTTTTCTTTTCTAAAACAAAGTGATGAACTCAAAAAAGAGTATCGTATCAAATTACTTGCATCAATAGATTGCATCAGGTTTTTATTGCGTCAAGGTTTAGCTTTTTGTGGTCATGATGAATCCGAAGATTCAAGCAATAAGGAAAATTTCATAGAACATTTGAACTTTCTTGCTAACCACAATGAGGTCATTAATGAAGTTGTTTGAAGAATTCAGAAAAATCTCAAATTGACATCGCCTGACATTCTGACGAAGGAAATTATGAATGCCGCTGCAGTTAAGACCACTAATGCTAACATGATTGATATTGGTGATAACTTTTTTTCAATATTGGTGGATGAGTCGCGATATGTATCTAGTAAAGAACAAATGGCCCTTGTTTTGTGTTAGGTTGATTATAGGGGAATTATTTGGGAGAGATTTCTTGGAATTGTTCATGTTACAGAAACAACAACATTACCACTTAAAACATCATAGAGAACTTACTTTTGAAGTATGATCTAAGTTTGTCTAGAGTATGATGACAAAGTTATGATGGTGCGAGCAATATGCAAGGTGAATGAAATGGCCTTAAGAGTTTAATTATGAAAAAACCAAGCAGCATATTACATTCATTGTTTTGCTCATCAACTTCAGTTGACTCTCATAGCCGTTGCAAAAAATCATGTTGATATTGCTTTGGTCATCAGCTTAATATCTAATATAATTACTGTGGTCGAAGCTTCTTGCAAATGTCAAGATCTTATTCGGGAGACACAATCTGCCAAACTAGCTCAAGCATTGGATAATGGTGAATTTCCAAGTGGACGTGGACGTGGACTGAACTAAGAAACTAGTCTAAAAAAGGCTAGTGATACACGAGGGAATCATATTATAGATCCATTTTGAATTTGATGGATATGTATTCTACTGTGGTTGATGTACTTGAAACAATTGAGGAAGACGGGTTGGTTTCAGATAAAAGAGCTGAAGCACATATCTTGATAGATTATTTGCAGTCGTTTGAGTTTGCATTCAGCTATATTTGATGAAGAATATTTTGGGGATCACAAATAATTTGTCAATACTTTTGCAGAAAAAAGATCAAGATGTTGTCAATGCAATGAAGTAAGTTAAAGTATGCAAGATAAGGTTGCAAAATATGAGAGATAAATGATAGGATTCTTTGTTAGCTGATTTTAATGTTTTGCAATGTTCATGATATTTTTATTCCAAAAATGGATGATAATTTCAAAATTCAAGGAAGAGCCAAGCGTAAAGCTCAACAAATAACCAATGAGCATCATTTTTGAGTAGAAATATTTAATCATGTTATTGACATGCAACTCCAAGAGATGAACAACCGTTTCACAGAGGTAAATTCGCAATTGCTTACATCTATAGCTTGCTTGAATCCGAATAATTCTTTTTCTTCATTTGATAAAGAAAGTCTTATAGAGTTTGCCAAGTTTTACCCATCAGATTTCTCTAATATTGATATTATGACACTTGGTATGTAACTTGAGAACTACATTGTGGATATGCAATCAAGTGAGGAATTTTCAGGATTGAAAGGAATTGGCTGACTTGCGTGGAAATTAATAGAAACAAAGAGAAATACAATTTATCCACTTGTTTATTTACTTCTGAAACTGGCATTAACCTTTCCAGTTGCTACTGCAATCGTGGAAAGGGCATTTTCAGCTATGAAATATGTTAAAAATAGATTGAGGAATCGAATGAAAAATGCATGGATGAATGATTGTTTGATAACGTACATAGAGAAAGATGTATTTGATACTATATTCAATGAGACCATCATGAGACGTTTTCAAGCTATAAGAAATCATCGTGGACAGTTGTAAAATAATATTACGGAGTTTTATAAGTAGAGTTTTATCTTATTATTTATTTAGTAAATTTATATTTCTATATACATTATAATTTAATATCATAAATCTTATTGCAATATTGTATAAATGAGTGACTCCACTGAAATTATTTCCTGCTCCGCCACTGACGTATCGTATGGTTTTGCAAGTACCTCTTGTCTTATTAATCAAGAAAAAAGAAAAAACACAAAAATCATTTGTTATATGCTATGAAACACGGACACGGATACGACATGACACGGATTTTTTTCGATATTTTATACTAAATAAGTGTCCGACATGGTGTTGAACACGACACAACACGGTAAGATAGGAATTTTAAAAATGTTCGTGTATCATAGGTTATATGCGTTTAAGGACAAAAAGGATTACTCAACAGCAAGCACCAGTTTAACCTGGGGGGGCCTCCATGTTGCTAGCAAATACCACTATTTTTTGTTTTGGATCTTCCAAATCATTCCCCCAGGAGATCCGGACCCTTTTTTTCGGATCCAATAGAAAATACATTAAAACTCTAAAAATTGACATTTAATATAAGAAAATAGTGGGTGAGGAAGATGCGTAAACACGGGAATTTAAAACACTAAAATATGAGAGAAAAAACGTAAACATTAGATTAACTCAGAAACATATATAGACTTGTCACAGTATTGATTTGGATTTGTTAAATCCACTTTGTACTAAAATTTTCGGATTTTAAACGTAAAGAGGAGGCCTATGTCAAAATCCCCCTGGTTTTTTAAGTAAATACCACGTCATATTAATTAAATATTATATAACTGAATTAGCAAATAATTTATCAAAAAAAGAAATAATTTTAATTTTTGGCAAACCTTTTTATTTTTTTTAACTACTTAACGACTTGGCATGATATTTTCCCTTCACATTGCCAAAATTGGATGACTCACGCATGACGACATTTGCAGTCGCTAGAAAGTGATTTATGGGCCATTTGTTTGATTCCGGACTCTACGTGCTACTTCAGTTTTATTTTATTTTATTTTACTCTGTCACATTATGATTAATATTAACCGCTTGCTCCAAAGAAGAGATTAAATTAGTGTTTAACACTTTCGCTAGCTTGAGCAGGTTTCTGCGCATACATTTTTAATTAATATATATGTAATTAACTAATTATATAATAGTGTAGGGAAGAGGAATAAATTGACTGGTTCTAGCCATGACTCCAAAGCCTTTAAATGCAGACACATTTTGTCATGGATGTGAATAAAATCATTGATTATTTTGCTTACGAATTTTCCTATTCTACGACTGTAAATTAAGGATAATTAATTTGGAGAGAGAATATTTAACTTTTAATTATAGTTTGTGTAAGGAAAATTTGGAATTTGGAAAGTAGTTTCAGGAAACATAAATACCAGACGAAATTCCAGAATAATTTGGAACTAAAATTCAAAAGAGAATAGAACAGAAATACTTCAAAAACAGTGATGGAATCAGGAGTTTGACACAGATGATCCATGTTCTTAAGGTTTCTATTGCCCCCGCCACAAATGATTTGCTACAGGTTCCAGTCAATACACCTGGATATATGTCAAGCCTTAATAGAATATAAGTTCCTAGTGATAGCAATTCACTTTGAAAACTCTCACAAAATGTTGCTTTTTGAAGGATAATTTTCTTCATAAGAAAATGGGGTATTTATAGGCTTGGTATTTAACTTCGAATTTATTATCTCTGTGACCTCCAAACCGTTTCAAGAACATGGTAATAATGTTACTTAAGTACCAACAATTTCAGAAATAATAACATTGTAAGTACCAGCCGTTTCAAAACTTATAGTTTTACAAACAACAATATATCCTTTCATATTCTCATTAATATTAAAGGTATATTCAACAGTTTGGTTGGACTAAATTAAGTGTTTGTATACTGGGTACCGGAAAACTTGATATGTGTGCAAATCAAAAATAAATTATAATTAAATTATGCATTTAAATTAGTTTTTATATTATCAATTTGCATATTATTAAATTTGTGTAATTATTTTAATAAGTTATTCAATTTACAATAAATTAAATCTAATTTATTAAATAAAAAAATTAAATAAATAGATGAGAGAGTAAGAGAAAAAGTAGGAGAAATAAAAAGTCTAAAAGAGGAAGAGAGAAGAAAATAAAGGTCCATGGAAGAGTGGAGAGAGAAAAGGAAGAGAAAATAGAAGATGGAATGAGAAAAAAGAAAAAGAAAAAAAAAAGAGTGAGTTCAACGCGGTTCGGTCGATCGGTTCGTCCAAACATTTCCATAATATAAAGCACATTCTCTTTTTAGTAACTATCTTTGGTCTCCTTGTACTAAAATAAATATCTTTGATCTTTCATTTAATTTGGACTGTTATTAAATAATTAATTAATTTAAATATTTTTTTCTCTTTTTTTTTTCATTTTTTCATATTTTTTTTCGGGATAATTTCATTTTTGGTACCGTAACTATACCCTAGTATAAAGTTTGTATCAATTTTGGTACATTCGGGCATAAAACGTTAATTATTTCTCAAATTTTGTACCATAGCTTATAATTTGTGACAATTTTGGTACATTCAGATTTTGGACATTAACAGTCTATCCTCTATACTATTAATAAAACGACTGCACCTCTTTGATCTCTCACTTAATTTGGATTGTAATTTCACAATTAATTGATTTAAATATTTTTATCTTTTTTCTCCTCACTTTAGTATAAATTTCTAACTTGTTTAATTATAAAAATTATTTTTTAACATGCCACAAGTTTTATATATATTAATACTAAAATATTTTATAATCCTTGAAAAAATTTTAAAAATGTATTTATATTTTAGAATATCAAAAGCTATAATAATATTAAATTATATTTATTCTGCACACGCATTGAGTGTGTGGAATTACTAGTTAGTAAATAATGGCTCAGCCCCACATGTACCAAAATTGATACAAATTATAAATTATGGTATCAAAATTAAGAATAATGATTAGTTTAATACCAAAATTGTACTAAAATATAATTATAGTACCAAAAATGAGATTAACTTTTTTCCCCTCTCCTTTTCCTTTTATCTTCCCTTTTTAACTTTTTTAATATGTTATAAAATTTATAAATATATTGAAAGTAATTAATATTATCATAAATAAATCTTATTTTAGCCAATGATGCCGCCAATCAATCAAAAATTTCGTTGACTCGATCACAAATATATTTGATCACATAAATGACGTTCGAAGGCATGGAGTTAGATAAAACAGCACACTAAGAATGAAGTAGTACGATCGGCGGGCGTGATCTAACATCACTGTCAGTTATATATCACTGATCCCCTATCACAACTAGAAATAGATTATCACAAATATTGTTCACGTTTGTATTTATACAAATAGATAGCCAAAGAGATTTTGTAAACTTGCAAGAATCTGATCTATCGAATGGGTACTCCTTGCAACTCACCCGCACATATAATCTTAAACCATAAACCCCCAACCGACCAAATCCTGAACCTTCCTGCAGTTACAGAAGTCATCCCGTTACCCGATTCCAGCCCTCTGTCATCACCATTAACAAGCAGCTGGAGCCTGCAGCAACGTCAAGTGAATGATGATTTACACCCGATTATACAGATTATGCGCGAACAGGAGCTGGGAAAGTTTATGCTCAACATAGCAGTGGCCGTTACGGCAGCCGTGTTGCTCTCGGCCGGCAATATTGGTAAGTCGTCTCTAGAATTCTTTGTGGCTGAGTTTGTACCATTTGGTCTCATGACAGGGTTTATGGCTATCTGGACTGGGATTCTGCTCAGAAAAATCTCTACCCGACTCGCGAATGTTGTGGAACAAGTTGGCATTAGCTTGGTCCTGATTCTACTCTATGCTCTTGTGGCTTCGTTTCTTCCCAAATACTTTTCCTGGGTTTTGTGGCTCTGTGCTTGTTTGTCTCTCGTCCCTTTGGTTCTCTCAATGCTATCATGCCCGGAGCAGACATCCAACCGGTTATTGGATAATGCATGCGTGGTTGATACTAACTGAAACAATTCATACGAATATTGAGAAAGGTTACGTTGTATTAATTTGTCTTCTATTGTATGTAAATTTCTAATGCATAGATTTCTTACATGGTTACGTCCAACAGTAAACTATACTCTATATATATTCAAACCTTGTTTGTCTTGAATCTTGTGTTTTAACTTAAACCTGTACTGGTTGGTCACAAAAAGATCAGTTCAAGATCAATCTTTTTATTATTTAAAATTGTACTGATGATGAGAAAATTGTAGAACAGAAGATATACTATTTCGCTAGGCCAGATATGAAAAAACCCGAGCGAGGTTTACATTATTTACGAAAAATACACTAAAACCTTATAATCTTACATCTATACCCTTGGGAGGGGGTATTTGTAAGGTTTTTTTAGGGGGTATTCGTAAGATTTCATTTTTATTTTTATATTTTAAAAAGGGTATTTGCAAGGTTTTCAGTTTTGGATGATGTTTAGATTTTAAAGTAAACCAAAGTTTTATTTATTTATTTTTTTGTTATTATTCCTTTTAGAGCTAGCTTTGTTCCAATAGCTGATCAGGATGAAAACCAGTGTGTTTTTTTTTTTTTTGTTTAATTTTTGAGTGGGGTGGGAGGAGCTAGGAGGTAATGGAAACAGATTTGTATAAATAATGATGATTGCAGATTTATCATCACGGTGGTCGAGATTTGGATTGTTTGCGGCGCAAAGAGAAGAACAAATTAATGATAAAAAGAAAATTTGTTGATAAATAATTGTTAAAGAGCGACATGGGTCAAGGATATGTATATTGACTGTGATTTCTTTTAGTCGATGCGTGTGGAAACGTAGTAGTTATTAATTAAATTGTAATGGTTGCCTTGCTACGAAGTACGAAAGTAAAATCTTACTATGTGGAATACATGGAATCTGGTCGTATATGTATTCTAGCAGCTCATCAACTCTATAACGTAACTAAAGCGGAACCCTAGGATACGGGGGTTTTGTAATTATTAATTTCGTAAATGGATCAAAATGTAAGTTTCCAAACAAGAGGGTCACTAGCTGTAGTTTCACAAACTCTCATGAGTCTAAATATAATTAATCATAAATGTTATAAAAAGGGATGGCAATGGGTCCGGGTAAGATGGGACCCCATCCCAGCTCCGCCTCGCATGGGACGCTTTTTAGACCCGTACTCGATATACAGGAGCAGATAATGAGTCTTTATATTGAAGATCCGGACGGGGTAGGGGCGAGTCTCGGGTTTATAGGCATACCCGCCTCTATCCGGATCCGAACCCGTGTAAATTCTATAAATAAATTTATAATTTTTATTATTTAGAATTATGTTAAGTCAATACATCTTATGTACATACATAAAGATTTATATGAAGGACCAAACAAAGAATTATACACATATATTATATGTAAGTCTTATTAATTATTCATGAAAGAATTTCTGATTTTCCTAAACTTTTCCTGCTAATCACATCATTTGAGGTTCTTACAAAAATTATTGATAATAAAATAATCACTAATGTTTTAGGCTTATTTGTTATTTATGATAATTTTACATTTTTACAATAAATTGTTGATTATTTTCTGAACACTTTAATTGGGTCTATCGGGTTTGGCAAGTTTGACCCGGACCAAACGGGTTTCAGACCCGATGGGACGGGTTCACTAAATAACCGGGTTTGGGATGGGTTGGGTCCTATCAGATTCGTCCCAGACCCGCCCCGTTGCCATCCCTAGTTATAATTCACGACCCGCGGGCCTTCTACCTCCACGCGACGTGCAACCACCCGGATTTCCGACCTGGCCCCTCCTTTCCTCGAAAGGCCCCTGTTTTTCCATCTATTGGAAATCCTGTCTTGTGTACGGTTGTACCCTCTTATTGAGATAATGATCGACTATCGTCTGGCATCAAAGAAAAAAACAAGTATTTCTAGTAATTTAATTCTTTTGATGCTCGTGTATATATATTCATAACATTGTAAGGACAATCTTAAATTCTCAATCTTTCATTTCAAATTCTCCAAAATGATTGGAAACTTATATCAAAGTAGGTGAAGATCTAATTAAATTTATTGTGAAATGTGAATTGTAATTACACATATAAAAAGCTAGCTTAATAAATGGAGGAGAATGAGTAAAAGAGCCTCGAGTGAGAGTTTAAGAATTTATTTTGCTAATTTATTAGTTGTCAATCAAAGATTATTTCATAGACGTATTCCCTTTAAAGTCAAAGATTATTTCACCGTCGCCGGGGGCTCGCCGCAGTGTACGAACAGAAGCCTCCATTCCACTGGTCTGGAGGAATGGGTACATATCCAATGCGGCCGCTACGGCGAAATATTGGCTGCCATCGCAGCCTCGTAACGGCGATGCGGCGTAGCTGAGATTTTTTTTTATATATGTTTTTTTGTATTTTTTAATAGGAATTATCAAGTGCTTTATTTTTATTAGTGTTAAACTGTTAATGATGTTATATCTTCCCTTTCTTCTCATTTTGTGCGGTAACTCATTTGAAACTTGGAAACCAGTGAGAAATAAAGCTTTTGTGTGGAATGTGAAGTGCAAATATTGACTCTTCTACAAAATTTTCTAAAAAATTTGTTAGCGTGATAATAAAATATTTGAAAGATTTAAAAATGAGAGATTTAATGTAAAGAGAACTAATATTAACTAACATAATTATACCAAAAAAAAAATTATCAATTGATAAATATATAAGTTTTGATACTTTGAGGAAGTTTTTAAAAGTTTTGTGGTTTAGCCGCAATTTTACTGTAATTTTGCCACGCCCATTCCACGATATTATAATGAAACTGGAATGATAACATCCGAGAATGCTTCCGACAGCGACGGTGAACCATGGTCGATCAGCTGTAAGCACAACTGCACAAGCAGAGGTACAAATGTTTGGCTAGCTTCCATGCACAACCTACGTAGCAGGACAAAGTGATACTATTTTTTGCCGCCCTAAAGCTAGACAAAACTAAGGTAGTCCATGCAAATTCTTAAAAAAAAAAATTGTGATTTCTGCTTTTTTTTTAGCACTCTGAGAGACTGAGTGTTTGGAAAACCAACTTCTACTAGAAAGTATTAGAACTAACTTTTAGCTTCTAGCTTATAAATTATTTTTGCAAAGAAGTAGAAATATGTCAAGAGTGACAAAATTGCTGCTCAATTTTTTTCCAAACAAACAAAAGCTCCGGCAAAAAACAATTAAGTTGAATAACTAGAACCATTGAAAAAGTTGAGAAAACATAGAGCTGATTACTTGAATATTGATTAATTGAAATTTTACTTATTATTATAATTTCATTCGCCGTCTGTGGGAATCGAACCCACGACCACATGGTTAAAAGCCATGCGCTCTACCAGCTGAGCTAAGACGGCTAAGTGTTGTTTATTAATATTCAGGCAATTACTCTATACCAACGTGTATGCCTATTTACAATACAAACCCTCTAGTTGCCCAAAATTATATCTTGATCCCTAAACCATTGCTGCGTGACTGCGTCTAACAATACAATCCTTTTGTTTATCACCTATGAAACACGGACATGAAACAGTGATACGGACACGGCACGACACGATTTTTTTTTTAATATTTTATACTAGAGAAGTGCTCGATACGAGTGTCCGAGACGGTGTCGGATACGACACGACACGACATAATAGAATTTTTAGAAGTATCTGTATATCATAGGTTGTCACTGACTCACTGTTTGGGTGTTTGACTAACACCGCTAAATATTTTGAGATATTCTTTGAATACCATTTTGAAGGGAACATCTAAACCCTCAATTTTTTATATTTGTTTTGGTAGGAATCTAAACCCCCAAATGATTATATAGCAAAATTTTTAAAAATTATAACAAAATATGTTATCTGACGATTAGTTGAAACTTTTAGAATATATAGTGATAATGCCTAAGGGAATGAATTCGACAGTGGAGATTCATCCAAGTAGACTTCGTGGTGGAGAATGGATATGATTTGGACACGTGGTATATTTCAAAATATGACACATCATATAAAAATATTAGATTATAAAATAAAAATTTCCAAATTAATAATATAATGGATTATCCAGTTATTAATTTCCCTTATAAAAATCTAATGAAAGAAATTCAAATAAATAAATTAAATATAAAAATACTATACTATATTGGTCTACATCTAAAATTATAAATCTAATTTTGTAAATACACGTAATACATTATCTCATATTAAAATTCAAATTCATAGATTAGTATCTAACTATTAATTTCTTTCATTTAAAATTATAAATCATAAAAAAAGTAACTCAAATAAATAAGTTTAGTTAATTTGTAAGAATAAAATCTAAAATTAGTCAAGAACTATATTATTTTTATTTAATGAATAACTAATAATCATATAAACTCTTATATCTTTAATGAGAATTTTGTTATTTAAAATTTTATATATAAGGAAATTATTTCGAATCTTAAATTTACACCCTTGAGCATATCAAACTGAGAAGGACCAAACAGTAAAGGGATCATGATGTAATTCCCTGATAATTTGAAGGGTTTTTTTGTAGTTAGGGCATACTTTAGGGGTGTAGATGTAATTCGTCCTGTCTTTTTTCATACTGAGACTACCGAAGGAACTCGGGATAGTTAAATTTCCCATATCATCACTAAGACTGCCATCAAGAATTCAAAATAGCACATGAACTACCCGTATCTCCTTCAGCTTATCGGAAATTCTGGAAATGTTTGCAAAGTTTCAGCATACAGATACCAATTGTTTACGCATACTTAATTCCAGGAAAACCACACCACCGAATGTGGGGATTTCAGTCACTCCACCTCTGAAGAAATCCGATGGACAAATCAAACAGAAGCAACATAAACAAGTTCTTGAGTGTCCCAGTAGTGAGCAAACGACGAAGAAAAATAGTTTTGTCAGAAGGGGTCGTGGAAAGATTGAGAAAAACGTCAGTTTTGATGATAGTCTTGGGGCTCGACGCCGTGTCTTTAATGGCAAAAATGGGGTTCTTCAGAAAGACGACGTGACTAAGGATGGTTTATTGGAAAGCCCAGATGGTAGAGTTCAGAAAAATGGGAGCTTTGAAGCGGTTTTGAGGTCTGCATGTGGTTTTAATGGTGAAGCAGAAGAATCATGTGCTCGTAGCTCAGTGGCCGAAGGTGAGAAAAATAGCGTTTGGAGGAGAGAGAAGGTGAAGCACAATGGTTATATAGGAAATACGGGCGGAACTACTGAAAAAGGTAGTAAAATTAAGGGGCAAATAAGGTCAAGGGGTTTAGTTGAGGGAATGAACACCAAGTGTTCGACGAAATGGGCGAGATATGGGGGTTCTATTCCTGCCATGTTGGAAGCAGTAGAGACCATTAAGGACTTGGACGAGGCTTTGAAGCCTTGGGAAATGACCTTGACCAACAAGGAAAGGAGCATACTATTGAAGGAGCAGCTGGGCTGGCAACGGGCATTGGAGATTTTCGAATGGTTTAAAAGGAAAGGATGTTATGAAGTGAATGTAATTCACTTCAATATAATGCTTAGAACTCTTGGCAAAGCGCATCAATGGTGTGAGCTTGAGAGATTGCTCAGAGAAATGGAGAAGAGAGGAATGAAGCCTATAAATTCAACATACGGCACTTTGATTGATGTGTACTGCAAAGGAGGGCACAGAGACAAAGCAATGAAATGGTTGGAATTAATGAATGAATGTAAAATGGAGCCGGATGAAGTTACAATGGGGATTGTCGTTCAAATGTATAAAAAGGCGGGGGAATTTAAGACAGCTGAAGAGTTTTTCAAGAAGTGGTCACGCACTAACTCTGTGGTGGAAAGTGCTAAATCACGGAGAAAATCGGATGTTAATGGTGATTCTTCAACAAGTGGTTGTCTGAGTACGTATACATATAATACTTTGATAGACACATATGGAAAAGCTGGCAAAATGAAAGAGGCAAGGGAGGTATTTGAGAAAATGCTCCTGAGAGGTATAGTGCCAACTACTGTGACTTTCAATACAATGATACACATGTATGGTAATAATGGCCAGCTGGACGAGGTTGCTTTATTGATGCAAAGAATGGAGGAGGCTAAATGCACTCCCGATACACGAACTTACAACATTCTCATTTCTTTACATGCTAAGCACAATGATATAGAATTGGCAGCAAGATACTATATGAAGATGAAAGAAGCTTCTTTAGAGCCTGATGCTGTGAGTTATAGAACTCTCCTTTATGCATTCTCGATTAGGCATATGGTTGCTGAAGCAGAGCAGCTCGTTTCAGAGATGGATGAAAGAGGCATGGAAATTGATGAATTTACCCAATCTTCTCTGACTAGAATGTACATAGAAGCTGGATTACTGGAAAAGGCGTGGTTATGGTTTCAAAGATTCCATCTTTCTGGAAATATGACTTCTGAATGTTACTCTGCCAACATTGATGCTTTTGGAGAGAGAGGATACATCTTGGAAGCTGTAAAAGTTTTTGATTGTTGCCTAAAAGTTAAAAAGTTATCCGTTCTTGAATTTAACGTGATGATAAAAGCATATGGTATCAGCAAGAGATTTGAAGAGGCATGCTGCTTATTAGATAGTATGGAAAAACACGGTTTAGTTCCTGATAGGTGTGGCTATAATTCACTTGTTCAAATGCTTGCTAGTGCTGACCTGCCACAAAAGGCTGTATGTTATCTTAGGAAAATGCAGGAGAACAAATTGGTACTGGATTGTGTCCCATATTGTGCTGTCATCTCCAGCTATGCAAAATTGGGTCGTATGGACATGGCTGTTGAGTTATACCATGAGATGATTGGTTGTGGAATAAAGCCTGATGTCATTGTTTATGGTGTTTTAATAAATGCTTTTGCTGAAACGGGAAGTGTGAAAGAAGCAAAGTATTACGTTGATGCCATGAGAAATGTGGGCTTGCAAATGAATGGTGTTATATGTAAGTCTTTAATCAAGCTTTATACAAAAGTGGGATACTTGAAAGAAGCAAAAGAAGCGTATGAGATGCTTAAGTTATTCGAGGAGGGTCTTGATGTTTACTCATCTAATTGTATGATTGACTTATATAGTGAAAGGTCAATGGTGTCAGAAGCAGAAGAGATCTTTGAGAATATGAAGAGAAATGGAGATGCGAATGAATTTACTTATGCTATGATGTTGTGTATGTATAAGAGGAATGGTAGGTTTGTGGAAGCTTATGGGATTGCAAGAAAGATGAGAGCATTAGGACTTATGACGGATTTGTTGAGTTATAATCATGTTCTTGGATTGTATGCTTCTGATGGAAGATATAAGGAAGCTGTATCAACTTTTGATGAGATGCTGACATCTGTCATCCAACCAGATGATTCTACATTCAGATCACTCAGAATTATTTTATTAAAATGTGGAGTTCCTCAAGATGCTGTTGACAAGCTTGAAATGAGGAGGAAGAAGGATGCAGAGAGTGGTTTGCTTGCTTGGGCTTCAACTCTTTCTTCTGTTGTTGAGATGGATGATGATGTTGATGATATTATTGTTGATGATTTCTAGTCAATACTTGTTGTGACATGAATTTAGCCTTCCCCACCACAAATCATAATGGAATGAAAATCCAAAGCATTTAAAGCTACAATAGTCGCATATTATTCAGTTTTGTACTTTTGCGTAGGTGAAGCAATTTGCTCCGTAAAAGCTAGAGTAGAGAAAACTTTGCAAGAATGTGCTGTTCTTTCTTTCAGAGGGGTTTGGATATGGCTGAGTATAACATATGTACAGTTCTTTTAATGTTATAAGCAAATTATAAGAATTTTAAAGCATTTACCACATATTTTTCTGTTTTCGGGCATTGTATTGATGTTTGCTGTAGTTACTTATGGTTTCATGAATAGTTGTTTTATATATCTTAACTTAAGTTCACAAGAGAAATATGCAGGAAGACTATAGTCACTAATATGTGTGAAATCTAAGTGCAAAATCAAGAACTAAGATAAAATATTTATTTTTCAGAGCAAATGAACAGTTAACCAGAGGCTATTATTTGTCAGCTGACTGAATAAAGGTTTTTTTATTTTTCTTAGCAGGTCTTGGGACTACAGGTCATGAAAAATCAGGTCTGTTCATCATGTAAAGCCCGTTAAGTGGGCCCCACAAGTCAACGGCCACGATCTTTCAGGACATACAGATGTCGAGACCAGCTAAGAATTACACATAAATGGAGAATAAGCCCGGAAATAGGAAACCTAGGCATAAGCCTCAGGGTTTTGAAGGAGGTAATCTTCCACAACCTTGTACATGGCTAAAACCTTTTCTTTCCCTGCCTTAATCTCATCTTCTTTAAGGACGAAATCACCCTTCGTGTAGTACTTGCTTGTCACCTTAGAAATCGAGCCGCCAGTTGGCATTGCCTCAAACTTCACCTCATAAGTGATCTTTTCAAGATTGTCGTTCAGGGCACCGCCTTCTATCAAAGTATAGTTATACGTATACGTGTCTTCGTTCAGCTCGTCTATACGGTATTTCAAAGAACCGAAGTTTCCACCTGCAAGAATCTCTCAGTTAATCAAATGGGAATACTAAAAAATTTGGTACTATTTGCGAGTATTAAGGTGGAGGGTTTGATTACCTTGAGCAAAGTTGATCTGTTTGATGCTTCCATCTCCACCGTTGCCTTGGATGAACTCAATGGTCTTGATTGCTTGGGGCATCAGCTTTGGGATCAAGTTGTGGGAATCTAGGATTGAAGCTTTGAATATTCTTGATGCAGGGATGGGAGAAGTGTGCTCATCATTGAATGTGGTGATTCCCATTATAAATTAGATAAATCTTTTTCTTTACTAAGCAGCTATTAGGACTTAGAATTGCTTGATTGTTTGCTGTGTTTGATAAAGATTTGGTAATAACTTTGTGCTATTTATAGCAATTGAAAACATCCATGTCTCCAATATCCATTTTCTTGTATTTATTGCTTATTTGTTGCTAACTTTGGTTGAAATCATCAAAAGGCCACAATTTTCCTATTCATTCAAAAAGGACAATTCTCAGGATATCTTCTTCTTTATCTTTACATTATTATTTGAGTTCAACCTTTTATCATACTCAAAATTTGCACTCAACACTCTTTATTTTTTTTAATTAGATTCAACCCCTTATAAGAAATTTAGTTAACTTATTGACTCCTTTATTGGTTTTGATATTGTGTTTTCCGTCAATATATATTATTTCCAGAGGATGCTATTTTTTAAGAACTTATGATTTCATAGAATTTTAGATGCTAATTAAATTTCCATGGGCCTTCAAGTTAAATAAAAACAATTCTTTCAGTAAGAAACAACTCGTAGAACACTGGGAATTGAACACAAAACTTAAAAAAAGAAAAAAAAAAGAACTATGGTATAACTTCAGCCGTCTTCCATGTAATGACACAGTTCAGAATAATCTGAAGAACAAGAAATGCCTCTGAGATAGGTCTATAAATAGCATTATCTCTTGTTCTTCTTGACAGAGTTAGCCACAAAAAAGTCATAAGAGTTCTTGAAAAATAACATTAAGACCCTTTTTTCCTAATCTTTGAGATCTTTTTGAGTGATGGCTGTAACTACATTCAGTGATGAGTACACTTCACCAATTGCCCCATCAAGAATCTTCAAGGCCTCCATCGTCGACTCGCACAACTTGATTCCTAAGCTCATGCCACAAGCCATCAAAAGCATTGAGATTATTCAAGGAGATGGAGGGGCTGGAAGCATCAAGCAGATCAACTTTGCTGAAGGTATCTATTTTCCTAAAGAAATAAACATCATCATGATAAGTAACTATGATCATCCCTAAGGTTTGATATAATTACAGAGGAGCTCCCTCCTGTTTGATTTATTACAAAAACACCCCTGAAGTTTCTTGTAAACCTTTCATCGGATTTTGGTAAGTTTACAACACGAAAGATCATTGACTCATGGTGTTCTTTTTCTGTAATTTTCACGGTCTAGGGTGATTTTTGTAGACGACACAAACCTCAGGGTATTTTTCGTAATCATTCCTAAGTTTTAAGTATCATTCATCGGCCATGCAGGTAGCCTTCTGAAGTCTGTGAAGTACCAGATAGATGAGCTGAATGAGAAGACATTCACATATGGCTACACGTTGATAGAAGGTGATGCTTTGGCAGACAAGCTCGAGAAAATAACATACGAGGTTAAATTCGAGCAGTCAGGTGATGGAGGCTCCATTTCTAAGGTTACAAGCAAATACTACACTGTGGGGGATTTTGCTCTCAAGGAAGAGGAAGTCAAAGAAGGCAAGCAAAGGGTCATAGGCATGTACAAGGCTGTTGAAGCTTACCTCATTCAGAATCCAGATGCCTATGTTTAATGTCTCTCACGTAATTGCCCCTTTTGTCTGAACGCCAATAATGAGCTCATCTGTTGAATAAAAATGTTCGTGCTTGTAACTGTTGGAATTTGATTCGAAGAAATTGAATAAATCACCTTTCTCTTTTGTGTATTATTCTCCTGAGAGTTTGGAAAAGTTGCACAAACCACCCCTGGGAGTTTGGAAAAATTACATAAACCACTCCTTAATGTAGGGTGGCTTTTGTAATTTTAAACAATTTTGAAGTGTCAACTGTAATGCGACAATCTCTGAAGGGGTGTAGATGTGATGACTCGTAATGATGTCAAAGAATGACCAATTTCAACTTCTGAGAAGTCCCCAAGGAGTATTAATAACTAGCAAGTTCAAAATACCATGAGTGCACATTTGCCATTATCGAAAAAGGATACAAAAGATAACATACATTACGAAGAGTGAGAAGCAGATAATTTAAGACATTCACTCTGACATCTCCTGAGACAAACATCATTCCAATTAGGCACTTGATGTTGGTTAACACAGACAGTTCTAGCACATGCATCAGCACAAGCATCGAGTTCAGAAACACCACACACAGTAACACACGTATCTGGGATTGGATCTTTGGAGAAAGCTCCTACTTTCTTCAGCATTCTGTTTGATGTACAAACTCTCTCACACACAAAAATGTCATCAGCAGTCTTCTCTCTGCCCCGCGCACTTTTGATTCTTTGCTCATCAGCGTGTCTTGCTTTCATTCTGAAAGCTTGGCCGGCTATTAGAACAGGAACTGCTCCAAGCAGGGTCCACCACGCCTCAACCATTGCTGCTACACCTACAAAGCCCCTTTACTTTCTTTCTTAAAAAGATGGTATGGATCTTCTCATTAACTGTAACCTTTCAAAGTAAAGGAGTATGAGTTTTCCAAGATAAAAAAAATTATTTTCAAGATAGGATGTAATTGAGAGAGATGTAAAAGAATAAACCCACTATTGTCTATTGCAAATAATTGTCCCCGAAAATCAAATTTGCCTGAAATTGTAATATTTATGACAAAGAAACAATCTTTCATACAAAAGAAATTCGAATATTGATAATTATGTTTTAATGAAATAGAGGATAGAGAGGCTCTTGTAACAATGATGTAGACAATCAAAATTAAATGGAAATAATACCAAGAATTACACTAACTGAATAATTCGTACTTGGATTACTTCCAGCAGAATATACAGGTGACCCAAATGTACTTTGAATACAAAATTTGAATCTACAAACAAACAATAAGAGAAGAGACATTCATGATTCAACTGGAGTGCAATCTTTTCAACAATTACAAAACTAGTATAACTATCTTTTCATCTCTTATAATCCTCCCTCTACATGTACTTAAACTTCATTTAAGCAAACTAACTCATAGTGAAACAACGGCCTTAAGTTGGAATCAGAATGACTCGCCATTTCAAATTTAATGCGAATTTCATCAAATTGATTCAAACATATCTAATTCCATGAATATTTAAACAGTAAGTGTAATTCTTTCACAATTGAACATATACGGATGGGCCGAGCGAGAGTAATGTTGATTAACAAAGGAATGTAAAAAGTCTATGCTCATCCCTGAGCTAGAAATGGAGAAAGCGAATTGAAAAACAAGTAAAATGTATCAGTTAAAAAGGTGCGAGTATGTACGTGAGTGTGTGTATTAATTACCTTTAAAGACGATGTTTCTGGTAGTGATTGAGGTGGCGCTCGGCGAAGTAGTCACCGGAAACCTAGCTTCAGACAGCAGCCACGGCGGACAGTGGCACGAATTCAAAACTGAAATCGAGCATAATTTTGTTAAAATTCAGAAATAAAAGAAAAAAGATAGAACATGATAAATCTAGGGCCGGCCAACGAATAGGCCATACAACCCAAACGTAATTGGGCCCGAATTTTCCAAAATGCCCAATTTTATTCATCAAAATTTGGGAAAATTGCTATTCATGTCCACTAAATATGTCTAGTTGCAACTGTGGTCTAATTATTTCTAAAATTATAAGTATAGTCCCATTATTTATATAAACATTGCAAGGGAGATAACACCATTAAACCCAACTAATGGAAATGACATGTGAGTATCATATATTCATTAAATCTAACTTGGATGAATTTTGATACGTGTGACAGATAAAAAATTCACCTGAATCAGCTCATTTATCAATTAAAAAAAACAAAACTAATCCTCTTTTTTCTCTCTCATAAATTAATGCCAAAATAATAAATATGAGCCAATTCAGGTAGATTTTTCTCTATCACATGTGTCAAACTTAACCCAAGTTAGATTTAACGAACGTGTGTCACTCACTTGTCATTTTCGTTAGTCAGGTTAATAGCGGAACGACGATTGCAACATTTGAGTAAATAATGAGACTATACTTGCAATTTTTAAAATAGTAGGACCACGATAGCAATCGAGAAATCCAGTGGGACTTGATTGCAATTTTCTAAAATTACTGATCCATGATCCATGATCCATCCCGTCTACAAACCGACCCGTATATAGATCCAAGTCCCAAAACCTCCCACGTATGTCAATTCTCATCCTTCGCTTTCTTCCACAAAACCTCTCTCACTCTATGCCCAGAGATCTCTCGATTTAATTCTGCAGAAAAAAGAAATAAAGTGATAAAAATGTCGTCTTTAGGTACGTCAAAAGGGGTTTTGGAGATTGCTAAATTCGCAGTATACGTCACGGTTCCGATTGGGATGATGTACTTCTTCGCCAGCAACACCAAGAATCTCCAAAAAGTCATGGGCAATGTAAGAAATATCTTATAAACTGTTGATTTAATGCGCATTTGCATGTGTCAGTCTGTGTAAAGTGTTCTTTCAGCTCGTTTAGTGGAAAAAGATGAGACTTTTATGCGAGTAAAACTGAGGAGGAAGTGTTTGATTTGGTAAAATTGATTATTAGGGCTTGCAGTTTATTTTCTTATGTTTCTAAGGGATTTTTCCACTTTGGGTATGGGAAGAGGAGGAGGGAGTGGAGGTTGAATTTGAGATGGAACTTAATGAAAATAGATCTTGATTTTGAAAATGAGGAATGACGAGTTACAAAGTTATTGTAGGTAGAAGAAATTTGGTGTCTTTTTGAAGTAGGAAAAGCTGACAATTTTCAGTGAAGATATCTAACTGTATGTAACATAACAATTTTTGAGAAATGTAGTAAAAACAAAAACTAATAGCAGATTAAACACATATATCTAGAACAACCGAAATTGGAGAGAAGATCTTTACTAGCACAAAAGGGAAGAAATATTTGATACAAGTACAACCCTTAAAAAGAAATGAAATAATTTAAAACAGTAGTATTCAATATGCATCAGTTGCCTGTCATTTTGTTATTGAACCCTTTAAAAGGGGTGGCATATATAATCAATCTGCTTGTTGTTGGTAGTTTGAATTGATGATTTCAGAAATACTGTTGAAATATAGATCAAGTAATCATTGATAAATCAAAGCACTCAGTTCTTGGATTTTCTGTCTGAAGCAACTTTTGATGTATTTTATAGCGACAATATGTGGTTTACCCGCCTGAAGCTCCAAGGCCTCCATCACCTGAGGAAATGAGGGAGATGGCACGCGAATTAGCTCGCAAAAGAGATAGCCTGTGATGGATTTGATTTGATCTTTGCCTCTATTAGCAATGAATGTATCTTTCGGATTGTAATGTGTACCATCCCCAAAGAAAGTTTCTGAACTGTGCTACTCTTACGAGCTTATGCATGTGTGTTTCAAATAATCAGATTGCATACTGACTTGTAAATACTACCGTGAGATTTACTGAATAAACAATTTCGTTTGAAATTCCTAAGTATTTATATTTCTTCCCTTTCGGAGTCTGTCTGTGGTTTCTGTTTTGCAGTTGATGTTTTCCAGTTGTTGAAATGGTCAGTATTTTCTCTTTCTCTGTCTGTGTGAGAGAGGGATCACCAGCTACGTGGGTGTTTGAAAAAACTTTTCGTTTTTGGAGAAGTTAAAAGTTGTAGAAAGTTGGATCCTAGAAGTTAAGAGTTCAAGTTGTATAAAGTTGGAAAAAGTGAAAATTTGAGTGTGTGGAAGAAAGATTTACTATAAATAAATTTCCACTTGTTACGAAAATAACCTAGAAGCTGAAGTTTAAAAGTTAAGTCAAGTTAAGTCTTGGAGTGCGTACAACTTCTAGCTTATTTATACTTGATAGAAGTTGGTCTTCCAGTACTCCAAAGTGCTGGAGAAAGAATGTTGCAAACACAGAAACACTATCTACGAAAAATTGTATCATAAATTCCAAGTAATTACATCTGAGCCCATGCAATGCACCAACACAGTACGTGACTGGCTCAGCTTGAAAGTCACAGTCAAGTCAACTGTCATTACTATGACAGAAAAAGAAAAAGGCAACGAAACATTTCATAGAAAATCCACACAGCCAAAAAACAAAAACTTAATTAAAAAAAAATCTCTGTTTAAAGTGTTTAGTTTTTCTAATTCTACGGGGCCAGCACGAGGACGACAAAGTTAGATTCACACTGCCCTTTCTTTTTCCATGGGAATTTTGAAAAACGAAATGAACATTTCACAGCTTGAGATAATAAACGTCACAGAGGTTTATTCCAGGAAAATCGCAAGAAGAAGACTCATTGACCCAGCAAGTCAATCAGGTCTAACAGTATTCTGCTTTCGTATTTATACCAAGATGGGTTTTGTTGTGGTCATCACAGACTCTGCTGGAATACACTTCTACAAGGTAACTTTTCCAACTTTCTCGTATAATTTTCACTGGTAATTATGATATATGTTCTTCTCTGTGATCTTGATCATACAATTTTACTGGGTTTGGTGTTGCTTCTGTGTTTTTATGACTGCCATTTTCTTGTCTGCAAAAATGTTTCATTTTCAGTTCCAGGCATGCTTAAAGTACTTCATTTTTCTGTGGTTTCCTCACCTTTGTGTGTGTATGTGTGTGTTTGTTGATTATAACTCCTGGATGCTACAATTGGTGTTATAAATCGTTATACTTCAGATGGTAATTTCTTGAAAGCTTCTTCAAAGTTCATATAAGCTACTGTACTATGATCTTACATGCTTTCTACTTCATATGCAGGATGTAAGAAGATTAGTGGAGACAGCAAATCTAGGGGAAAGCACATTGGGAAAAAGTATAATCTGATCTGAACACAGAAACTATACATAACAATCCCGATGACAGAACTCATACCTATTGGAACAATTCTAGCTGTCCTATCCAACCAGATCATCAAAACAGCCCAAGCAGCCAAAGACGTTGTCTTCGAAAAGGAAAGTTTCAAAGTTCTATCAAAGCACCTTCTCGACATCGAGCTCGTCTTAACCGAACTCCAATCCCACCACTTAACCGACACACCAGCCACAAGAAAAGCATTAGAATCTCTCGAAACTGATGTAAAAAAAGCAAACAACTTGTTAGAAAAATACAAGGGTCGAGCACGTTTCTACATCTTAGTTAAATGCCGTCACATCGTGAAGGAAATCCAAGACGTCACTAGAGAGATAGGCAATTCTTTGGCTACTATCTCGCTCGCAAATATCAAGATTCTTTCAGGAATTTCAGACAAAGTGAATAGGTTGCAAAATGAGATGCAACGAGCTGAATTTGAAGCTTCTCAATCGAAGCTCAAGATTGTGGATAAGTTAAATAAGGGCATTTCGGAGAATCAAGCCTTTGATAAGGATTTCGCAAACAATATGCTTAAGGAGATAGCTAAGGCTGTCGGGGTCGCGGTGGAGCCCATGGAGATTAGTAGAGAGTTGGACAGTTTCAAGAGAGAGAAAGAAGAAGCTGAGAATAGGAAAGAAAGGGCTGAAGTGTTGTTTCTGGAACAAGTTATTGAGTTGTTGTCGAGAGCCGATGCTGCAAGAGATTATGAACAAGTGAGGGATCAGTATTTCCAAAGGGTTAAAGTGATAGAGAGATATGATCCTAGAGAAGAATATATGGAGCCCTTTAAGCCCTTCTTCTGTTCAATCACGGGACGTGTGATGGTGGATCCCATTAGCCTCTGCACCGGCACTGCGTGTGAGAGAAAGGCTATTGAAGCTTGGTTTGCGTGTGGGGAGAAAACGGATCCCGAAACGGGGGAAATCCTTCAAGATTTGACTTATAGGTCGAATATTCAATTGAGGGAGTCGATCCAAGAATGGCGGGAGTTGAATTATTGTGTCAAGATTAGGTCTTGCAAGGCGAAATTGATTTTGGGGGTCGATTTGGATGTTGAGGAGGCTCTTGATTGTATTATGGAGCTTGTTAAGGAGAATTCGATTAATAAAGATTGGATTACGATTGGTGGATTGACTGATGTTGCTGTTGCTATGGTTGGTAGCAGGATTGATGAAGGTGTGAAGATGAAGTTGTTGGTTTCTTTGAAGGATATCTTAGAAGGCAATGCTAGAAACAAGGTTAGTTATGTTCCTTCTTCTTTTTTTTAATGATCTCTGATTTTGTCGTACTAAATTCTATAAGACTTTGTTGCGAGAAATTTGAAATAAATGAATTTAAAATTTGGAATTTGAAATCCTCGTACTTTCAAATCTTTTTGTTTGGATATGTGAAGGATTTGTAAACGTTTTTTAAATCCTTTGATTCATGTTTTGAAATTATCTTATAATTGGCTTTTTGCATGCGTACGTGTGTGTATGAGATAGAGAGAAAGAGAGAGAGAGACTGCAAACAAGACCTAAAACTCTGGTTTATCTTGCTTACAATCTCTCTTGTTCTAATATAATGTTTAAACTCCCAAATTTTGTAGGAAATCTTCATTGAGAATCAAGGTTTCGACAAAATCGTTCCATGCTTAAGACCAGATTCCAGCATGTCAAAGCCCGCAGTTGAGTTGCTATACGAGGTTTTGCAAGATACATCAGATTGGAACAGACCTTACTGCAGTATGCTTGCTCTGCAGTGCGATGCAATTCCTCTTCTCATCTCCCTTCTCAAAAGCCCACATCAAGAAACTGCTAAAATATCCAAAGAAATTCTTGTGAAGCTTTGTGACACCGACGAAAACATTATCCAGGCTGCGAAAGCAAACTGGTTCAGACCACTGATTGATAAAATTATCCAAGGTTAGTTCTCAAATCTATTCTATCTCGGACAACACTGTTGAAATCCAAAATATTTTAGAAGTCGTTTACTTTACAAATCGGAATACTGAATATGAGTGAGTGATGGATGCAATGGATGATTAAATGAAGGATATCTTAATCCGTTATAGATGGGATGATGAGTGATATAGTGTTTTCCTGCTTTTAGCTTTAAAAAGGCAGAAATGGATTGCTTTGTTTTACTACTACTGCTTAGTGCTTTTTTTTTCACTTCTAGGTTGTTTGCCAAAAACTCGCGACATTTTTTACTCCCAACATTTCGTATCTAACAGCATATGTGTTTTGCAGGATCGGTATCTGAAAGAATATCGACAGTGAGAGAGCTCGGAAACATGGAACTCGATGAAGATAAACTAAAACTACTGGGTGAGGAGGGGGCGATCGTCCCCCTACTCGAGATGGCTTCTGCAAACATAGAATCCAAAGAAGTCTCACTAAATGTTCTCGTCAAGCTATCATCTTTCCCCGATAACAAACGCCTCATTTCTGCTTCTGGTGGTGTCCCTCTAATTGTAAATCTACTCTTCTCGTCCCATGCAATAACTATAATAACAGCCAAATGTGCAGAAATTCTCGCAAACCTTTCTTCAAACGGCGACGGAACTAAATTCCTGGTAGATGAAACAGGCCTCGAGCTTGAATTAAGGCCTGTGACCACCGGTTTATTGAGCTTTCAACAAAATCTGAACAGACTCGACACTATCCGTCGGCCTGCATTGCGGGCTCTCCTCGGAATATGCCAATCCGAAGCCGGGCTCGTCAAATCGGCAGTTCTTTCAGCTTCTGGTGTGTCTGTTGTCCTTTCCCTGCTCGACGACTCCAATCAAGAAATACGGGAATTAGCAATCAATCTTCTTTTCCTTTTCTCTCAGCACGAGCCTGAAGGCGTGGTCGAGTATCTCCTCAAGCCGAGACGGTTAGAAGCCTTTGTGGGCTTCCTCGAAAATTGTGATAAAAGTGATGTACAGATGGCAGCTGCCGGTTTGCTAGCCAATTTGCCCAAATCGGAAACTTCACTAACCGAAAAGCTAATCGAGCTAGGAGGGCTGAAAGCAATCATAGATATTGTCAAATCCGGGACAATGGAGGCTAAGGAGAATGCTCTAAGTGCTCTATTTAGATTCACTGACCCGACAAATTTGAAATCTCAACGTATATTAGTCGAACTTGGAGCGTACCCATTAATCACGGGCCTACTCCGAGTGGATTCGGTGATGGCTAGCGCAAGAGCAGCTGCTTTATTAGGCGATCTCTCCATCAGAAGCCCAGAATTGACAGTCATGGCCCGAAGAAGCACTTTTTTCTGCTTTCCTAGGGCCCGTTCGGCTGTTTGTCCGGCCCACGGGGGTCTTTGCAGTACGGATACGACGTTTTGCTTGCTAGAAGCGAATGCGTTACCGGACTTGATCGCTCTTCTGCAGAGTAAAGTTCATGCGAGTGCTTATGAAGCTATTCAGACACTCTCGACTCTTGTGAAGGAGGAAAGTCCGCAGAGGGGGGCCCACGTTTTGCATGAGAATGGGGCAGTGGGCCTTACAATTGACGTGTTGAAGTGGGGGTCGGAGTCGTTGAAGGGAGAGGCGTTGGGGCTTTTGGAGAAGGTTTTCATGTCGAGGGATATGGCGGAGCTGTACGGGCCGAGTGCGCGATCACCGCTCATGCAGCTTACAGGTCGGAGTATATTTGAGGAGGGACATCTTCAGAGGAAGGCTGCTAAGGTCTTGATACTTATTGAACGTTATTCTAGGTCGTCCACTTCTTTAGTGGCGGGATTGTATGATTGAATTGTTGATGAAATTGCATGTACGTTGTGGGGATGTTTTTGTAATATTTTGAATGATTATATCTTTTTCATGCAGATTGTGTTAGTGCAGGGTGGATTCGTTTTGTTGCGTATTCCATTTATTTTTCACTGAATTCTAGTTACTAGGAAGGAAATATTTGCAATTTTGAAATTATGGAAGGAGATAAAACTCAATAAGTTATAAACCCACAAATATTTTTTGAAAAAAGTCTAGGAGATAAAACTCAATAAGTTTTGAACCCCTCACTTCCCATATAAAGGCTTAAGATGTTATAGACAAAGTTGATTATACCAACTATAGCTATTTACCAGACTTTAAGGTTGCTTTCGACTTGTACGTAAATTTATCAGAGAATCGAATCAACTATTAAACGTGGAAAATAAAAACATTCGAGCAGCATAAGAAAAGTCCAGTTGATAGATAAATAATAATCTGCCACACTATACAACACTTTCTGAGTCTACAATTAATCCAGAAACAAAAAGAAAAAGCCGCCTACAATAAGACACTAAGTTTGTAGTTACATGCCCCAGATACCACGAGCAGACGCAATTTTGTTAGCCGGTCGAGAGGTCAATTCATGCAATATCCTAGCAAATGTATCAGCATACCTTGATTCTGAGAAGAGCATATCTGCAAATGCACTTTCATATGCTAGCAGCAATGGCTTGTTTTGAGGCTCCAAAACAAGATTCTCCAGAATCAATGCTGCTTTTCTGCACACTTCTGGGACTGGATGTGGTGCCCTTATCACCTTCAACAGCCTATCAATGGCCCTGAAATACATTGCAACTACTTCATACACACTAACTTGAAAACAGAATGTTACGACTGTATCAGGAAAAATTACTGGAAACCCCTCAATATATTTTAATCTCTTATGCTTTGTCTAACATGGGTAATCCGGCAGTTAAAAGTTTCGGATGGTTCCGTCCAAAAAAAATGTTTTTTTTTTTTCCAAATTTTCTCATGTTTCAAAAAAATCCAAGGTACTTTATTTTTCAGAATTTCAACTATTTAAGGGTTTAATTTTTCTTTAAATTTTAAACAGGCCTTTTTTTTTTTCACACTTTTATGCTGCTGTTAGTCCTTATATTTAGAACCATTAGAGGAGGTGTGGGGTTGTAATTTCTCAAATGTGAAGTAATTTGTAGTTTACCTAGTTCAGGGGTCTAAATGTAATTAATTTTTCTCAAAAAAAAAACAATACACCAACTTTTCATTTCAAAAATCGAAAAATGGAGTTTTGGGTCAATTACGAATCACCCATTTAGGCTTATACCTGGTACCAAAAACACCCTGAAACCTTGTACCCCTACGGATAACACCCTGAGGTTCACAAAACATATATAGTACAACCCTGAAACCTTGAAACATTACAAAAACTGCCCAAGTCAATGAAAGTCAACAATTTTCCGTTGGTTTTTTTTTTTTTTTTTTTTTTGGGGGGGGGGGGGGGTTATTCGTAATGTTTTGTAAACCTCAGTGTTAATTTCGTAATGTTTCAATGTGTGAATGTAAATGGTGTAGAAACTTAGGGGGCCACTCGTAATATTTCAAGGTTTCAGGGTGTTTTCCTAAAAAAGACCTAACCTCAGGGGATTCTTTGTAATTATTCCTTGAGTTTTTGATTTTTCAGTTTGAAAAGTCAAGGTAGTCCAGTCAAAACTTAATTCTTTGAGTTTTTGGAAGGGAAGTTTGTGGGATGGCTTCTTGACTTAATTTCATGATAAAAAATTATTTTTATGAAGATTTTAATATTTTTTAAGTTTAACTAACCATCTCTCACTGGCAAGTTTCAAGCGACAATCCATATTAACTTCTGCAAGATTGTACAATGCACCGACAGCTGCTGCTTGAGCATCACCAGCTGGGAAGCTCATAATATCGACTAATCTCTTATAAATCTGCAGGTTTAACAAATTATTTGTGAATAAGAAGAAAAAATTTATGATAGTTACACTTATATGGGATAATAATATGTGAGACAGTGAGAGAGAGGGTAGACCTGTGGAGCAAATGGTAAAAGGAAAGGCTCATTATCAGGGTTAAGTATCATGCGACCAAGTAATTCAGAAGCAGCACAATGCCAGCCTCTCACAGCAGATCCTAGCATTCCCATTATAGCCTGGACTGCACGTTTTTCTCTGGAATGAGGTAATGAAAAACAGATTTTTAGGTGACAATTTGCAAAAATATGATGAAGTAGAATATTTCGAGTCAAAATATTACGTCATTTTGATGTACGAAGGCTTTGATGAGCTAAATATTCGAAGGTCTAGCAATGGGCCCAAATTCATGATTGTCTCAAGGGAATTTGTGACAAGTTCTTCCTCCTCTGTAACATATAAGCATTTTAGTTGAATGTTAACCAAAAAATAAGAGCACAACAATGGATATTCATCAGTCAATATTTTTACAGTCCACCAATCATATATAGCCAACAGTTAAATGGCAAGGTCAGCTAAGAATTCAATTCAGTATTATGTGGGTTGTGTTTGCAAAAACTTTTGCTTTTGGAGAAGCTAAAGTAGAAGTTAAAGTTGTAAAAAGTTGGAATAGTAAAAGCAGGAGTTTTTGAGAAGAAAAGGGAGAAGTTCAAAAAAATGTAATTGACAAGCACTTTTACTACGCTAATCAAACTTCAACTTATTTACAAAAATAAACTAGAAGATAGAAGCTGAAGCTATAATTTGGTCCTGCGGTGCTTCCAACTTCTATTGATTTCCAAACACTCCCAAAGTGCAAAAAAGAAGCAGAAAGCATAAAAGTGCTGTTTTTTTTTTTTTATAGTTTGCAGACATACCAAAAAGGGAAAAGAAAATCTAACAGCATATGTTCAAATTTTATAACCTGTAACATAATCTTCCAAACACTGGAACATGGTTTCAAGACAATGACGATTCTGTCCCATCGCAATTTCATTCTCAGACATGAACGAAAAATTCCTAATAATATTTGAAGCAGCTACAGCACATTGCTGCTTTTCTATCCGCCCTTCCTCATCCATATTAAAAAGGCCATCTTCCTCAAACCACCAACCAGAAGGGCGAGTTTTAGCAGTAATCTTCTGTGCAGACACCTCTTTATTTGAAGTCCCAGAAGCACTGCCACAAACACATATCAGGATTTTTCAACTCAAATATCCAAATATTAATTATAATCACGAGAGTTGAGAAATATGTTTTGCCTTACTTAGGATTTGGAACAGAATCACCAGAATTCAAGGTCTCGTATTGATTCCCGTACCCAGTAACAGCAGAATTAGCGCCCAATAATCTCACCCGTGGTGTTTTTGTGAGAACTCTTGGTAAAGCTATATCACGCCAATCATCTATCTGCTCCAATTGAATATAGTTTGTGTAAGGATAATAAATAACATGATGCATATATATTCAAGACGTATGAATTGTAAATTGAAACATACAACTTGAAGTAGAGCATCAAGTAATCCAGGAATCTTGGCAAGAGGAGTTGCATCTTTCCGGACTTCATCTTTCTCCTTGAATGAAAGCAATGTGAGAGCATTCAATGCCCATGTTAACTCACTCTTTAGTCCACTTTGAAGAGCCAACACTATCCTTTTGTTGTTCTGCTCTGGTAAAAGTAGCAGCAGAAGAATATACAAACAAATGACTCATACAGAAGAGAATAAAACAGCAAAGTATACAAATAAATGAGTGAATAAAAAACTCTTAGCTATTCCAAGTACTACACAAGCATTTCATTGACTAGATAAATTACTTTCTGACAACTTTTATACATTTACTGATACATAATTTTGGAATCCAACCAATTCTAGATTAAAACAAAAAATGTATTTGAGAGAAGCTTAACTACTCTTCATCCTCAGATCGAAAACGTTCACAAAACCTTTCTCTTCCCAGATGCAATGTGCATTGAAGATGACATTTGTAATTTGCCTAGTAAGATATGCTAAAACATATTGTGCAAGCACTAAAAAGCTACAAAACAACAGCTAAACCCTTTTAGCCACTATGCCAAGACATTGTTTCTCACCAAAATCTACAACGCAAAATAAGTTTCCAAGCTCACAGGTTCTACTATAGCGACTAAAAACAAATTCGTCACAGGTTTGGCTTACGTGAGCTTCCCCACGCGCAAATTTCTAGTCTTTAACAGAGTGAGATTACGACTATGCAACAAGATAGCGAAATTAGGGTTTTAGGAGAGCATTACCGGCGAAGGCAGAATGAACCTGCAGGGAGGGTCCGAGGAGGGTGGAGGGGGCTGCTGCGTCACCAGCAAACGCAGCCGCGGCGGCCGTAGCTGCTGCAGCTGCGGCGGCGTTGGTTCCGCTGCCGACGGGGCGGCCTCGCTTGGCCGCGGGAGTGGCGGAGCTGCCCGCAACCCCGCCTTGCTTACTTAGCTCTCTCTTCTGCATCTCTCTCCGAGTGGGCCTAAACAAAAATTGCTTACTTTTGAATACAAATCAACAACCGGGCTCGCTTCTAGAAAAACAGTGGGTTTAATTCACCCGTCATGAATCATGATTTGGATCCGAACCTGTATTTGGCCCATTGGGTACTTAACGAGCTTAACATTTGCAAAATCTTCCTACTTAAAAAAAAAAAGTAAATAAATAAAAATAGAAGCTAAAATTGGGACTTGGGTGTAATTGAAGCAAAATGTATAAAATACTCTTGAATAATAGCCCAAAAAGACTCTAACAACATGTTTACATATGCTTATTAAAACAGTTATCTGTCGTAATTAGTGAGAGCAGCCTGTTTACATATACACTTTGCTGACTCGAGTTTTATCTCTCAATTTCCCCACTATTTTGCTACGTGCTTTTGCCCCAGCAATGTTATTCCCCGTTATGGGATTTAGTGAGCTTATGTAAACATCCCAACTCACCAAAGTCCCTACTAATAATATGCCATAATATTTATATGTTCATATTAGCAACTATAAAGGTAAATAGGTTCTAACATTTTCATTTTAAGCTGGAGTAGAAAAATATTACTTTTTAAGAGTTTAGAAATACTTCCTTAGTGTTATTATTGAACTTTTAATACCACTAAATTACGTAAATTAAGACGTTATGCTAACTTAATCAAAAATTTCGAGTTTGAGTTCTGCAAATTACGCTTTTCTAACTTTAGAAGGATGTGAGAGGGAGACCTATCAAATCAACCAAACAAAGAAGTTTGTTATATAACTTTATTGATTCAAATGTCCCCTAACTCCACTTTTAAGAACAAAGAAAAAACACTAGCACATTGAAAAATATTAATAAAGTATATAGTGTGTATTTCCTTTTTATGGTATAGTATTTTCTCAATACTGCAAAAAATACTTGAAGAGAAACAAAACACGTCTGATATTAATTGAACTCATCAATTCAATTTGCAGCAAACATTTTTCACCACACACTCTATCCTCTCAAATTGAGAAAATAACGATTCAATTGAAAATGACAATATTATTCATTAAAAGAAATAATATTTTATATTAAAAAAGGAAGGATAAAGGACGCGAATCGACCCTATATATACAGACAGCATAGGAGCAGAGATCCATTCAAAAGAAAGAAGAAAACCACTACAAAATCTGTCGCATTACATCAACTTTTTGCAACTTCTGCATTCGGAAGAACCAAACTATTGCAGGTATATGAATCTTCGCTTCATTTTCATATAAGAAAGCAGTAATTTTCTCGAAATGTTTTATTGAAATTACTATAGAAACCCATGTATAGGATTGATTCCCTGTTTTGGTAGTGAACCTTTGGGTTTCCAACTTGGGTTTGCGAAAATTCACGAGTTATTACAATTGTTGTTGAATTTTGAATTTCCGTGTTAGCATTTATCTACTATGTATGCTCTGTTTCTAGGAATGGCAAAGATTCAATTTTTAGGCCTCAAACCCCCTTTAAATTCATTGTTTTAGTCGAATTTCGTATTTTGCTTGTTTTTTCTTTCTGGGTTTTAGCTTTATCTATTATGTATGCTCTGTTTGTTCATGCTCATTTCTTGGGAAATCTTATTTGTATTGATGATATATTCCAATGTATCATCTTTTGTTTACTTCCTTGTAGTCTCATTCTTTCTGCAGCTTTAATCCCTTAATCCTTCTTTCTATATATATAATATGCGTGTGCATGTATCTTTTTGGTCTTTGCCCTTTTCCTGTCATCTTTAATTTATGTGATTCAGCTTCATTATGTTCTTTTCTTTTTGATGCTTTCCTATTGGAGCTGAGTTATGAGCTCACTATCTATGTCAGTATTTTTCTGCTTCACCTCACTTACTTTAGCATACACAATTAATTATGGCTTGTTTTAATTCGAATATATGTTCATTTTTCCCTTCGTTGTGTTTGTGGTCGAATTTTTTGTCATTTTATAGACTATTATTTTCATTAATTCTAAAATTGGACGCGTGTTGATATCAGAATGGGAAGCAATGATGAAACCAAATATGGTGCATACACATACAAAAGCCTTGAGAGGGAACCCTACTGGCCCACAGAGAAGCTTCGTATTTCCATAACAGGAGCAGGTGGTTTTATCGCCTCCCACATTGCAAGGCGTTTGAAGAGTGAAGGCCACTACATTATTGCTTCAGATTGGAAGAAAAACGAGCACATGACTGAGGATATGTTTTGTCATGAATTCCATCTTGTTGATTTGAGGGTGATGGATAATTGTTTGAAAGTTACAAAAGGAGTTGATCACGTTTTCAATCTTGCTGCTGATATGGGCGGGATGGGATTCATTCAGTCCAATCACTCTGTTATTATGTATAATAATACAATGATTAGCTTCAACATGATCGAGGCTGCAAGAATCAATGGTGTTAAGAGGTATATGCTGTTTCTTAATATTTTGGGTTTTGTTGTATTTACATGGATTTGGATAGGAGATTGGTGGCCCCCACTAAGATGTTATTAATGGCCCGTGTGTCGTTTGCTTTCTGTAATTAATGATAAGATGTTAAGGGAGTGTTTACAAACATTTCTGCTTTTGGAGAGCTAAAAACTACACACAGCATTTTCTGAATAAATCTATGTTTACTTTTCTTTTCCAGATTTTTCTATGCTTCCAGTGCTTGTATCTACCCTGAGTTTAAGCAGTTGGAGACCAATGTGAGCTTGAAGGAGTCTGATGCATGGCCTGCTGAGGTTTATGTCTATTTCCTCGCACAATTAAATGAAATTAAGTTTACATCATCTTCATATGTCACTGATGAGCTTTCATTATTTATTTATTTCGAATTTTAGCCTCAAGATGCTTATGGTTTAGAGAAGCTCGCGACTGAGGAATTATGTAAGCATTACAACAAGGACTTTGGAATTGAATGCCGGATAGGAAGATTCCATAACATTTATGGACCCTTTGGAACATGGAAAGGTAAACTTGAAACTGTTGTCACAATTATATGTAATAATTTATCTTTTTCTCTTTTCAACTTATTCATAAATTGTGCAGGTGGGAGGGAGAAAGCACCAGCTGCCTTCTGTAGAAAATCCCTTACTGCTACTGATAAGTTTGAGATGTGGGGAGACGGTCTGCAAACTCGATCATTTACCTTCATTGATGAATGTGTCGAGGGCGTTTTAAGGTATGTGTGTATACAAAAGAAAGAATATTATTTAAGTTAAATCTTGGTTCTATGTGTCAAAAATGTTGGTTTAAAGGGTTCGCTGGTAATTTTTGCCATCTTGGGAGCATACGAAGTTTCAAATGCGCAATTAGGGTTCATCATTTGTACTTTCCATCCCTAAGGTTATGTTTGGTTCTTGGATTTCACTATTTCAGCAAAGAAAAAACGAAAGATTGGCATATTATAGTTGGTACCTGCAAATTTGGAAAAACTACAAGCAACTTCCTAAAGATGTTTAAAATTACAAAAACCACCCTATAGTTTTTGTAATTTCCCCAACTTCCCAGGGGTGGTTTGTAAAATTTGGGAATGGTTTGTAGTTTTTCAAACTTGAGGGTACCAACTGTCATATTGCAATCTCATGGGGGTATAGATGTAATTAACTGTTTAACCCCAAAACAAACAAGGAAAAAAAAAAAAAAAACCATTTATCATTTCAAACTATGTGCTTTACTTTTTTATCCTTTCAATTTAAATTTGAGTTCCATCAAAACCCAAATTCCAAACATAACATAAATTTCACTATCAAGTAAAACGTGCATCATTTGAAATCCTTGTTTCAAATATGTGCTTATGCTTAACTAATAAATGCAGATTGACGAAATCTGACTTTCGGGAGCCCGTGAATATCGGAAGCGACGAAATGGTTAGCATGAACGAAATGGCTGAAATTGTCCTCAGTTTTGAGGACAAAAAACTGCCCATACATCACATTCCAGGACCAGAAGGTGTAAGGGGTCGAAATTCAGACAATAATCTTATTAAGGAAAAGCTTGGGTGGGCCCCATCCATGAAACTCAAGGTAGTATTATATTGGTTCGTTTTTCTATAATTATAATAGTTATTTCGGATAATTACAAAAAACCCAATGAGGTTTCAGAAATTACAAACTCCCCCCTGAAACTTCATGGGGTTTTATTGTTTGTATCCATTTGGTTTCCATAATATGAGTCATTGATCATATCCATATTTTTGTCCTAAATTAAATACAGGATGGGCTGAGAATCACATATTTCTGGATCAAAGAGCAACTTGAGAAAGAGAAAGCTCAGGGAATGGATTTGTCAAATTATGGGTCATCGAAAGTTGTGGGAACTCAAGCGCCTGTTCAACTCGGTTCTCTCCGAGCTGCTGATGGCAAAGAATGAAGAAGCAAGAAACGGGTTCGTGAGCGGGATTGTGTCTGCTGTAGTCCACCATATGATGTTAGAGCTGATTTTCTTGTTTCATTTTTGTCTATCTGCAATTACTGTAATGTTTCGTATTCTTAGTGGTGTAATTCTTTCAACTGTGAATGTATGGTACATGCCGAATATATACGGTAATATTCCCATTTGATTCTTGTATGTATTTGCAATTAATTGAAGGCTTTTAGGTCTATATACAGGTCAAATTTACTGTCAGAGCCTCATAAAGGTTCAATTTTTATCTTGAACGTGAAGAGGATATTTCATTTTGAAGTGTTTGGAAAGAGAAAGTAGCACTTTTTGCTTTCCAGGTGGTCCAGAAAAATAGCAACTTTAGACCATTCAATTGAGATAAGAGGCAATAAGACAGACAAAACTTGTTTTATTAAATTAAATCTCCCAATTCGTATACATTAAATAACAAGAAATTAGAGGTTAAGAGGATCGATCATGTCATCACTAGACATTCTTTTCATACTTTGGTTAAGCTACAATTGGAAGGACAATATGAAATTTAGGTTGCCTAAAAGTAGTTGAAAAATATTTGACAAAGCCATGCCTATCAAAGTTTTTCTTAACGACCCAAATAAAGTACAAAACTCAAGCTAATTGTAGTTGTTTTAGTTGAATTCAAAGCTTAGTTTTTTCGAGTTCGAGTACCATAGATACCTAATTGAGAGCGACCCTTTCAATCCAATCGCTTCATGCACAAGCTAAGATTTGAACCCTAAAAAAAGAAAAAGAGAAATGTTGATTGGCTTCTTGATATGAGGATAAAGAGTTGGACTAACTTGGTGTGACTCAGTTGGCAATACAGGCTAAGTTTGTGAAGAGAGCCTCAGGTTCGATCCTCACTAAACGCACTCGCTGGGAGGATGAAGAGTCTTAACTGTGACTAAATCCCGGATCGAATTAAGTGCCCTCAGTGTAGGATTTCCAAACCGGTAAATCACACAAAAAAAAAAAAGAAAAAGAGTTGGACAAATTTGGGAATTTGGTCGAAAAAAGAATTTGGGGATTGGGACTCGCCGCCTTATTGGGCCTTCTACTGTTTTTATTTAATGGGCCGTTTTATGGACCAAAATATATATTTAATAAAAATTCGTCCATCCTGTTTCTTATGCAAAATATATTTTTCTGATGAAAATACAATATATAATTTCATCCACAAGAAATTATACTATATCTATAATGTATTTATAAAAGCTACATAACATAAATATGTACTAAAGCTTCAAAAGTTAAAAAAGAAAATGAAAAAATTTGATTAATTTCCCGTTATTATTACATTCATGACATTTTATATGGTCTTGAGATTACAAATAAAATAGAAGAAATGAAAGTTATAGTTGTTATTAAATATTAATATAATATTTCTATTTATCCTTGCCAGATCTAACACCTGTGATGCACTGATATTTTTAAATATCTTATTCCCCTGTGTCATGTCGTATCTAACATCATATCACCTTTCATACACTTCTATAATTTAAAATATTGAAAAAAATATATCATCGTGTCCATATTTCATATGTTAATCAGATGACAGGTCTTGTGATTTCTTGTGGCCAGAATTAACCTATGCTAAATATTAAAATAAAATAAAATTTATACTTCAAAAGATATCTCAACTCCAAAACCATATCCAATTAGAGAGAGAGAGTAGTTGGGGAGTTGTTTTCAATATTTAGGCAATTGCTTTTATTATTTGCTTTTGTACAAGATATATGGGCCCAATTTCACTAAATTTAAAGAAGAAAAATTAGGAAAAATGACCCCACAACTTCTATTTTATTTCTGACAACTTTTTAAATTGGTCCTACCAACTTTATTTATCAGAGAAATAATATAATGGATTAGATAAGGTCCCACCACAATGATCAATTGATTGTGATGTATATTAAAATAAATATTTGAAAATAACTACTATAAATCTATACTATTATATAATTCACCTTCACTCCTTTGGTGTTCTGGTGTCATTTTTTTTTTAAAATATTAATTTTTTTTTTTTGTCTATGATCTCCCAAATTTTCTATTTTTTTTCTCCCACTCTCATATATTTTTCATTATTTTTTTTCTCTTTTTCTCTCTCTTTTATCTCTTCCTTTTTTTAGATTCTTTTTAAATTCAAATTATAAATTAAAATTTTAATTTATCATATTTTAAAAGTATATATTAAAAATAATTTAAACATATATTATAATTTTTTAAGTAATAATTTTAATTTTATATTATTTAAATTTCATCATTTTATAAATTTATAATTTATATTTAATATGGTACACGCATTGAGTGTGCCATATTTATATGTAATATATAATTACCTCACAAACTCCATATCAATAATGCTGAAAATATTAATATTTATATGCTTTAAATTGAATAAACATTGGGGTTGTCATCTGAAAACATCTCCACTGGTTTTAACTACTAGAAAATCGTTCATGTGCAAGTGATACCAAAACGAACGAGAAAGTTCTTATGAAACAGACGAACTAAATTAAAGAAATGAAACAATTGAAAGAAAGAAAAAAGTAAGATACAAAATTGAGAATTATCAAAGCAGATATGAATTTGATCTAGATGAAATCGATCAAACAGAGGGGCCTTCCGATTATTTTCATATTTGAGTGCTTGTTAAATAATTTAAGGTTATTTTCGTACAATTCAAAGTATAAATATTCTTATAGGTTCCCAAACTTTTAAGTTATTATGAAGTAAACCTCTCTAACATATAAAATGTTGAGTAGTTGCCCTATATAAATGATACTATTTTAGTTTCCCAAACTTTAACCTAATGTCAAGTATACCTCTCAACTCAACTATTAGGGTTTTACTTAATGGCCGGATCGAATTTTTGTAAAAAAAAAAAAAAAAAAGTATACCTCTCAACTTTCTAAGAAAACCATATTTGCCTTACTAGTTGAACTAAAAAAAAAAAATCCAATATTGGAATATGTGAAGTGAAAATAAATATTTGTGCTTTAACTTTTGACTAAGTATAATTTTCTAAATAAATAACAAATATCTTTATTTTTTCTTGCGAAAAAAATGATATTCATATTTTTCATGAGTTTCTTCACAGCCAAACAATGGAAATTCTTAAATACATTAAATAATAGAATATCCAAGAATTGAATTAATCATGTTAATAATAAAATATAATGTGTTAAGTCGACCTAACTTGAATATATATTTATTTAGAACTTTCAACACTTATGTAATTATAAAAATCCCACCTTAATTCCAGGTAATTACATTTCCAATTTCATAAATGACATATTGAGAAATGAGAAGTCAGATGCGACTCTCACTCCAGATATAAAAATAAATAAATAAATTAGTATATATATTTTTGGATAAGTACTATATATACGTAGCATTAGCAAGACTACAAACAGTCAAATACGTACAAAGCCAAGAAAGTCAACATTCTTCGTTAGAACCTCATCTTTTTCACTACTTCCCATAGATAAACAACACGTGTCATTAAATACATATACGGAAATGATACAACATAGATACGATATTATAAAGTTTTTTCGATATTTTATACTAAATTAGTATCCGACACGACGCAACACGACTAGTAGAAATTTCAAAAGCATCTGTATATCATATACCACGTTTAACAACTCCTTCGAAAAATTCGAGCTTAATGCGAGTCAAATAATTCTAATTATCGAGCTTGAGCTTATTATTATTTTTGAAGGGTCTATTATGTTATTTTAGTCTCATAAAATCTATTAAATTAGCTCATAAAGTCTTTCACGTCTACGAAATGGAAATTTGAAAATTTACCCCATAAAGCTGACGTAAAATGTTTTACTACTTCCCATAGATAAACAATACGTGTTATGAAATACAGACACGACATGACATGATAGTACAGATTTTTTTTGATATTTTATATTAAATTAATATCCGATACGATACGACACGATATAGTAGGAGTTTCAAAAGTATCTGTATATCATAAACTACGAGTAACAACTCCTTCGAAAAAATTCGAGCTTATCGCGAGTCAAATAATTCTAATTATCGAGCTTGAGCTTATTATTATTTTTAAAGGGTCTATTATGTAATATTTTAGTCTCATAAAATCTACTAAATTAGCACATAAAGTCATTCACGCAGTCTACGAAGTGGAAATTTGAAAATTTACCCCATAAAACTGACGTAAAATGTTGAGAACCCTAACCGAAGCTGACGAAAGGGATAATTTATAAACCAGAAGTAAAACGAGTCTATGGGGTACTTTCATACAATATAGGAAATCTAACTGTAATTAACACAGGTAAATAACATATGCAAAAAATATTTTCTTGGTTAAAAGGGTTTGGATTAGAGGTTCCATTCAGACAATCTTCTCTTTTATTGGTTAAATTACGGATTTGTATCTTCAAAATATGCAATTTTAAGGCATCCAAACCAAATGTCTCGAATTAGAATTTAAACACAACAAATAGTTACTTAAAATATCAATACTACTTCAGAAGTTTTAATTACATTTAGACCCCTGAAGAAAGTAAAAAAAGAAAATTAATGTTAAAAAGGTTTGTTAAACTTCAATTATAGTCCTTTATTAATTTGTTATTTATATATTGAAATATCTTAATCGAATAAAACTTTTATTTTTGTCAAAGAAAAAAAAAGGGAGAAAAGAAAATGATGTTTTTTCTTTTTTGAGAATATATCACGTTATTGTAATGAGTGAGTGTGAGGACCCTCAACCCTTTTATCTCCTCCTTCAGAGTCACGCTCTCATTCAGAATTTCACACTTTTCCCAACACAAAGAGAGATTAAAATTTGTATATCCGTTGTGTTCCCTTACTTGGAAACAATGCGATGTGCATGAATCTCTATACTATAATCGGTACAAATATAAATAGCTAATACACACTCTTGGTGTACCTGCATAGCCCATCCGGAATTTTTCGTGGCTCGGGTCATATAGAGATCTAATTTAGACAACATTTTTAACCTCAGTTACTCGATAGTCGATATACAAGCTACAGTTTAAACCCAATAATAGTGGTAAACTTGTAGAGTATTTCAATTATCCCTTGTGTTTCCGTACTAGGAAACAATGCAATGTGCATGAATCTCAATACTATAATCAGTACAAATATAAATAGCTAATACACATTCTTGGTGTACCTGTTGAGCCTATTCGGAATTTTTCGTGGCTCGGGTCCTGTGGAGGTCCAATTTAGACTACATTTTTAATCTAAGTTACTCGATAGTCGATACACAAGCTACAGTTTGAACCCGATAACAATAACAGTGGTAAACTTGTAAAGTATTTTATTTAATTGAAAGGGTATAATTGCTCTGGCGATATCAAAGTATCAACAGCCCAAGAAAAATGAACAGAAGCCAAAAAGAAACAGAATAAAATCTCTCGGATCGATCTCTCTATTTCTGATATTATATACACATACGGATGATGGACATCTATATATTCTTTTTTTCTACTTTAAGGAAAATATAATTCAAAAAAAAAAAAGAAAGAAAAGAAAAGAACTTCAGGAAAAGAAAACAAAATTCCTTGTTTTTTCGAAAAAATTTTCAGAGTTTTTCACTGAGGAGAGAGGCTAAACCTGTGACCACCATCTTATTCCCCCTCTCCAAACTCTTCTGCCTCACCGGCGGCATCTTCCAGATCCCCGACGGCGTGGCATCGGGAGAATTCTTCGCCGGCGATTTGATTTCCTCCGATGACAATGATGATGCTGTTTCCGGCCCGAAAATTAACTCCAGTTCGCCACACTCGGGTTCCGTTTCGGTTCCGGTGGGTTTCTCGACGGAGTCGTTTTCGGGGAGGATAGAGGATTTAAGTGGCGTGGTGCGGGTGTGAGGGCTGAGCCATTTGGATTTCATGTATTCGGCTTTACGCCACGGCGCGATGTGCATGCCTTTCTTCTTTAGGCTCTGGCGAGCGGCTTCGGCTACAATTGAGAGGATCTGCAGCAGCCGGTCGGATTTTCCGACAAAAACGCACGGCAAACAGTGAAGAATAGCCTTGTAAGTGCTGGTCGATCTAGCAATTTCGAATTCTGATCGGAAATCAACGTCGATTATCACTCTCTCTCCTTCCGCTATCACATCAATGTACTCATACTCACCTAAATAAACAAATGGAAGTTCGGAAGTTCACAGATGATGAATTGGTAAATCAAAAATCGAAGAAGGATTTTAAATAAATGGTTTGAAAGCTTACCAGCTGGAATGGAGGAAGATTTTTCCCATTTTGATTTACAAACAGAGGCGTTATAACCGAGGGAAATCAGACAATCGGTGACGATTATCGTCAAATCATCTTTCCTTTTGCAGGCTTTGTTATTCTTTTCAATGATTTTCGAAGTGTCTGCCAATAGATTCCTCTCCGCCATACTCGCGCATGGTATCAAACTCTACAAGTAAAACGGGAAAAAGAGATGATTAGGACAGAGAAAAACAAAGAGCCTTTTCACCAAAACGAAAAAAAATCCGAAATTAGGTACCTTGAGTGTATCGCAGGGGTCGCTAAAAGAAGAATTTATAGTTACCGAGTCGGAGAAGAAACCAAACTCGTCGTCGGAGCTGTCGTTGCTGTTTCCATTGAAGCAATTGCAGCGGTGACGGCCAAATTTCGCCGGTGCGGCAGTGGATAGTTTCTCGTTGTCTTCTATGAAATTTTGAACCATGTTATCCAGACAAACCGAGCTCGGATCAAGATCCGTCGCCGGCGCCGGCGCCATACCACTGTCCTTTTCTCCTTGCCTCTCCGAAATCCTCATAACACTGTTGAACGGACGGTCAAAAAGCCGTTTCAGCCGCGATTTCAGCACCGGGGTCGGCTTAACAACATCATGCCGGATCGCCTCGATCGGCTGGATTTTCATTGGAAAAGGCATTTTTTTCAATGAATTAGGACTGCAAGCACCTACAACAAATTCTTCAATCTTCACCAACAATTCAAACAAAAATCAATTCCAGTAAACCAAAAATTTCCAATTCTGCCCAGCTCTTCTCTCACCACAATAATTCAACCTCCGATCACCTTCACCTCAACATAAACATCAAAAGGATCAAAAACAAAATCTTGCACCGATATCACCTTCCAAAAGGGGGAATTTAAAACAGAAAATATATGGTCAGTGTTTTTCGTGCAACACATGACGGTGATTAAAGGAGATACAAGCATTGTATTTAACAGTAACGCAAACGGAAAAGAACGCCGGAATTTCCATTTCCGGCGAGGCTACAGTCGCCGGCGGTAAGATTTTACTGTGATAGTATTATTGGTGTGTGAAGTTTCTGTTTTTCTCGGTGGGATTGATTTTCTTTTCTGTTCTTTTCAATGTGAGCTTAAAAATGAGTGGGTGAGGGTTTATATAGCAGTGCCGGGTTTACTATGTGGGCCCACATTACCACGTGGCGTCTCGCGTCTCGTGGATTATCCTGAGCTTGGGGCTATGATAGAGTGCTACGACCGTTAAAGTTTTGTGATGTTAATGCACTATGATTTGGACGCGTGTTGACTGAATGATAATGATCTTATGAGACACTCTTCTTTTAAGAAAAAATAGAAAAAAAATTATTTGCAACTTCAATTATTTAATTTTTTTGAATTTTCAATTTAAACTATCTCCGACTTTTAATTACAACTTAATTTATTTTTTTAAATTTTTAAATTAATATATTTCGAGTTTTTAATTGTAATTTGAACTGTTCAATTTTTTTGAATTAGCAGCCTGAACTTTTAAATTTTTTTAAGTTTGCAACCTAAAACTATTTCTTTTAAAATCACACCAAGTTGCAGATGTTGATAAATTCGGTTAGTATATGTTGCAATTAAAAGCAGAAATAATTTAGGTTGCAAATTTTAAAAAGATTATTAGTTCTAGTTGCAATTAAAAGTTAGAAATAATTTAAGCTGCAAATTCAAAAAAAAATTAAAAAGTTCAAATTATAAATAATTCTTTTCTTAAAAAAAATTAAGTTAAATGAATTTGTTTAATAATCAAACCAGCTTATGAGCTTTTGGTATTTATTTATGTATCTTGTATTTTTTATGAGCTTTTATGTGTATTTAGTTCATACATCAATATCTATAGTACTATTTAATAATTACGTTCTTTAAGTTACATGTTTTTTTTTTCTCCCAAACATATCTTTTTTGTGAAATTAATAATTAATTCTTAATATCTCTATTAATATAATATAAAATATCCACCTAATAAAACTAAGGACTATATCGAATTTGATTTAAACAAATTAAATGACGAACTAGGTTATTTAAAACTTGTATCTATCTAAAAGTACGAGAGAAACTTAACATTGTTTTATGAGTTATAATTAATAAGGGACCCAAAGTTTAAATAATTTTCCATCATAATTAATTATTTAATTCAATTCTTTACCTTTGGTAGTGGGTATTCTAGTCACACTACGTGATCAAATTATTTGTACGGTTTAGCTCTAGGTAGGGTGTGAACTGTGAAGTGACCATTAATCTATCAGCTAGCTAAGCTTAGAGATTCCATAAATGCCCATAAACTTGCATTGTACTTCCTTTCTTTAAACGGGATATATAATAAAGTTATAGATAAATGCCATTTTTTGGATTATTTATTTAAAAAACATACCACCTCTCAATTCTAGCTAAATATTAATAAAACTAATACTACATATATATCAAATGTGAATTAGTTTAGTGGGACGAGTTGTTAAATCCTTCTGGCAAAGTCAGAGTTTCTATTTAGATGATGTGTCAGATCCTTTCAGCAACGTCAGGATTCAAATCCTGACGGCCTTGTGAATGAAATTGGAAGGGCTGTCCCTATATTGAGATTTTACAACTCTCAAATCCTAACAACTCTCACACGGTTATCAAACTACATTTTTGCATTCTCTTACTCGTTTTAATCTCCGGTCCGTTAAGATTTAAGCATATTGAGTAAGATATAAATCACATTCTAAGGGAATGGGATTTAAATTTCAGCTCATCATGAATCTTCTATCTTGGATACCAAACTTAATATATAATTACACATATTTTCTCCGAATGTCATTTAATTAGCGTTGACCAAGATTAACAATAAAAAAAAACTCATTTTTGATACCAAACACCCTCATAAAATTCATACGACATATATATCAAATGTCAATTAGTTTAGAGGGATGAGTTGTTAAATCCTACAGGCAAAGTCAGAGTTTCTATTTAGATGATGATGTGTCAGATCCTTTGAGCAATGTTAGGATTATCAAATCCTGGCCTTGTGAATGGCCCAATGAAATTGGGAGGGCTGTTTCTATATTGGGATTTTACAGTATCCAAACTTGGAAAAAACCTCAATGAAAAATGAAAAGAAAAAACAAAAAACAAAAAAAAGGTATTAATTGTGATGGGTTATCTTGATATTGATCGTTGGAATGAAACATGTGACATTTGCATAAATTTTGACCATGTAACACAAGGATAAATTCTTACCATACAAATTTATATATGGAAACATGGTTTGGGACTTTTATGTTCTCTGAGAATGGTCCATATGGCACTTTGTAGACTGTGAAAATGTTATCTTTGTTGCTCAAATACATCCAAAATCCAACCATACATACGTACAGATGAACTACGTACTCTCTTTTACTTTATTCTGTTTATTGTGTATTATTGTGAATAAATAATTATACATTAAATGTTTATCCAAGTTAGAAGTCAAAACTATACATTATGTTGCTACGACCGTATCTATTCTGAGGACTAGCTAGAAGAGTGTGATTCATATAAGCATCATATTTTTTAATGCACAAGTTATAGTTTGAACTATAAACCTTGTTTAAAGGGTCTAATGCATCATCCTACTAGACCGACTGATTTTTTTCGGGTTCGGGTACTGCACAAGTTCAATTAAAGGTGACCGTACTAACCTAATTGTTCCATACACAAGCTAGAGTTTGAACTCTAGACCTTGTTTAAAGGGTCTAATGCATCATCCTACTAGACCGATTGAAACTTTCGTATATAAGCATAATATGATATAATAATTGTTTTTTTGTTCATATCTAAAACATAAAAAATAATAATATTTTTGTTACATTTTAGCAAAATTGAATCTCACTTCTATTAGTTTTATGTCTAGAACTTTCTCAATTCAATAGTTCAAATAAGCCACTTAAATTTCTTCATTTCTTTCTTTTTTTTTTTTCTTTTTCAAAAACAAAGTAAAAAATTACCAAACCTAAACATTTCTCTAAGTCCCTTTTGCTCACAGATTTACAAAGCAAACCGTGGATTAAATATTAGGACACATGCAAAGCATTTGGTAGAAATTAATCTAGTCAAATCAAGGTATAGTAGAGTGGTCAACTTTATGAAAATATTACCGAAATTAATCTAGTCAAATCAAGGTATAGTAGGGTGGTCAACTTTATGAAGATATTACCTAATTTTATTATTACTAATTTACTATATGGCCCCCTAATTACATTTTTTTTTCTTAAGCTCATTTTATATGGTTCGATCGGGATCAAATTACTTAGGTGTAAATTTTCCTTACCAATAGCAGTTGCATTCTCAAAGGAACTCGAACACGAGATCTCTAATTAAACTAACATAGCATCAAACTGCTAAGTTACGTCATTTGGTGGTTGGTGGTGGTCCGCTAATTACTTAACGAGTTTTCTAATTTCTACAAGAAGATGGCCTTAATGGGTTGGCGATGTCAACTTTGATTTTGAGAAAATAACTTTAGTCAACACTTAAATAAAATATGTAAATAATAAATGGATAACGAGCTTAAAATAATTATGTGTATTAAAATTAACTTGTAATATTAGAAAGTCTTGAAAATAAGTAAGGTGTACATATTACTTAATATTGAAACTAATAGATGTAACACAAATGGTAGAGCTAAGATATTATAGAAAAATAATAATCTTTAATATGACTAATTAATTATTTTGTAATTTTACCAAACTTTAGGAGCGTGAATATTGCGTTCCTGCCAAACGTGGATTATCACACATCGAGAGTTTAATTGAAAATGAATTAGTTTATAAGTTAGAATAGTATAACAAATAAATATCTCTTTTAAGCAGTGATTTATATCAAATTTCAAATTATATTCAGTAAAATTAGAATTTATGATCATATCCAATGGGCAGCGAGGCTATGGAGTAAATGTATTTTTTAAAAATATTTAAAGGACATTGTTACCCAATGCGAGTACTTCTAAAAATATTATTTTATTGCAACCCTAATAAAAGGAAAAAAAAAAAAAAACAATTTATGAATGTTGAGTGATTTTAAAATTTAAACATAAAATTCTGCACCATGTTTCATCTTTTGCATGAAACATCATTTCGAATTTAATTGTACAAAACTTTTGTTCACGGGGTTTCCATAATTGTTTTATTTGACCATAGTACACATGGCGAAAGAGGATAAATGAAAGGCAATAAATTAAAGTTGTTGGAAATAAATAAAATTTTATGAACAAGAAGATAGGTCCCCAACCAAACTTAATTTAATTGAAATAGCTATAGTAGGGGACCTCTAACTTGTCAAGAGGGGAATCAACAAGATTGACCCAAAATATGACTTCTTGCTTGACTAGACTTCTTGCTTGACTAGGGGAAGAAAAAATAAATTTCATAAATATATTATACCCAAAATAATTACCACTTCTTTTAATTTAAAGGGTCTTTATAATTCAAGAATTAGAATTTGAAAACATTCATATGCACCATTCTTGAGGTTAAGTGTAATTAGAAATTAGTCCATTTTATTTTAGAAATTAAAAAAAAAAATTGAGATGTTTCATTATTTAAATAAAACTACAAGAAATTAACGAATAAAGGTTTTGACCCTTCAATTATATTTTTTTTGTACGACTAAAATTCTAACACGAAGACGACTTCAATGATGATTAGTGTATCAACTCAAGAGAGATTTTCTAATTTCTAATATAAAATAGAATTAGTTATAATTACATTAATTGGCGGAACCAAGACCCTAAAGTCAAGAGAGTGTACTTGGATCTTAATCTACAATATCAAATGTTCAAGTTGATATTCAAGAATACGCTAAAGTAAAAATACACTATATAATATAAAAAGTTACTTTATAAAATATAATATATATAAAAAATAATTTTAAAATAAGAGAGTATAGACGAATACTCTCAATTGTATGTAGCTACGTGGCTAATTACATGATATCAAGATGGTGAAGTAATATCCCTTAAATGGATGCTACCTTATTGTGTAATTTGTTACTTCTATCAATTAGGGCTTTTCTTGTAAATGGGATTTTTTATCCGTTTGCTATTAGTAAATTAAAGACTACATGCCCATGTTGGGGTGTAAAGTTAGAGATTTATTTATTTGTTTTATCTATAAAGTAAAGGGTGATTTTTTACAAGAAATTTTGTTTTCCGAAAAAGTAAATTTCATAGTTGGAAACATAATTAAAGAGTAATAACTTTGAGATTTCACCAAAAAAAAAAAGAAAAAGGATAATTACACTTACACCCCTCGACTTAAGGGTAAATACAACAATACCTTCTCAACTATTGAAAATTACAGATAGATCCTCTAACCCTAACGAAAAGTTATAAAATGACTAAATTATCCATAATATTTTTGTTAGAGTGTTTGCTATACATAAAATAAGCGAAGTGATTAATTTGTTGTCGAGTTAATAAAATGTTAGAATCTACTTGGAAATAAGAAAATGACTAGCTAACGGTAGGACCTAAGTGTTAGATAGAGTTATAGTTGATGGGGTGTATCTGTAATTTCCAATAGTAGAGGGAGTCTTGCTGTATTTTCCCCTAAGTCGAGGGGTGTAAATATAATTATCCCAAAAAAGTAACTTTGAGATAAAAGTGGCATTAAGATTAACCGGATCCAATAAACTTTGAGATTAAGCTCTTACTTTCCTTTAAAATGTTTAATCCAATTATCATTAGAACCTGACATAATCTTTCACATATTTACACATTTAATTAAGAAGTAATTACACTTACACCCCTCAACTTAGAGATAAATACAATAACACCCCATCGACTATTGAAAATTACAAAGACCCCCCTCAATTATGGCTCTGTCTAACACTTAGGTCTTGCCGTTAGGATTAGGACTTATGTCAGCCAAAAAAATCCTAAATCGAAGGCATATTGTTGTATTTACTCTTAAGTCGAGGGAGTGTAAATAAGTATAATTATCTCTTTTTCTAAGTTAATTGTCGTTAAGGTAAAATGGTAATTTCTCAACTTTCTGTTAAGTTTTTAGGTTAGAGTTAGAGTGTTTGTCTATAATTTTCAATAGTCGATGGAGTTTTGTTGTATTTTTTTCTAATATATTGGTAGTTCATAATCAATTATGAAATTAATTAAGCTCAGTTTTAATATAATTAGTACATAATATATAAATTCGAAATACAATTAATGAAATACTGATGGTTTAATCAATGACTTTTGTTTTCTGTGCTGTAGATTTAATGAGAGTAGAGTTTTGATGATGTCTTGAAATTATTGAATCTCTTAATTGCTCATTATTATCTCTTCTTTAAAGACTTTTGGGAACATGGGCTACTTATTATTTTTAAGAATCCTACTCCATTTTGTTTTACTTTGTGGTGCCTTTTGGTAACTTTGATAAAGTTAAAAGACTTCACCAAAATTTTTGCAAAAGGGCCCCAACTAGATTGTTAATTAATTAGTTCTTATTATAAATTGATCTATGTATTTGATTTGGATTTATCTCATTAAAAAGGTATGTAAATTAATAAAAATGGTTCATATTTAATTTCTTTTACTTAAATAAAATCTTTTTTATGGATTAATATATCGATGAAAAGTAGAGGAAACTTAAAAATAATTATTAAAAACTAAGGTCGTGAACCGACGAATAAGAATAGTTAGACTCAAGTTCAAATTTTTATATTCAACTCGTAAATCAGCTTGATTCGTTTACATCTTTATCAATAAAACAAAGTATTTTAAATATTTAAGTCTAACCATTAAACAGGAAAACCTTTTCTACAGATATAGTTACTTTCATAGTTGACAATCCAATTTTGATAGTATTATGATTCGATTATATTTTTATTATTTTGCAATATCTAGTATTTACTTTACACGAGATTATGATGGGTTAAACATAAAAAATCCCTTTGAGAGTTGTTAGAGATAGTGTAGTGATAACATCGTGCAATTTTGATTTTGCCCTTAACACAAACACCCACAAATCAAAGTAAATACTAGATTATCGGGAGCTATACATATAACGTACTCCATCAGTGGTTTTCAGGAAGACTTGAACTCGAGATCTCTGATTAAACTAATATAGCACTAAACCGTTAAATTACGCCAGTTGACAGGTAGTATATATTTGGTATAACATATAGGGACAAATTTTCACAAAAAAAATATATATATATATATATATATAGGGTCAATTCCAAAATTATTTTGTCACGTCCCCAATCTATGGGAATATTGGCCCACAGGCCACATGTGAGGGAGGAAATGTTGACATAACTTTGGACAAACACACCTTCCTCCTTATTCATGTATGTTTCCAAATCTGGTCACTTCAATTTTAATTCCAATTTTTATTTATAATAATCTCTCTCTATTTATAATGTATTTATGATTTTAATTGCAAAGAGAAAGTATATGGCTCATAGTTGTCTTATAGTCGCATCATAAGGATAATTACATTTGGATCTCAAATGGGTTTGTTAAACTACAAGTCGTAATCCTCTTATTTAAAATTACTTTTTATTCTATAAGAGTTTCATATTCACGAAAAACATCCAATTTTTGGGGTTTTATTAAAATTTTAACGGAATATTCCTAATGGAACCTTAAAAATTGTGTATTTTTTGTAATTATGAAACTTATGTGGGATATAAATATAATATTTTATAGTATAAGCTTCGAACCCGCTGAGTGCAACTTGAAATTAGGCCTAAACCACTGCCCAAAAGGGATATCCTTTGGTTACACTTGAATTCTAGCTTATAAACTCATTCATTTTCTTTCAATTTCTCGATGTAGGACAACTACCAAATTTGGGGAGCTACATTTTAACTATGAGATCACATCTTATAGTTACGCAAACTCTTTTGAGTTCCAAATATAATGATATAAATTGATTTTTTCTTTTACTAATCAACTTGATATTTCACAGATGTAACTGGGCTTTATGATATTTTCATGAGAGGATACCAAAACATGTGGATGTCCTACATTTTTGGAGATATCACAAAACCTAACTGAACTTTATTTTCTTGGAACCACATGTTTCATGTTTGCCTCAATAGATATAGAATGGGAGAATTTTTTTTAATCTAAAACAGCTCATCACCGTCGATAATAGTGATTAGTCTCCTCGCTGAATTGTATATACCTCAAAAGATGAGACAACTGATTAAGAATTTTAAAGATGCTCTATATTCAAAGCCATGATTCGAAAACCTCAAATTTGGTTAAGGATTGATATTACAATAAAATAGATGTCATTTTCTGTCATAGTTAATTACAGTTGGAGTTAGTAGGTCATGTTAATGAATAATTAAGTGTGTGTGGGACATGTGTTTGCTTATCTTATATAAGGTGGACAGAGCATCAAAATCCAAGTTCCGAATTCTGATGCTACTATTTTAGTTCTCAATTATTGGTCATGGCCACCAATAATGTGGATTTATAGGGTAAGAAAAGTTAAGGTTTTATTTGAATATGTGTTGTTCTCCTTTTACTTATTTAGGATATATATCTAAAAAAAAATAGTATAATTATAGGGTGAATTATATTTAATTATCCTAAATTTTGGTGTATTTATAATTAAACCTATTCTTGTTTGAGAAATTTATCATATAGTTTTTGAGATTTCAATAAATGTGATTTTTAAAAAAAAGAAAAAAAAAATTCCAAACAACCTCCGCAATAGAAACCCTTATGTGGGGGTGTTTTTATATTATTTACATATTTATTGAAAACTTCAGGAATTATATGATAATTTTTTTAAATAGGAATAGTCAATTTGTAAAATGTGGATATATGCTCACAAAATTTAAACGTCCTAGAATAAAGGAAGAAAATTACATATGAATCCTTGAAAAAGTTTTCCTTTTTAACGTCACGTTGGTGTTGGCTTCTCCCACATCGATAAATTAAAGAAAATGAATATGTTTTATAAGTTAGCATCTATGATGCACGAACACTTCTAAAAATTATATCATGTCGTGTCGTGTCCGATATTTATCTAGTGTAAAATATCGAAAAAAATCATTGTCACATAATCAGGTATTATATCATGTCCATACCCATATTTCATAGATTAGAGTTCAATTATAATCATTAAATATCTTTTTCGAACTGTGATTTAGACAAAATTTCAAACTGCACTGAGTGAATCCGAAGCTTATTATACCATTTGCAATATTAAAATCATGGTAATGCGAGTACTCAGACCTGCCCAACTTTTTGATGGAAAAAGACCATCACACTTTATGGAAAAAAAGTGTAGCACTCAGTGTTGGAGGATATTGGTACATAATCATATCGAGGTATAAAAAAAAGTTTAGTGAAATTCAATTGATTTTCTTTATAAAGCCTTTGAGACTAATTATAGTTAATTCTTTCTCTATTTTAAGTTTTATTATTATTTTTTGAATTTGAAAATTTTCTTTCAAAATATAAAGTTAACAACTTCTAGGGACATTAAAGAGGCTATTTCTTTGATTCCATTCTTCAAGTTTTCTTTTGTTCATCGTTCGAGCAATTGTTTGGCACATTGCTTATCTAGGAAGTCTACTAGCGTTAATTTTGGGGACTTTGATATCCCTGGTTTTGCTCAGTCGATTTTATTGTCGGACTACTTATCAATTTAATAAAATTGTCCGTTTTTCTTTAAAAAAACAACTTCTAGGACATAACACTAGAGTTTGCATATCCTCCAATAAATTGTGATACTATACAACAAATAACTTAATTATTAAGAATTGAAAAGCTAAACCTATTAATGAAATGCTATTTTACAGTAGAAGTACTGTATAAGAAATTAATAAATAGACCTATCTATATGCACCGATTTTAATAAAGTTTGTATCACAACATAGGGAAGAAAAATTCATGATTAAAACTTATAAGGATTGTGACAGATTAGGACATAAAGGTGCTCTATGAGAAAAGCATATTAAAGAGTATGTAATTGATGCCCTCTGATTTTTTAATTCTTTTTTTCTATTATTATTTCTTTAATTTCTCCTAAACTTTCTTCTTTCAAGAATTATGACTTCTATGTAGTGGTATCTTGGACGAGTGCAATATATATATTAAATTACTTATTATTTTTGAATTTGTGCGACCTACTGTGAAATATGGATACGGATAAGACAACACGGATACAGTATCCGACACGATATCAGACACAACACAACACAACACAACACGATAGGATTGAATTTTTAGAAGTATCCGTGCATCATAGGTGACCTGTAATTTTTCAAAAAATTTATATTGAGTTATTCACGGCGAGCTAAATTGTAATTATAAATGAATCCCTCTTGGCTCAAAAATTAAAAAATCTCTTCTGAATTTAATTGTTCATGAAAAATAGATAAAATTTATGACAATCATGACAAATAAAGACTTTCAACAGCGTCTACAAGGCTTACAAGGCTTTAGAGAAGACACTTTCGTTGGTGTAAATATATTAACATTTTTTTTTACATTAAAATGATATTTTAGAGTTGTTCTTGTAATTTATAAAACAAGAAATGTTAATTTGTAATTTCACCAAATTTTAGGAAGGTATGATGTTTTTTTTTTTTTTTTGTTAAACACACATGCACAATTCGATATTGTCATTCCAAGGAGTCGAACCCAAACCTTCACATTGGAAGTAGTATCTGGTGGTGATTGGGACAAAGAAAATGGTTTAGGAAGGTATGATGTTAATCTCCCACTTTCTTTCTCTTTTTACTATTAATAAATACTCTTGTTATTCAACAAAGAATTGCACTTGATCAATTGCAAGATTTCATAAAGCATTATGATGATTTTTGATTTTTTTTTTTTAAATTCTCTCTTTCTTTGGGTGGTTTCTTCCCATGGTATTACAAAAGGCAAAAGGAGATATAATTACAAGTGCATAACTTGGTAAATTTTTTCTATAAAAGAGACTTGTGAGTTGTGTCACTCTATGCAAATAATAATTGATGTGATATAATAATAAATATATATTGTTTTTGTTGAAAAATATTCAAGATTGATAGGGCCGGTTGATAATGATCGATGACCTGGTATCATCAAATGTCATATGATTTTTAATTTTTAAAATTATATATATTTTTTACATTAAGGTCCTCAGTAACATGTATAATCTAATTTTGTTACTATATTCTCTTTTTCTGCCCCAGATGTTTTGAAATATCGCATTCAACCGCCCTACATTATTGAATATTGATAAATAAAAAGAGAAACTTGATATTTTAAAAAATAGGCATTTTAGCAACATCATAATCTGCATTCTACTCGTGGGATTGTGGCTGAATCTCTTATTTTGGACTGTAAAGTGCTATTGTTGTTCCCATTTAACAAGAATATAAGTGAAGTATTAATTTATTTTTCCTATTTCCCTCCAATTCCTTCCAAGTCTCGGACACGACACAATACTGCACGTCAGGATTTATGTCTGTGCATCATAGTAAGAAGGCAATAAAAACTGGAAAAAGGAGGAAAAAATGAGGAGTAAAGAGTGAAGCTTAGTGAGTTGGGCAGGTGGGATAAAACTTCAAAAGCTTTGATGTCACTTCTGAAACATTTTTGTGCAAATTGTTTTCAGTATTAGAAAAGGATAAGCAAATAAGGGCCCATTGCATTATGAGTTTTGATGTGAATTATAATGAAGAAGAAAGAAAAGCTTGTGGCTACGAATCAAGAACTATTTTATGTGGAGGCCTACCCTAGAAAGATTCTTTAATATATCATCTCTGATACACGGGCACTTCTAAAAAAATTATTATGCCGTGTCTGGTCGTATCGGATACAAATATCCGTATCCGACACCTTTAGTGGTAAATGTCGAAAAAAATCTATGTCGCCGTATCTGTGTCATGTCTGTGTTCGTATCCATGCATCAGAGTATATAATATGTTAGAAATACCAAAGGATTAGAAGAATTAAATGTATCGGATGTTAAATACAAATGATATCATAATCCTACCACCTTAGCTAGCTTGTGAAATGTATTATGTTGACCTAATTTAATTTTAGCATCCCATTCATATAATAAATATCCCCTAATCTATTTTCCCACAAATCATAGAGTTGGTGATATAATATACATGGGAGAACTACCAACCGCGCCATGAGATATGATTTAAATACAAAAAAACCCATGAGATTTCAAAAATTACCAATGCCCCCCACTGAGATTGTACTCTATCTCACAAACTTCATCAGCCGTTAATAACAAACATTCATTTAAAATGAAGGATAATGTTGGTTTTTCAAAAATCAACATTTTTCTTTTTTCTTTCAGATCTTTCCGCCAAGGGCAACATGGTAATTTACAACGGCTTTCCATTAGGCTTATAATTTCAGGGGAAGAGCTGGTAATTTCTGAGACCTCATGGGTTATTTTTTTGTATTTATACCATACCTCAGAGGTAGTTGGTAATTATCCCCTAAATCACTAAAACCACTATATCAAAACAAACTATAATACATATTCAACTATTTTCTTTCTATTTCCGGAAATATCATAAAATCTCCAATGAAAATTTAAAAGTACTATTGCCCAACTGTAGTTGATAATGACATATTGAGATTATTGGAAAGATATATGAAACAAATATATTTGTGTGTCCATTTTAGGATCTCTATATTTAGAGATAAGCTAATTAAAAAAAATTGGTTGAAAAAGTCAATAAATTATCATCACCGGTTCCCTGAACCAGATCAGTCTCAAATAATTAGATTAATCATGTCATAATTGTCATTATGAAAGTACAAAGGGGAAAATGCCAAACCTGTCAAATTCAATTTGGTGTGGCAAGTCCAGGTCTTCCTATCTTGTGATTAAAGACCTGATCAAATAGCAGTGTAATTCCTTTCAAGGATTCAATCAAAGAAAAAATGTTAGTATAATTTAGACACTAAAATGAGTTATAGGGAAATCGCCAAAACAGGAGTAAAATATGCAAAGACATCATAGAGATAGAACAAATCAACATTGACAGTTGCTGCTAACAGACAATAGTAATTGATCGAAAAATGGTAATTGTCATCTCGAAGAAGCTTCTAATTTGAATAAGTCAAGATTAAAGATACACACACGGCGCACCACCATTCTTGAAAATGAGAAGAAGAATAAAAAAGTCTGGGAATTTAGGACCTCTCACGGGACGTTCATGACTTGAATGGACTGCAACATGTCAGAGACAGCAATTACCAAATCACCAGATTTAATCATTCCTCGGGATTTAAGCAACGAGAAAGTCTTGTTGAGATTGTTGTCCATATCTTCAGTGAAGCTCAAACGAAATGGTATTAAACCCCATTGTAGGTTGAGGCGTCTACGTACAGGTGTTGTGGTGGTGAAAGCAAATATTGGACAGTCGGGTCGACATCTTGACAATAGAGATGCCATGTGGCCTGTTTTTGTGTAAACAAATATAGCATCCACTTCCAATTTGTTTGCTGCAGTGTTAGATAATGAATTAGAATGAATGTTAACTCATAAAGATTAAATAAAGGTGAGACGCCAAGAAGAGCTTCAGTTTTGTAAGGCCAGCCATATATCAAGGCTTCTGCTTTCGGAAAAGCTAAAGTAGAAATGAAAATTGAAAAAAGTTAATAGTACTAGAAGTTGGGGTATTTGGAGTAGGAAGTACAAAAGCACTCTTAAATACTAGAAAAAAATAACCTAGAAGCTGGAAGAAACAGCTCCAAAGGTGCTTCTAGCTTGCTTTAGCTAGAATCAGCAAAACAAAAAACTCCAATTCTGCTCTTTTTAAAGCTAAAAACAGAAACACACGTTTTTTAGAGTTTGCAAACATACCCATAATGTAGGAAACAGAGCCATGACTTTAAGGACAAAAAAATTTAAAAAGTGAAAGAAAAATATGCGATTTGGGGGTCCTTGCACAATCTCGGGCAGCATTGGGTTTAAAAGCAACTGAAATAATCATTATTGAGGTCATGTCTTATTATGTACAAATATATTACATCCTAGAATCTCCGTACCTCAAAATAGATAGACATTTCTTCCATATTTAATATAAAGGAATATCAAACATTTTTATCCACAAAAATCCAAACGCAAATATTACTTACCCATCTTAGCAGCAGAGTTGCAAATCTCTTCCGATATACTATCTCCAAAAGACGATGCTATAGCAGGTAATTCAACAGTTTCATGATATTTCTCGTCCCTCAACCATTTCTCAATTCTCAAACTAACACTTCTCAAAACAGTCAATGCTTTATCAGGATACTGTCCCATCGCAGACTCACCAGAAAGCATTAAAGCATCTGACCTTTGGCTAACTGCCTCAGAAACATCAGCTACTTCAGCTCTTGTAGGTGTTGGATATTCTATCATAGATTCAAGCAATTGACTTGCAACAATAACAGGCTTATTTAATTGCCTGCAAACTTGGACTATTCTCTGCTGTTGTGACGGAACCTGTTCCAACGGGATTTGTGCACCCAGGTCTCCCCTTGCCACCATTGCTCCGTCTGCTGCTTGAATGATTTCCTCCAAGTTTTGTAATGAGTCTATGCTTTCTATCTTTGCAATCAAAGAGATGTCGCTGTAACAAAATTTGTTGGTGATTTTTGGATATAGGAAGAATATATTTCAGAGTTTGAGATGAGTGTGTGATATGACAGGAGACATAATTCACCTGTCATGAGCTCTTGCTTTGATATAGCTCCTGAGATGCTTTATGACTTCAGCTGTCTTGACGAAAGATACAGCAATGAAATCGACACCTTCGGAAATTCCAAAATCAATGTCCAACCAATCCTGAGTAATACAAAAGGTGTTCGATAAATTGAGTAAAACACAAACGTGTAAGTAAAGTAATCTTGTTTCAAGAATCCTATATTGGTACGTCAAGTGGTAAAATATATGAAGGAGAAACCACATATTTGTCTTTAAGAAACTGAAAATGTAGTTTCTTAAACAATCAGAGTTTCTTGCTTGATGATATCAGTTAAAAAAATATAATTACCCATTTTGTGAACCTGCTCTAACCAAAAAGGTTGAAGACAAATAAATCTGAGGAAAAATCATAAGAAACATAATTCCTTGAAATCCATATCACAACTCATTAGGTGCAACCAATTTACATCTGATACAGTTATTAGCAAGAAATTGAACACATCATTTCATTTTTAACACCAACATAGTAGAAAATGGAAATTAACATCTTACAATGCAAAAAAGAAGAAAAAAAAATTGACAGCTAGAGTGCTCTCCAAAAATTCAATATTTAATCTCGACCATTTTATGAAACATTTCTTTGACATTTAAATCCAATTTATAAAGATATACACCAACATTCTAGTTGCCATAGAATATGAACAAACAAAATAAAATGGTGAAACTTTTCTGATGAATATAACCTAATGCGTGGAAACCTTTGCCTGAGTTAAACTCAAATTTGACCCAAAAGCATTTATCATTTGAAGAAAGCAGCCCAACAAGAGACACAAACCTTAGAGGATATTGTAGGTAGCATAGCATTACGTTCGCGTACTAGGCTGCCATCACGCCAGAAGGTAAGATTAGCACGAGGCAACAGAAGCCCAGGATCAGTACAACGACATTTGACATCTGGCCCAATTTTCTGAACCACCTCAAATCTCACCATTCCACCATCTACTAGAAGCTCATCGCCTACTTCTACATCTGTCACATCACAATTTACCGCCTTTTTCTTATCATGGTAGCACCACATATAGAAGTGCAGAAACAGTGATTTTGAATGCTTATTGTGTATCACTTGATTAAAAATGTATGCTTTTTTAACCTTCAGCGAAGCCACCGTAGCTCACATTGATGGTGTTTTCTGGAAGAGCTGAATCAAAAGCTCTTACACTGAAAGTCCATATTTCACCATCCTGTAAAAAAAATGGAAAAAAAAAACCTCAGAAATGTAGCCTTTAGACGCAATAACAGCAAGTTGAGAGTAACAAAGTAAAAGACTCAATTTGCTTCTCAAGAATGAAAGGTACAGCAAGCATTCTCCAACAAAATGCTTTTCAGAATGAGAGATTTTAAGCTTAAACATATCTTAAATTTTGGAGCTTGTAACATATTTGGAGATATTTGTTAGACCATCTTCGGAATAAGTTCTTAACTTTTATGAATAAAACAACCAAGCTCTTACAGCTCATATAGTGTTTCTAGCTTAATATAGTCATAACCTTGCCGACAATGAGGCAAACTAAAACGCATATATAGATCTTAAATTAATGAGAGAACCTGTTGAGTGCACCTAAGACTATTTCCTACAAGCTTGAATACGAAGCACCACAAACTAATAAATCAAACCCACAATACTTTGGCACCATTTATATGGAAATTATACCTCGAATTCTGTCATGAATCATGAAAGCTGATGCAAGGTTTTTTCTGATCATTACACTAATAATCACAAAAAAAAAGAAAAACCTTCTGAAGCTGCACTCCTGCTTTCCCACAATCAAATCTTTTTACCAACTATATCATACTAAAGTACTAGACAACACCAGTCCCATTAATATGGAGCATATAGAACTGTGTTCTCTTCTCAAACATGTCATGTCATCCCAAAATCGACAACCACGTTGAAAAACATCACAATTTTTGGGTAATCGACTTTATTTTTGTTCTAACACCAAAAAGTTAATTTTTTTTCTTCAAAAAATGGCATCAAAATCAAATCAACTTAAAGTGAATATAATTGTACACTCACGATATCACTATCAGTACCTCAGCTTTGACCGATGAAGCACCACCAAGATCCCCCATGTGAATCTCACTGCCCTCCGTATCCATCATAATCGCCACCGCATACCCTTTCTCCTCATTCAATCTCCTTACACGCTGAATCACTTCCCGATGCCACTCCCTAGTGCCGTGGCACATATTAATCCTCGCCACATTCATCCCGCCCACGGCAAGCGCCTCTAGTTGCTCAGCCTCACAAGTGGCAGGTCCAATCGTGCAAATCAGCTTAGTCCGCCGCGTGCTCCGGAACCCGTTCTCCTTCAGCTCTGCCTCTGTCACCGAATCAACTTCAATCGAGCTGGAATCAGACACGGCCGGAAAAGAAGTGGCGGTTAAAACTCCCCCCGCGCCATTTTTGGAGGTCAAAATAGCAGGTCTCGAATCCGACGCAGAGGCTTTGATACAAAAATTAGAGGTTTTGCTAGGGTTCTTGGTGAGGGCGAAACGAGAAACGGCATTTGAAAAAGGGGGGGAGGTTTTGGAGGAGGACGAGGAGATGGAAGTAAAGATGTTGACAGACTGCGCCGCCATTGAAAGGCGGAGCTCCGCCGTGAGATTTCCGGTGGAGAAATTTAGTGGAAGGTGGCGAAGAAAGCAAGAAGAGCAAGCATGAGAAATTGTCGCTGGAAGTTGGTGATTTAGAGGGACGATTTCTTGTGCGCGTTTGGCGCACGTGCATCTTAAAATAAATATAAAATTGATTCCTCCTTGGCAATTTCTCTTTCTTTTTTATTTTTTTAGTTAATATCGGTAAAATTCTACCGATGTACGGAGAAATACATATCAAACAAACTAAACAACAAACACCTTCAAGTCATGATGTCGAAGTCATGGGGCCTCCTCCTTGCCACTCGGCCAAGGATCATCCGCTTTATGGTTTTGTTAGTATTTGTTAACAAATACCTTGGTTTCTAATAATTTAATTTTAGTAAGTTAACTCTTGTAAATGTATTTAGTTATTAATTTAAATAAAAATTGAAATTTGAATTTTTAGGAATATAATTATCATTGATGGGGGTGTGAAAAAAGGCCGAACATATTCGCTAATTTGACGAGCCGGCTTGACATAAATTTAAACTTAAGTTTAAAATATTTGAGCTCGAGTTAAGCTCGAATATAATTGGTAAAAGTTTCCAGTAAACTTTGTACAGAATCACTCTTGTTAGAAAATTCAAGAACTTTTATTTTTTTTAATTATCTTTATATATAAGTATAAATAATATATTTCACAAACATATTGAAATATTAAAATTTTCAAAATTCAGAACAATAAATTTACTCATGAACTCCAACTAAAAAAACTAGAATCTGAAATGGAAAAAAAAGTTAAAATTTGCCTCTAAAATCGGAGCATTGTTTGTCACCCAACACTCATTCACCATTTAAAAAATAATAATGATATTGTTTTAAATAGGCCTTTTGTTTTGTTATAAGATTTTATGTTATATTCTACCGGATAATGATTTTTTCTCATTCGAACTATGACGATTTTTGCACTTTATCATCTAAACTTTTTTTTCTTACAGTTTGCCTCCTAAACTAAATAATTTTTTGCAATTTGTCATCTCCGATGGAAATATTCCACCGGAAAATTGCATCATGTCATATGAGAAATATAAGTCGATGTTGTATTACTCCCCTTAACGTCTCAAAAATAAACCCTCAATCAATTTCAGAAAACTTGAAGTTTTTATCACCCAATTGGAATAACGGCGAATTTGATAGATTATTTTTAAATATTCAATTGGGTGATAAAAACTCCAAGTTTTTTAAAATTGATTGAGGATTTATTTTCAATATATTGAGAAGAGCAATACAACGTGAACCTATGTTTCTTATATGATACGATGCAATTTTCCGGTGGTATATTTTCGTCGGAGATGGCAAATTGCAAAAATTTATGTAGTTCAGGAGGCAAATTGTGAGAAAAAAAAGTTTAAATGGTAAAGTGCAAAAATCACTATAGTTCGGATGCGAAAAAATCATTATCCCTATTCCACCAAAAAAAAAAAAAGATTTTATGTTATGGGGAAGATTTATTACCACTTTATGAGCAATATAGGGTAATCGAAACAAAGAGAAAGTCGAGGGGGTCGTTCGTAGTCCGTTGGGGTAGCTACCTTTTTGAAGTTTTTTTGGGGTGGCAGCGGTCCAGGCATCGGATTTTGGAGAGTCTCGGGTGGCGCGGCCGTTTCCAAATAGGAGGCTCCACCAGTCTTCGAGTTGGTTTAAAATTAATTTTGATGTTGTGGTATTTGAGAGCGTGTGAAATGGGGATTGGTGTGGTGGCAAGAGACTCATCTGGTACTTCAATGGGTTAGAAGCAATCTCATGTTCAGAGTTCAATTAATCCGGAGTATGCTAAGATGACGGATTGTTTGGTGACAGTAAAGTTAACTTGACATAAGGTTATATTCGAGGGCGATTGTCTTAATCTAATTTTCAAGTTACAAAAGTGATTTTGATGATTTCTCACTACTTAGTAATTTGATTGTTGATATTTGTAGTATTGTTAGTAGTTTTGATGATGGTTAGTTTTTTTTTTTCAACGTAATGCTAATAGAAAAACTCACGTTTCAGTTAGATATGCAGTCTCGAGTCCCTCGACTCGTGTTAATTTGAGGTGATATTCTCTATTTTACTTATGACTTTATTATTAAAATATTGAACATACAATTTTGAAATAGATTATACAGATCTTAAAATTAAAATCCAAGAACTATACTTTTCTTATTTTGGCTTATCTCTATCCTAGCCCCTCCAAAAATTATAAATACCCAAATCCACCAACCCCACCACTTTCCAATTAATATCACTTCGCTTTGGGAGTAAAAGGAAACTAGTTGATCCAACCTCTGCAAGATCACTAAAAAGTAAAACCCATATTCTTTTCTCAAGAATCAGTTTTTCTCCATCGCCAGAAACGAATCGCAGTCGTTTGAAGAAGGTGGTCCGATTTGATTTTTCATTTTCAATATTTTCTTTTTCGATATTAAGAATTTGTTAGCTATTTGCATAGTAATTTCTGTTGGATCTTGATTGGTGAGATTTCATGGTGATAATTACAGGGAAAAGATGGGGGCGCTGATGTCGAAGATGTGGTTCATGTTGTTTCCGGCAAAGGAGTACAAGATCGTGGTGGTGGGATTGGACAACGCCGGGAAAACGACGACGCTTTACAAGCTCCATTTGGGGGAGGTGGTTACCACGCATCCTACCGTCGGCAGCAACGTTGAGGAGCTCGTCTATAAAAATATTCGATTCGAGGTAACGATTTCTATTCTGTAGTTTATATTTCGAAGCGTATCGTAGCTGAAATTTTATGTGTTAATTGATTTTAGCGATTGAGCCCAAATTGAAGTTGGTATTTTGTGGGATTTCTTCTTTTTCTTTTTCTTTTTTGTAATGTTATAGATTTATCTTGTGTTTGCCTTTGACGTGGATTTTCAGCTAGAAAAGCCAAAAACAGGCATACTTTCTTTGTTGGGTTTTTGAAGAGAATTTGAGTGAATTCTTGTGGAGCTTTGTTAGTTTATATATATGTCAATTTTCATCTCTCATTTGAATATCCTAGTAGGAGTAAAAGCAGTTAGCAACATTAGTTACCTTAAGAGCTATGTAGTTTAGGTATCAATGATTTTACTTTTAGCTTTCACTAACCACCAGAATCCAGTATCCACACAGTGTGAGCATTGTAGTAAGTGGTAAATGGGATTTAGTGGAATCATTAATTCTTATCTTAATGTTTCTTGAGTCAATGATCGTTTCATTTTCTTGAAATTATGGGTTTTTTAGGATCATAATAAAATTCAATTTTCCTTTTCTTTGGAGTAAAATTGATTTTGTCCCACCTGCCTAAGTCATTCTCTTTAAAAAATAGACCTCGAGGTTACTGAATTTGAGATTGAGTGTTCTTTATCTTTTTTTTTTTCTTTAGAGTTGTTATTATAAATTTACATATCATTTGTTGGAAATTGTTGAAAGCCAAAGGTTTTGAATTTCTGCCCTTTAAAATTGTACTACACTCCAAGACTCTGCCCTTTGGAAAGTGCTCAAAGGCAATTACCTTTATGACCTGTCCCCATGAAAGCAGTACTTGAATGTAGAACTGATCTGGAGAAAGTTAGTTCTATGTAAGAATATGGTGATGTAGAGTTATAGTAGCATCATTTTATTGACATACCTCATCTGGATGATGATGAATTTACTTGTACTCTTTCATTTAAGTCACTAATGTCAATACGTTTTTTGATACTCTGTAGTGCTTGTTATGTTGTTTATGATAGAATGCTTACAGTGGAAATATTTGTACGAAATAAGCTCAAGCATTCACTTATTCAATTGGTGTGTGTCTTCCTTGGAACCAATTTCTTGACTGGGAGTCGTTAGCTGCTATTTACTGATCTCTTTATATTTTTAGATTGTAGAGGCTTGGAAGTTATATACTTCTCAGTTGCTGGAAATATTACACATTTCTTATTGAATAACCTCTAACCTCACCATCCGCCTTATTTCTGATCTCTTGTCGAATTCTTTGCTTAATCTTTTCTAGTCCGCCAAACCAGTTTCTCTTATAGAAAAAGAACTAGGGATAATTATGGTTGCCTCAATTACAGAAGATCCCCTCTATCTATTGAAATTATGATTACCCCACAAACACTAACAGATTGAGGGACTGTTTTGTAATTGGAGCTACTAAGAGGTCCTAGTTTTAATTTTAATAATAAATAGAAGGGTTTCTTTTATTGTAGTTGGATCAAACCTCAGAAGGTTTTTGGGTAATTATCCCGTTTTAATATTATTATGCTAGATGCATAATTAATGCTTTCATAGGATACAAACATAATATATGATTAGTTTTGGCAATAGTTCCTCATAAGTAGGCTACTCTCTCAAAAAAAAGCAATACTAATTTTTTTTTCTTTTTCTTTTTTTTCAATTAATTCCAATTTTTCATTGACAACTTATTATCAATTTCAAGCTGAGAAAATTTCAAAATTTTCAGGTTTGGGATCTTGGCGGGCAAGACCGACTAAGAACGTCATGGGCAACTTACTATCGTGGGACCCATGCTGTTATAGTAGTGATAGACAGCACAGATAGAGCAAGAATCTCCACAATGAAAGACGAACTATTTAGGCTTCTCCCAAACGAGGATCTACAAAGTGCAGTTGTCCTTGTTTTTGCAAACAAGCAGGACCTTAAGGATGCTATGACTCCTGCTGAGATAACTGATGCTTTATCACTCCATAGCATCAAGAATCATGATTGGCATATTCAAGCTTGCTGTGCCATAACTGGTGAAGGCCTTTATGATGGGTTGGGATGGATTGCGCAGAGAGTTACTGGAAAAGCTACAAGCTAGAAGTTGCTAAAAATATGAAACAAGAGACTTGTGTTATGGGTTAAGTGAATGAATACTGATTGTCTGATGTATCATCTAATGGCACAGATTCTGGGACTGGATATACTTGGGACAGTTGTATTGTTGTTTTTCTTGACTCTTTTGATTGTAAGAGTTGTTACACTTGATTTATCTTGGATTTATAAACGACATCAAAGTAGGTGATTTAATGGAGTTGGCTGAATTTTACATGGAACTGACTTAGGGTCCAATATATTCATTTCATATCATCAAATAGTTCAGATTTTGTCACATCTAGAATTGAAATAAACCAAAGCTATAACTAAGGTGCATAAAAAGTTCCAAATTCAAAGATTTTGGTGAATTAATGATCATGCAACATTCGACATCAATTCCTCCAAATGCTATCCGAAATCTTAATGATTTCAATCTGATTAAATGAGATTTTCTCCATAATTGAGCCTTCACTTTTTGCAAGAAAAAAAAAAAAAAAAAAAGAAGAAACAGTAAAAACATCATAGTATCCAACATCTGCATCTTGAAGACTCTTGTGGTCCTTCAAACCATCTGTCCCAGATTGGATTTATGGGACCATTTGTCCTGGAAAAGAACAACATAATAAACAAACCTTAAATAATTGCTTTAAATCAACAATCTGTTAAAAATGTTTAAAGAAACAAGCAAAGAGTTCTTACAATGGAAGTAATGGATCTGCTCTTGTTTGAATACTAATCAGCATCCTGCCAAATAAATACATGTGTAAATCAAATCTTTAAAAGACAAATTTTTAACTTACCCAACCTCCAATCCCAAAAAGAACACAGAAAAAATTGCCTTTCTTATATTAGAATTTGCTAAATATCTTGTCACTTACTCTTTGCAAGCAAATGAGGCTTTCTCCATTTTCTCCAACAGATTCAGCTCTTCCTGTATATCAAATATTAAGACAATAAATAACATGGATTATTCTGTAAATTACAGGAAACTACTGAGGCAACTTATAGATAACTTTGCATTTAACATCAAATTATTTAGTTTCTTACTTACAAAGAGCAGTGGCAGACTGGCAGCTGATATAGAGACAGTTTAACATGTAATAAGACGAAGCAGTTTCCATTAAAACGGGAAAGAAACACAATTCGATCACTCATTATGGTAACCCCAAAAAGGGAAAGTTAGCAAAATTCCAGAGACAGTGTTAAAAGTATAGGACAGTTTCAAGACTATGAAGAAGCATGAAAGTACTGCTATTCGAGGATCACCATTTCTTTAATGCTGTTATATGAGATTATCCAAAACATCTAAAATAGGTTAAAACATTTTAGAGAAAACTTCCTATCTCGTTAAAAATAACTTACAAAGACGTCTCACGAAGACTTCTTTAAATTACAAGCATGTTAGATTGATAAAAGCAAGCAAGAACTATTTCAATCCAATGATCCAAATTCCAATCACATTCATTACAGGCCTAAGTCAATTTTAAAGAGAGGAGAAACAAGAAGTCTTAAAAATTATTTTGGTTCTACACTCTTAGAACATAATAACATATGTCAAGATTAAACATCAGTTTTTCCTCTCACAAATGACAATTTACCTTTTGTGTACTAGAAAATTTCCCTTCACTCACCCTATAAATTCTTGGCTCTGTCTCCAAGTCGTGGACGTAGTTTCATAATTCAAGTCAAAAGTTGAATGAGCCATTGATTTTCAATATTATGTAAGGAGAAATAAGGGGATCACATCCAAGACAAACATTAAGAGTGAATCAGATTCTCTTAATGATAAATTTGAATATTTCTTAAAAGAACATTATTCGATTTCTTCAAAGTGGCATTACATCCAATATTATTGCATAAAAACTCATAAGCACAGATCTCATTACCCAAATATCAATTTCCTATACAAGATCACTAATACAGTCAATCACATACATAAACAAACACATCCCAATATGTATACTTTTATGCTCTAAACGGGAAGTGTATGCTTCCACTAGACTCTCCTGATATGCGGAAGTAGATAGAAAGATCCAACTACTTTGAGAAAATAAAAAATTACTTATTCATCCCTTCAAACAAACAATAAGATGACAAAATCTTAGGCAAGTAATACTTTTGTCTTCACATTCTTGTATCCTAACATGATGAAAAAACAAAAGTCTACATTTTTATCATCCTAAATTAAAACAAACAGATATGATACAAAATCAAGATTTCACATTTCGCCACTCAAAACCAGACAAAGGCAGCCCAAATAACAGAATCGGCAGGAAAAAAAGAAAAAGAAAAATCCAAAATGCTCAAATTCAAATAAAGTCAAATAGAGTCAAACCTCCAAAAATCGTGTTTCCTGCTCGAGTCTCTTCAATTCAGCAGAAATCCTGTGTTTCCCTCTTGCATCAGTTGCTCCGACAACCACTGACGGTACCTCCCCTGAATTCCCCGTTTGCATTTTTTTTTTTTTTTTTTTTCAGGTTCTAGTATTTATCTGTTTTTATATACAACGGACGAATTCCCAGAAAAATTGAGATCAACAAATGGCAGCAGCCCTTCAAAATTGAAGTGGCAAATTCAGACTGGATGCCACTTTTCCAAGTTCAGAAAGATGCTAACTTTTTATGCATCCAGTTGTAATGCTCTATCACTAAATTGAAAATTCTAAAGACCAGGGCTTCAAAAGTTTGTATTTTTGTGGATGTTAAGGTGTGGAAAAGAAGCAAAAAGTAGAAGGAAAGGAACTTTCTTGGGTGGGGGTGGGGGGTGGGGTGGGTTTCTTTTTTGGTTCTATTTACTTTTGAATTTGTCAAGAATCAAATAATGAAGTGAAAGGTAGTGAGCTTTTCTTGTTTTCTTTTCTCTTTCCTTTTCCTTTTCCTTTTCCTTTTTTGTCTCATTTTGTACCTTGTAGTTCAATCTTTAATTCATTTGAAAAATATTAATTTTTTCTAATAAGAGACTTAAGAAAGTTTTTACAATTAATCCCAAATCTCATACCAGATAGATCATTTTTTGGTGGGCATATATGCCATTTTTTATTGATTCCTCTAGAAAAGGCAAAATCAGAAAGAAATATTTCCGATATCTAATGATAAATTTGAAAAAGGGGGGTTTTGTATACAAATAATAATTCACTTACCCTAGCTTGATTATAGAATAACTGGTTGGAAGAACCGTCCTCGATTGGATCTCTATAATACCCAACCCGTAAAACATAGAGTGGAAAAAAAAACCCAACTAACCCGAATAACTAAAAGGAAATATATTAGCATGAAAGACCTATATTTATTTTCTTGATCATCTAATTCAATATATGTCCAAGTAATTGAAGTCGCATTTGTTCCCGCATAACAAAGACCATGACAAAAGCTTCAAAAAGTTTTGTAATGATTGGTCAAGGTATATATGTAGGCATATAGCCCACATTTCAACGACAATTGTATGTACACTAAAGTCTACAATACAGTATAATTAGCCAAACCCTTTTCATCATGACACACAAAAACTTCCACCATATGCAAAAAATTGTCGGAAAAAAAAAACCCTTTTCCAAAAGCCCGTTATCTTGCTGCCTAATGCCTAACATCAGCTGCACATTGCCACCAGTAATATAAATACAGATTCTAGAGATAGCTTCCCGAAAGTTAATCAATCCAGCTCAGAAGCACCCTCATCTTGATTGTCATTAGATCCACTCGTCGTTGCAAAGAATTCTATATCAGGATATATTTCTTGGAACAACTGCATATCGAAACAGAAAGAAGAATTTAAGATCACAAAAACGCACGCATTCAGTAGTCGCATTGCAAAATCTTAAAAGGGAAGTGCTTTTCTGCTTTTAGTTTAAAGAAAGCAAAAGTTATTTTGCTGCTTCTGCTTAAAAAAAGCCAGAATATAGAGCAGAAGCTTCTACATTCTTTCTTTATTATCGGACTTCCTTTTCCAAAGACTCCCAATTTTTACTACTATAATTTTTTACAAAACCAAAAGCAGAAGCTTTTTGCAAACGCTCCTTACTAAATTGCAAAATTGAGCAGACATTGAACTTGCAAACTAGTTACCTTTTCTGTTGCTTTTAGGATATCATCATGGTGTAGATGCTCGTCTGGCATTCCCGTGTAGCTGATGGAGTCAAATGAATCCTCAAACTGATTGTGATAAAAACAAATATTTCACTAATAAATTTGAGAGCGGGGTCTGGTGTGGTATAAGGAAGAAAGAAGGATAAGAAACAAACCTTAGTTAGCTCTTGAATATATAAAGTGCTCCAAAGCAAACGGGGTTTCACTTCATTATGCTCAGATGAATTCTCTGTCTCATTATTCTCGGAGTTTTCAAGAATAGGCGTCGAGAACAGTGCATTTATGGCTGCATTTAGTAATTTCTTTCCTTCTACAGCATTATTGCATGGGGCTGACAGATATGTCACAAATCTGATAATAAATTGGATAATTTAGATACCAACTAAAAGAAATTTGAATGTGGTAATGAAAGATATTATCAAGACATTTCATGAAATGGGAGATTTGCATTATGAAGAGTGACAAAGTAACTGCAGCATAACAAATTCAAATTCAGATTAGAAATTGGTGCACTTTTCACATCTAGATGAATCACTAATGGAAATAAAGGATGTAAACTTAATTTAGGGTTAATTAGTAAATATTACACTTGAACCCCATGTCAGGTGTCCAATTTACCAAGTCCCCCATGTAGCTTTCATAATTACACTTTACTCCCATTTGAGTTTGCATAATTGAGAACCCAGGCAGAACATGTACAACCTCTAAATACAAGTTGCCCTCGATTTAAACATTCTAACAAAAGTTGAAAATGTCAATTTTTTAAAGACAAATTTGCCCCTCTAGGCCCCTACCACTACAGGGGGTACTTGGTAATTCAGACATCTAAAATAGAGTTTTGAGTGAATTTAGCCCTTAAATTTGAAAATATGAAACTTACATGCCAGAGGGGCAAACAGCCACATTGCTACTCAACTGGAGTACACGGACAGAAATTAGTTGTTCAGGATATAAAGCTGCAATATATAAATAGTAAAAAAGTAAGAATTAGCAAATCAAGAGCTATTCTTGAAAGTGTCAGCACGACTAAAATAAGTAGGCTCACATCTTGGAGGGAAGAAAATCAAGCAATTAGCAACTTCTGGTTTTATGGAATTCTTTGTGATGCATATTCCACGAGCGACTTTCTCTTTAACATCTATGACATCATGAGAATTCGGCACCTGTCCCTCAGGAGCCGAAGTTGATGGAATTGTAAAAGAGGGAGCAAGAATCAGATGAGGGCTGAATAACTCCTGACCAGAAACTAACTTGACACCCTTATATTTACCACCATCCTGTGTGAAAGTCCAAATTCGTATATGAGAAATGACATAATTATCCTCATTATATCAGGTAGAAAGGAAATAACATATTAAAAGATTCATTCTAACCTTATCCATAAGGAGAGAAACTATGGACATTCGCAAAACCTGTATAAGATATTCAAATGATGAAAAGAACATTAAAGTGCACCAAAACAGAACAAAAGGAAAAAAAAAAGCCTAACATTTGTCATTGGCTATAGCAGAAAAAAGACATTTTCTATATCCATCAGTATAAAATCAAGTATCATTAACAAATATATAATATGACTCTAACGAAAGGGCAGAAGTCCATCTTCAAGACAAGAGTATCTGGTTCAACTTTAAACCATGTAAAAATTTCTTTAGGAATTACTTGTGGAACCCAGTGCGCTTTACAAGTGAAAAAACTTTCAGATGAGAAGGCAAAATACAGTCCATGGAGTTGAGACAAATAATACATCACGAAGTAATATTTATAAGAGAAAACAGTGGCAAAAATAAGATAATGCACAAATGTAGAAGGCGATAGTCATCCAAAAAGTTCAAATTATGTGAATATACTTACATATATGCACCCCTTGACTGCAGCACGACGACAAAAGGCTTGAGGAAGCTCCCCTTGACCATAAATGGGGTATATTGCAGCACCATTTGCATCAAACCTAAAAAGTCAAGCCAAGAAAACTGTCTAATCAAGGATTTCTTATCTTCCATTTGGCTTTGTGAAAACAACATCTTAGTGGGACGATACCAACCTGCCAATGGACGAGTGGTAAACTGCCAAACGATTTATCCCGGTTTTAGTATCAATAACATCTTTACAGATTTCCAGGTTTTCCTGATCATAATTGGCCAGCACTATTGCGTACAAAATAATCCTGGAGGATTAAAAACATCTAGTCAGAAAGATTTCAAACCAAGAGGGAAACAACCAGCAAACAAGACTATTGAGAACTCAGAAATGCCTATATGCATCTGAACAAAATTCAATCAACATAATAATTTGGAAGATTTCATCCATGTTTTAAGAATAAAAAGATCAGCAAACAAGACAAGTAAATAAGAACTCTCACTAACAGAGAAAAATAGAGAAATTTTGAAGAAGAATTGATCTGTACGATGTTAGCTTCTGTGACAATCCCATTTTCGTCAAGAACTCCACGAATGGACTCTCCAAATCCTCTTCAGCAATCTTATTTTCCTCATTTTCATTCCCAAAATGCCCCTGCACGAGCTTGAAGAACTTCATTAACTGATTCTTCTCGGGCAAAGACATGCTTCGGTTCTTAAAGATGGCACTCCTGGAGTCAGGCACATTCTCCAATTTGCCCTCCGCGCAGCTCATGAAGCTCGCTTCCACACTCTTGAACTCCATGTACTGGTTAATACCCGTCTTGAGGATCAAATCAATCATCGAATCGGAGCAGAGGAAGACGCGAGGACCCGCCAAATCGAGATTGAATTTTCTGGAATCTTCGATTGGTTCAGAGGTGTACAATTTGGTTTCGAGATCCTGGTAGAGAGCACGAGTCTGGAGAGGTACAGAAGCATAATCATCGGAGGATTGGGATTGTTGAGATTCGGATCCGGGTTGGGTTTGCGATTCGAGGAAGGCGACAAAGTCGTTGAGGGGTAGGGAGGCGGAGTGGGTACCATAAAATGGATTGGGATCGAGGTGGAGCACTGTTTTTCCGGCAGCGGACGCCGCGGCGGCAATTATGGACTCCGATAGGCCGGTGCCGATCACTATGAGATCGAAACTAGAGGGCTCGATCGGTGGATATGATGTAGCTTCCTCCATCACAGACTATAACCTTTCGTGAAACTTCACAGTGAATTGATTCTTGCAGATATCTCAGGGCTAGGCGGGTGAAAAACCTCGCCACGCCCCCACGAAGTGGTGCAGTTTTCCCTGGAGCTGTTAACTTTGAATTGCTTATGGAAGAAGGGTGAGATTGGAAAGAATTTGGTGAGGAGAATTCTTGCTCTTGGATATGGCGGCTGCCGTGAGTATTTGCCGGTGTCCGGTGGGGCTGGAATTAGTGTCGTGCTTTGAAGTTTTAACACTTTGTGACATGAGTTTGGAAAATACACTTTTGTCCAATTCTTTCATTAGAATTACCACAATTGCCATTCAACCCAAGTTATAAATTTCAGAAGTGCACATCGCTTTCTCTTCTCTCCACTTTTTAGGGTTTATAGCGGCCAGGGACGAAAATGGCGATTTAAGCTTCGTCATCTACATCGACTCCTCCAGTAACTGAGAATCTGCGGTGGTATACGGTATTTTTACCTTCTTTTCTTTTGTTTCGTTTTTGGCTCAAAAACCTCTAATCTTCCATGACTAATTTTCCATTAAACCTGTAGGGCATCTTCACTAATTTTGTTAAGCCAATAGATATCTGGATCAGTGTTTCATTTTCTTGTTGTTCTAATACCTTAATTGATATTGTTCATTCGTGTATACATACCTGCAATTTTATGCTACTGGATGAATGATTTGAAGATATAAAAATGGTAGTTCTCAATTCAGGACAAGGCATCTGATATTTGCAGTAATTTTTGCACTTGACGACCACAGTGCTCTTATTTTTTTGGTACTGTTGTTCCATCAAACTCTAATTCTTTTTTCTCTTTTTCTTTTTTCCTATTCTGCTGATTCTCAACCAATGTCGTGTTTTTCCTATTATTGGATCACTCCCTGTGAAGAATGTTTTAATATCGAAATAAAAGTAGTGGCCTGAATATCCATTGATGATATCATGTTCTGAGGGATTGTATAATTATGAATTTATGATTCTTTTGTTTGGGTTTTTTCTGGATTTATTGCCTCTCGATGATGATTTTTATCCTCAGTTTTTAACGTTAAAAGTAGACTGAAATTCTTGGATGAGAAGTTGGATCTGAGGGATGCGCTAGATTTGTTCTTTGGTCTTCTTTTTGATACTTACTTGAGTTCTTGATTTTATCTAATCCCTATGAATGATGCCATTGGACTTCTCCCTATGAACATAACTGATTAAGAACCCAGTTTGTGTGTTACAAACTTCCGAAGGACAAAGAAGCTATGGACGCGTTCTTCGGGTTGCCCATTGCTGGAAAAATCAACATGGTTAATATGATTATGAAAGGGAAATTGAAGTAGAATTTGATAAGTAGACTAAATTTGTGTGGTTTTGACTAAACTTTGAATCTGAGTTTGTTGTTGCAGTGTCAAATCTGTCTTTTTCTGTGTTTATGAATATGGCAGAAATTAAGGTTGGTGAACCTTTAGGGTTTGTTATTTTGTGTATTTTAATTGTTGTTGAAGATATGTTGGTAGGGTTATGATAATTGATAAATGTGGTTATAATTGACGAAGTATATTTAAATTTTATTTCAAGGAATTTTCGTGTAATTTTGATCCAAATAAGGGAGGTGCCTGTAATTCAAGAGATCTATACTATAATATATAGGAAGGAAGTGTTTGACCAAAATAAGATCGATTTTGACCAAATACTTTTTTCTGATGATTTTGAATTATTTAATTAAAATAAAAAATTCTCATTGGTTGATCTACATTTCTAACTCATGATAGTTATAAGTATTATCTTTTTAAACCTACCCACTAACCATTATCTTATCCATCTGTTTGAAACTACTTTTAAAACTACTCAAGTAAAACTACTCACTAAACTTGTGTTCTCTATTTTTCTTTTCTTTTTCTCTTTCTAACACAATTAATTTTTTGAAAAGATATGATAACTTCTATATTTCTTGCGGCGTTTTGGGCCGGTTTTGGTAAAAAAAAAAAATCCCTCTGCTGCAAGCCCTAATCGCACTAATCTCAACAATCACAGTTCGACCTCTCAATCGGAAGCAAGAAGAGCTGTAGCGAGTAGAGATGGGGCAGAATAAGAGAGAGAGGCCCAACATACTGATAACGGGAACGCCGGGGACCGGTAAGACGACAATGTCTGCGGCTCTGGCCGAGGCGACCAATCTCCAGCATATCAACATCGGTGACTTGGTTAAGGAGAAGACCCTCCACGAAGGATGGGATGAAGAGTTGGAATGTTTCGTCATCTGCGAAGACCTCGTAAGTTCTATACTTCTCTCTCTGTGCGTGTGTGATAATTGGAAGTGGAAGATGCCTGAATTGTTCGTCCTTTTCTTTTTCTTTTTCTCTTGAGAGGTGGTGGTGGCGGCAATGATTAATATTTATCCTTGAAATATATTCAAGGATGCAAATTAGGTTTCTTATAAACCTATTGTTGGGATTCATTGAAGATCGTGTATATTTTCCGTTTCGATGAAACGTCTTTATTATGTGAATCTGAGCTTATAATGAACGTTTCGTCAGCAGAATATTGTCAGAGTTGTTGTGGCTGAAGCTCTTCGAGCGAGGCACAGTAGAGATGTCAGCCCAGATAGCTCTGGGATTAAAGGTTGCAATTTTTTGCGGCGTGGATGCTCTTTGAACTTAAAGAAAATGTATAATCAATTAAAAGCTGATGGACATTTTCTATTTCCAATTTGGAGGCCACAATTCACTGTGTTTTCTGGTCTATATGGTGATCCAAGCTCGTATTGTATAAAGAATAGGAAATGTTTTAGAAACTCACTTGTCACTTGAGTCAATACTGGTGTTCTTCTTCTCGGTGCTTATGCACATCGTATGTAGATGGTTGAACTATTTTCGTACTTGCGATTTTATGAGTAGGCAATATTCCTATGTGTAAACTTTAATTAATTCTCAATCTGCTAAAATTTAGGAAATCACTTTTTACTAATACATGTTGTAATCTTGCTCGTAAATGGACTGTCTTGTGGTTAAAAATCTTTTCTGCTACTTCCTCTTTAGCTTTCACATATTTCTGTATCAGTTCCTATATGGGAGCATAATACAATGTAATATTCCCTTAGCTCATATTAATTATTTTGTGAAGGTGTGTGATGAACTTGAAGATTTAATGGAAGAAGGTGGAAACATTGTGGATCACCATGGTTGCGACTTTTTCCCTGAACGTTGGTTTGATTGTGTAGTGGTGCTTCAAACTGACAATACAGTGTTGTATGATCGTCTAGATAAGAGGTTGTACACTCTCGAATTTTTCCTATTATTTCATTTTGTTTATTCTTTGTGTACTGACCTTTCTTCGTCTATGGCAGAGGTTATACAGGGCAAAAGATCAGGAATAATATCGAATGCGAGATCTTTCAGGTTCTTTTGGAAGAGGCCAAAGAGAGTTATCGAGAAGATATTGTGGTGGCACTAAAAAGCAACTCTATCGATGATGTAGATGCAAATGTTTCGACTTTAACTGATTGGGTTAGAAGTTGGAGCACCTCATCTTAATATCAGAAATATGTTTTTAACACATACAACTATAACTTTAATGGTCTTGAGGTGAGGTTCTCTTATTTCATGCTATTGTAGTTGTACCTAAGTACTTTCTCATATTTCGAAGCCGAATTATTCATTTGTTTTCTGGTATAGTATAATTATTTTTAGTTTTGATTAATAGTTTTATTTCTATGTTATCATACATATTATTCTATAGTCAATCGATTATTTGGATTAATTTTATGATTTATAAAGTTCCTCCCTTTTTTTCTTCATGTTTCGATGTCAAATTCGTTTGTTCATGTATATATTTCATTTTTATTATGATATTCTTTTGTCTATTAATTTTTTTATTCAATAAATTATTTGAATTTCTATGTTTAAAAGTTTGATTTTCTTCTCTCGAGTATTCATTATCCCAATGCCGTGTCGTGCATGATTTTATCTCTATTTCATGTTCTATACATATATAATTTCAATATATTTTCTCATTTAAAAAATAATAGGAATGCACGCCCGGTTTTATATATTGTCTACTTTTATATATATTTTTCTTTCTATTCAGAGCTAGGTTTTGAAAGAAATTTAATTTATTTTATTATTTTAATTTTTAATGTTAATTCATTTTTATTTGGCAGACTCTTTTTTTAATTAAAATTTTATACTAGATAGTGTTTTTGTGAGATTTCAATATTTAAAGTACCTTTTATGTCTACTTATAAGTATATCATTTTGTCTTTTATGCTATATATTATATTTCTTCTCTTCATAATTTGAACATTTTTATTTGTCAAATAGTTTCTTATATGTTTTTTCCTTTCTTCTTGATGATGTTCTTTATATGGTGAAATTTAGTAGGCACCGACAAGTTTTTGTTTCTGTAGGAGGCTACCAAATTTTGTTTCTGAGTTTAATTGGTAATGTGGTATCAATATAAATCCATAATTTTATGCACTAATTTATATCAATCATTTAATTACTTCTTTATGCACTAATTGAGTTAATAACACCCTTAACAATTAACATGGACTTAATAGAATGATGACACAAATTGTACTTGTATACTACATTGAGTTTCTCTGAGGGTAAAATTATAAAATCGACTGTTACCACCAAGTTTTGATTTTTTGGGACACAAGAATTAAAATTCGCGTAAATGTCTTGTAATTTTATTTTCTGTAGTAACTTTGGGACTGGTAGATTTAATTTCAATTTTACATGCGGTATTTAGGATGGAAATTGAAACTAAATCCGCTTGAATTTCGAAACTAATTGCTACAAAAAATAAATTTAGGAGTATTTATGTAAATTTCAATTCTTGTGTCCCAAAACGTAATAACGACTGTTCCGATTTTACAATTTTTCCGTTTCTCGAGTATGAAAATGCAAGCACTTTGCATGGCATCCACGTGGCCTTTCTTGCCACGTCAGTTCACGCCTCTGTATACATCTCTTCCTTTTCTTGGTATAGTTGATAGCTGATAACTGAGACTGTAAAATTCGACCTCCATCAAAAAAAAAAAATTCTAGCTTTCATCAATCAAGAAATGTCGAATATATGTTCAATCTCATATAATCTCCTGATGAAAAGAACTATCCAAAACTACTCCTCAATAAAATCCTTTCCCACACTTTGCATACTAAAATTCGACACAGCCCAATTCGCTGACCCAATTTTCCCTTTCGTTTCCGCCCACATACAGGCGCATGACCCGTCGGCCGCCCCCGGAAAATCGCCGCCGCCGCCGCCGGAGCTGGCAGAGATAACTAATGTTTTGGAATTTGATACGTTTCCTACAGAAAAGCCTACAGATCCACCACCTTCCTCACCTGGGCCGAACCCAGGTCCAGAATTCCCTGGCCCACCAAGCCCGACGCCGCCGGTGCCGGAAAGCCCACGGCCGCCGATGCCTTCCCCGCCAGGAGGGCCGGAGATTTTCCCTCCAAATGGGCCGGATATGATACCTCCGATGCCACCGGAGCCCGGCCCACCAAACGGAACAAAGCCTGATGTTGGGCCTCCCATTATGGGCTCCGACGGGCTCGATTTTTACTAGCAAGTTTAAGCATTGGTTTTGTTCACTTCCAAGAAAAACAAAAGGGAAAAGTAGAAGAAAGTTAGCTTAGGTGTGTTGATTAGATTGTAGTGATGTTGTTAGTGATGAGTGTAACTTGTTTATTCTGAATTTTTGTACTTAGTTTATAATAAGAAATTTGGTTAAAAAAAAGGGTCGTGTATTTGATTTATATCCACTTCAATTTCTCACTATGTTCAATTGCGTTTACATACTATTTAAAAATGCGAATTGTAAGTATGTAGAAATGCGGATTGCATATGCTCCCGATGTTTACGTTTCTCATATTTATATTTTAGTCCACTTAGACGATCTATATTTAGTTAAATTTAACATAAAATATGAATTTTTTATATGACCTATATTTAGTTAAATTTAATATAAAATATGAATTTCTTAATATAAGTGACAGATAACATCATTTAGTTTAACTTATATCCTATAAATTTAGGTCTCACCACTAATTGAGAAACGAATATAACTAAATTTAATATAAAATATGAATTTCTTAATATAAGTGACTGATAACATCATTTAGTTTAACTTATATCCTATAAATTTAGGTCTCACTACTAATTGACAAACGAATATTGATTAACTTAGGGACTTATATATAAAAATATTAACTAATTTAGATATTTATATATAATAAATATATCTAAATAAATTTAAATATAAGTATAATAAATATCAGAGGTCCAAATATAATTTAACTTATTTAAAATTATTATGCGGTGGGAATTAATTGAAAAAAAAAAAGAAAAGAAAATCACTGTCAGAGCATATTTTATCTAATAGGGATTCTTTCCATGTAATACATTCGGGAAATTTAGGGACCAAAGTGCGAAGACTTAATAAAGGTTGGGGCGATGTTTGAATTTAACCCTTATGTTTATTCATTAAAGAATACACATTGAAATTTTAAAAATCTAAAGAAAACAAGATTGCCAAAGGGTTTGGTAAAGCACTTTAAATCTTAGTTTTATAAAAAAAGGCACTTAAATCTTAAAAGGTGTACAAAGTTTCCAGCTGGGAAGTTCGTCTGATTGGACAGAAACCAGGTACACTATGAAAGTACTTGAATTGAAAAGACTAGGAAATCTTCATTTTAATGGAAATCTTCATTTTAATTTTATTTTATTTTTTGGTTTCTAAAATCCATTTTTATTAGTCGAGTCAGGTCGGTTTATTCGACCCAATTGCACCAGGTGTCTTCATGATCTGACAATTGGCAATATACATATAATAATATTTTTTCTCTCTCTTTCAGTCATGTTTTCATGGTACGTGTCAACATCTGGGATACTTGGTGCAATTGTACCAGGTGCAGGGTCGAATAAACCAATCAGGTCGTACTATTAAAGTATAATTGTTTTTTTCTATCAATAGCTGCTGTATTTTCACAAGCTCTGAATCTAAAACTTCTAATTAAGCAAACATTTTGCATTCTACTTGGACCAATTGGAAGTTGAAACAGACAAACAGTGCTAGTTCCATAACCTAATGTAATGTGCTATCTGGAAATTGAATTTTCTCCATTATGAAGTAGAAGAATTATTAATCAAGCTTTTATGTTGACAGGCTACTTTTGCTAGCAAGCCAACTCAATCGAATTAATGCAACCACATATATGTATATGTTTATATGTAGGGTTGTTTCAAAAAAATATATGGACGTTTTGGAAAAACTAATTAAATTGAAGTTAAAGTTTGGAACAATAAAATCAGGGAGTATCCGAAAAAATAATTACAAAAATACTTTTAGGTAATCTATATATAATAATTCAGAACCCTTGAGACTATCCACCTAATCGTACACGTGGATAGCCTCAATGAATTTTATTTTGTCATGTAATTAAATCTATTAATTATTTTCATATTTATCCAAAAGAATGAAAAATTTTGTATAGATATGTTAGTTACAAATCTAATTCAAATTAAATTATTATTTATATTTTCATTATCTATATATAAGAGTCCTACAATATTTTTATAAATAAATTAATTTTAAATTATATTAAACAAATTTTAAAAATAATTAAGTATAAAAATAAAAGAAACACTATAATATCGTTCAAATTAAAATAAATAATTTTAAAATTTTAAAGCAAACTGATTTCTTAAAATAAAAAATTAATTAAATAAATAAATACTTTATTAATAAATTAATACCCGTGCTTGGCACGGGATTTTAACTAATAGAAAAAATAATTTAGAGATTGAAAAAATACCGGGAAGAGTTTCTAATTAATTAATTAATTAATTTCAACTTATTATGAAGCAAAAGCATTAAAACACAGCATTTTCTTTCAATATATTTAGACATAAACCAGAAAATATTTTGTTTTTGAATTTGTAAACACTCTGCATAATTTTGTCTTGCATTATTGACATGATCGATCAACTTGGTTCAGAACTTTTGTTATATCGAATTTCCAATTGATCTCTACGAATCTATAACTCTAATTTCGATTGATCTGATCAACATTTTTAGCTTCTTTTATGCTTGGTTTTTCCTTCAAAAACGGTCATCCCAAATGGGATTGTTGGCTAATTTAATTAGAAAATTAGCTAGCTTGGTCATTGGCTCATTGTCTGTTTGATGATTTCGATGGTAAAACTTATATTTCTTTTACGAAAGGACTTAGTCGAAATTTCTTGGTCTTTCTCTCCTCATCATGTAATCGCTACAAAGTTGCAAAGAAATTAGGATAGAGTTTCCATATTTTTTCGGGCAAATTAATTCCAGCAAGCATAGACTATAATGTTATTTTCAGCTGTCAAATCCAATCCGGAAATTTCATAAGAACATCAATTCAGTGTTTTACGACGTAGAGCTGAGGTATGTGAAATATGGATACAGTGATACGGACACGACATATGACCTCGATACGGTGATAGGATTTTTTTTGACATTTTACACTAGAAAAATATCCGACTCAGGTGTCCAACACGGTGTCAGACACGACACGATACGACAAGATATGATTTTTAGAAGTCTTCGTATATCAGAGGTCAACTAATGTGTGTTTTCATAATAACACCAAATTTAGTGTTTTTATATGTTTAAAACGTGAAAATGAGTTTGACAGACTAATATGTAGTGACATAAAAGTAAAACTTTAAGGTATCAAAAATGAGTACATTAAAAAAAAACTGTAGATACATTAAATTTTAGAAGTTTTTACTTTTACTTACCTTAAGAGTAGTTGTTGCAAATTAAACTGAGTCAATATATATAGAATTAAGTTTTTGTTCTTAAATAAGCTATTAAATTTGCAATAATCTCATAAAAAGCTGGTATCTTGAATATAATTTTCTTTTGGGAGAAAAAAATGAGGTAAAGATTGAAATGGAAAAAAAAGGCCGGAAATATAAGTTGTACCGAAAAAAATTATTTTTCTTTCAAGTTTTTGGAATTTGCAACCTGAACTATTTCAGGCTTATAATTGCAATACTTTTTATTTTTTTGAATTTGCATGCAACCTAAACTATTTTGCTTTTTAATTGCAACTTATGCTAACAGAGTTGGGGAGTTCTATCATTAGTCTCAATTGTAGGTGACTAATATTAGTCACCCATCATTCTAACCATTAGATCTAATACATATAATCTTAGCCGTTTAATTTTTCTTAAAATTAAAATATATTTTCTTAGTTTTCTTTAAGTATCCACCCATCAACACTATATCTTCAAAATTTAAACTCAAAAATAAAATGACAAATTTCAATAAATTGGTGAGTTTTTGTAAATTTTTTTTAATTTTCTTTATTCTTAAATGATGTAAGGAGTAAAATGACATCCATATTGCTATATTTAGTTATTTCTATAAAAATTTTATATTTTTTTCCTAAAAATACATTATATAACCATTAAAATTCTAAAAATATATTACAGTTATTAATCTGAATTACATGACATAATTATTTATTTTAATTAACAAATTTATTTATATTCATTAAATTATGTAAATATTTCATAAAAATACCTGCTTGAAAAATTAAATAAAGTGAATATTATATATTGATTTAAAGTTAAATATAAAATTATATCATTTAGTTATATGCTAATTGAATAATTAAAATTAATTTGTCCATAACTATATTCATAACTTTATGTTAATCAACTTTCGTTAATTAAATTAATAATAACATAAAGTATCTAAGATTATAATATATTTATTTTATATTAAGAAAAATTGATCATTAATCATGTCGTTAAATTTAACGTTAAATTTAACATGCATAAAGTATGTACTATATAAGTTGAATCAAAAAACGAGTGTGTTTTATATGGATTATTATTATTATTTATTTTATGTTATCATTATTATTGATAGCATTTATTATAAAATATTATTATATAATTATATTTATCTCACATCATAATAATAATGTTGACTTAATAATTAGTTTACTTTTTAGTAAATACGTTTAATTAAAAAGCATCTTAATATGGTGTAAATTTTCAATTAATTTTTTAATAAAATATTTTTGTCTAAAAATAATGAATTATAGTCTTAAAAATATTAAAGGATAAGATTAACTATTTTAGTAATATATATCTATATGGACACATGGCATTATTTTAAGCTATAACTAATGTTAGTCACCTACAATTGGTAACTAACCATAGAATTCCCCAACAGAGTTTATCAACATTTGCAACCTTGTTGGCTTTCAAAAATTAGGTTGCGAATTCAAAAAATTTGAAAAGGTCAGGTTGCAAATATATTCAAAAAAATTAAAAAATTCAGATTAAAATTAATAACCTAAAATACTTTAGGTCAAAAATTCAAAAAAATTAATTGAAAAATTCAGATTATAATTATAAGCTAATTTAGGTTACAAATTTTTAAAAAAATAAAAAATTTGGATTATAATTATAATCTAATTTAGATTACAAATTCAAAAAAATTAAAAAATTCATAGTACAAATAATTTTTTCCTCTACGTTGTATTAGTTTTTTTGGTCATATCTACGTTGTATTAGTGTATAAGTACAGATGTTGTTCCTCGTCAAGCGAGCCCAAAGGCATGCAAAACCGCGTTGACAGCCAAGCACATTTATGTCGTTTAGATGTTGTAATTATATATTAAATCATTCTTTTTTAATTAATTAATGGTGCAAATCCTGAGGTAATTAAAGTATTAAACTACTTTAACACACTTCCCGAAGCTCTAAAGCTGTTTATAGTAATTATTAATTAATTAGTATCATTAATGCGGCACATAACCCAACTTTAGTTGCTTGGTTGGAATGTTTAAATGTGGAGGCTGTATGTTTTTGTGGTTTTATGCTACACAAATTTCATAACCCTATTCAATATTGCATGAATCACAAGGTTTTATAATTTTGGGATTTTATTAATCTTGCCAACTGTCAAGGGGCTAATTAATCTATAGAGAGAAAATTGCTATGATATATTCTCAATTTACAATAAGAATATTGATGAACAATTAGGTTTTGGGGGAAGTGGTAATTTTGAAACATAGTGAAAGTAAATGTAGTCGATTTTGTAGAAATTAAATTAATATATAGACTTAGAGAATTTCGTCACATAACTTAATGGGTAATAAGTTATTTTCTAACTTGTACCAAAAAAGGAAATTATTTCTTAGCAAAAGATGAAGTTGTCGTAACTAAAACGATGTATTAATTAGTTGCTCACTTTATTGCTTATTCGCGAATATTACAGTTTCGGCTAACGTTATGTTTGGAACATGTTTCAATCTTCGCACATGATCTTATTTTTTTTGAGTTGAATGTTTAATGTAGTTGTTCTCGTTGAGGAATTTTTATTTTTAAAAAATTAAGATAAAAAAATGATGTATTAATTGTATTTTCTTATTGTGGTTAGAGATTTGATAATATTTTAAACATCTATGTATATTCAACATGTTCTTGTGACAATTTAAGAGAACGATTTAGGTTAGTTCCTATGAAACATGCACACGAATATAGCGATACAGATACGATATGATATAGATATGATGATACGAAATTTTTTCGATATTTTATAATAGAGAAGTGTCTGATATAATATCGGACACCAACACGAGACGACATAATAGAATTTTTAAATTGTCCGTGTATATCATAACTTATATATAATGGCTTATGTTATGCTCTGAATATAGAATGACACCATACGTTGTTGGTCATGCAGCCAAAAAATCAGAGTAAAATTATTTTTGTGGACGAAATATAAAATATGATTTTCTAATTATTCAAGAAACAATTGGAATGCATATTTACGATGTAAGATTTGTATAAATCAATCGCCAAATAGTTATAGTTTAGCAATTCGGTGTCATACTAGCAAGTATGCAGCTTCATAGTTAAGTTTTTGGGTGATAGAAAGGGTTAATGTTTTTGCATATATATATAGCAAGGGCTCGTGCGAGCAACGCAGCGTGCCGTTTGGGAGTTTAGTTTTTGGGTGGCAAAAATGCAAAGTACACGCCTTCCCATATATACTTTGAATGCTCAATGTTCCCTACCCATCAAGCCATACAGCTGTTAAAATACATAATTAATAATTTACATATTCATTTTCACCCAATGGTTATATTTGAATGTACCATTATTGCAACCAATGCAACTGCAACCAACTAGCTAGGTCTTGCCTCTCAATGGTAATTTGGTAGTGGAATTAGCTAAAGCATCAAACGAGCCGAATCTAGTCAAGTCTTGATATTTTTTAAGGTTCGAGTTTGAGCTCAAATTTATTGATTTATGTCCAAATCTAACGAGTTCAGAAAAAAGAGTTCGGGTTTGGTCCGAAACACATTTAGATCGAGATTACTAATTAATTTTATATGTTTAAAAGGGATAATTATACTTACACTTCCTCGATTTAGGTGTAAATACAACAAGACCCCCTATATTATTGGAAATTACAGGTAGATCTTGTTACTCTAACGGAAACCTAAAAAACTTAACGAAAATTTGTAAAATGACTAAATTACCGATAATATATTTGTTATAGTGTTTGCTATACATGAAATGAACAAAGTGATTAAGTTGTTGTCCAGTTAATAAAACGTTAACATCTACTTAGAAACAAGAAAATGAATAACGATATGACCTAACTGTTAGACAGAGCCATAGTCGAGGGGATGCCTCATATAATTTCCAATTATAGTAAAGGGAGTCTTGTTATATTTTTTCCTAAGTGGAGGGGTGTCAATGTAATTATCCTTATTTAAAATTCATGAAGGATATTTATATCCCCTCGTTTGAATGTGGCTGTCAGTGCATAATGATATAATGATAAGGGAAAATTTAAGGGAACAGTATATTTGAAAGGTCAATAGATGAGTTGGCTTGCATTGCTAGCTAGCTTGAGAAAATGAGTAGGTTATTACAATACCTATTTAATTTGTCGTTCGTCAAGAGACATTTGCCCATTTCTATAAATTGTTTAAGCTACACTGGCAGAAACAACTTTGTTTTTACCCATTCATATCTTGTTTTTTCTAGGGTTTTACAACATTTTATACTGCATTCATAGTTGTTAAAAAATCGTGTCTAGCTACAATTTCTAGTTTTGGATCCAAATCTAATACGAAGTGTATTTGATTTCATTGATTTCCTTATCAACCTAATAAGGGATAATTAGCATTGAGTAGTTGTTAGATTCACGTTTTACCTTAATTAAGTTACGTTGTAAACAAGTTTGAGTAGGTAATTAATATTTAGAATATAATGTTTGAGAAAAGACGACTATCTAGCTGTTTTCAGCTTATTCTTGACTATTTCAACTTATTTTAAGCCGTGACACCAAAATAGAACACTCGATACAAATCTGGAAAATATTTTTTTTAGAGTTTACAAATATTAATTACCTAAATTTAGTGTAGTTTTGATACCCAAGAGTTCCATAATGCTTTTTCTTTTTCTTTTTTTTTTTTCTTGTTTGGTTGATTCAAAATATTCCACTCAAACAGTGGCTAAATTTTTTCTTAGATATGGTCATGATTAATATATATAATAATACTTTTATAGACCAACTGTAATCACAACCATCAGACTCTTGACTCATCATTTTCATATAGTTGTTGGTAAACTTTAATGAAAATGGGATGCATTTACAAAGTTGTTTAATTTGTCCCATTTCCATTCTACAAAAACCCCACCAAGGATTCAGCTGCAGCTATTGCTATACACATCTCTCTCTCTCAATCTCTCTCTCTAGAACACACAAAACTTATCACCTGCAGAAAACCCTCTCATGGCAGAGATGCTGAATCAAGAGCAGATTGTTGAGTTTCAGGAAGCCTTCAGCCTCTTTGACAAAGATGGAGATGGTAATATATATAATAAGCTTTCTTGATTTCTTGCTCTTTATCACACACGCACACACACGTTTCTTGATATATTAATTTAACAAAAGGAACTGCAGGTTGCATTACAATAGAAGAATTGGCTACAGTTATCAGGTCTTTGGATCAAAATCCAACTGAGGAAGAACTTCAGGACATGATCAATGAATTCGACTCAGATGGAAGTGGGACTATAGAATTTGATGAGTTCTTGAATCTCATGGCCAACAAAATGAAGGTATATATATATATATATGTGTGTGTGTGTGTGTGTGTGTCTTTGTATGTCCCTGGAAATTAATAAACAGTTTTAACTGTCTGCATGACGGCAAAATTTATGCGTGGATTTTATGTTTATCAGGAGACTGATGCGGAGGAGGAGCTTAAAGAAGCTTTCAAAGTGTTTGACAAGGATCAAAATGGTTACATATCAGCCAATGAGGTTAGTTGTCAATATAGCGAAAATAGGGATAAACTCACATAAGACATATCTGAAGTTTGGCCTAATTACACAGAGATACCTTGAGGTTTGAAAAATTGCATAAACATACCCTGAACTCTAACTATCGTTAGAGAACCTTAATGAAAAAGAACACCTTCAAGTTATATTCAATAGGATATGTTTCTGTAATTTCCCAAACCTCAAGGTATGTCTGCGTAATTAGACCAAACCTCATGGTATGTGAGCATAATTATCCCATTAAAACAAGACTTTAGAATTGGGATATAAATCATAGCATTTTTCTAGTTCAGTTTTCACATGTCAATTGATCTGTCAAATTCCCTGTCAATTAATTTTATAAAAGGTCTTCTCTGTTTCATGCAATGAACTCTACTATGTTTAAACTAAGCAATGCATTTACCTCATTTTTTGGAACATTTTTTTAACTTTGAATTTTTTTATTTTTTAAATCATCTGCAGCTCCGGCACGTGATGATTAATCTCGGCGAAAAATTAACAGATGAAGAGGTGGAGCAGATGATCAGAGAGGCTGATTTGGATGGTGATGGACAAGTTAATTATGATGAATTTGTCAAGATGATGATGACTATTGGATAAAGCTTGTTTATCTCAAGTTTGGTTTTTGCTACATTTATCTCATTTTAGGCAAAAAATTTCACAAAAAGTAGGATGAATTTAGTTTTCGTAGTACCGATGTCGAATAGATTATGATTATTTAATGACTGTATTCTTTAATTTTTAGTTTAATTTAAATGGGAATTTCAATGTGTAGCTCAGTTTATATCATTATTAAGATTGCATTCTTGTCATGATTCAGTTCATTGGATTGACCCTTTAGTTTAGGAAATATTCTTAATATTTCAGAAGTCAGAATCTTCCTAAGTTCTCTGAGGTTCATGAACAAAGTACATATCATGTAATTAAAGAAATAATTGCATGAGAATCTCCATGAATCTCTCTTTTCTGTACAGAAAATTATCAAATAAGTGAGGCATCCAAAAAATTCCATCTTATCTTCTTACTTCAAGATTGGATCTCACAAAATCTCTTTTTGCTTCACTTTCTGGAACTGATTATATATATACGGGATATTACACCTGAACCCCCTGAGGTTAGGCTTAAATACAGCTAGACCCCTGTGGTTTGAATAATTACACTTAGACCCCCTAACGTTATCACCGTCAGAAAATCCTAACAGAAGTTATGAATTGTCTCTTATACCCTCACTTTTTAAATAGTGTGTGGTGTGGAGAAGCTAGACAATTTTGATGAACATATACACTTAATCAAACAACGTTTCAGAATCATATTATACACAAATAAAGATGGAAAATATTACAATCATGGCAGTTATATATGTATGCCACCTTGAACATCTCATTTGTCTCTCCAAGCACTCAAAAATTACGAAAATCAACACCAAAAAGAAAAAAGAAAAAGTAAAAGTCAGCCAAAGCTGATTATAATTGACTCTCAGTGAATCTTTGCGTACTCTCAAAAAACCTTGAAAAACCAGATGAACGAAACCGACACGAGAAAGAAATCATGCAAATGAAGTGTTTTTTTAGCAAAAGACTATGATTTAACTGATTGCTGTTGTGCAGCAAAGGCATGTAGCGAAAAGTGAGGACCTCGGCTTTCGCCTCCCATATCCTTTAGGTGAAATTACATCGATATCCTCTCTTGACGGTGAGTTTGCCTTCAAGCCATTCTCTTGCCCAACTAAGTTTAGAGATGGAATCCTTAAACTTTCAGAAGTGCTTCTTTCCATTGTAATAGTCTTCTCTTCCACCTCAACTTCTTCATATTTAGTATTAGTCCCTAAAAACTCAGTTTGAACACTTCTGCTCTGGAATCTCAGTGCCGAACAACTCGACAAGCTTCTCATTGCAGATTTATTGTCCTGATACAAAAGCGGAGTTTGATCAGATTCTTCACACCTGGCATTAAGCCCGAAATCGAAGCTCGGAGATTTTCTCAGCTCAACTTGTTCAATAAAGCGCTTTTCTCGACTTTCGTCTCCCTTAGTTGGGATTTCGGCTTCTTCAGGAAGACGGGGCGAACAGAGAGCTAAGGGCGCACATGAGCTTGTATCATTAATTATACTGCAAAGGGCCTCATCAGTATTGTCATACTCAACCACTTCTTTTATTTCGGATAAAAATTGCGGTTCGTCTGACTCGCATTTGTCCATAATACTTTCTTTTTTTCTTTCATTGTCATTTATTTTCAAGAACGGCTTATCCTCGTTCTCGAGTATAGTCTCATCTGTCGACTTGTCTTCTTGTTTCTCAGCCATCGGTATTGCATCTCCCGTTTGGTTTACTTCATTAGTATTCTTAACTTCATTAGGCCGGTTTTCATCAACACAGCTCATATTATCCAGCACGTTTTCCATTAGTTTCTCTTCATCAACAGCCAAGAACTCATCTTTTTTCTCATTTCCTGATAAATCTTGTGAACTAGTCTCTGGAAGACCATTCTCAATGTTATCAACACTATTGATCATGCCGTCGTCTTCTTTATCCACGCACATTTCTAGTAATGGGCCTTCAACAATCCCCGTATCAGCCACATCATGTTCATTGATTTCTGAGTTTTGCTCTACTTCAGCGTCAACAAGGTGATCTTCCTCCTCAACGTGACCAGAATGAATCAATCCAAGAGTTTCATCAGTCTCTTTGATGATCATACTCTGATCTTCTTGTAGCTCTGAGGGAATATTGTCAGCTTCATGTGGTAAAATGCTTGAGATTACGATAGTTGACGAGGACTTTTGTTCCGTATCTTTCTCACTTGTACGTATCTCCCCTGTTGAGGGATTTACAAGATTTAAGTGTAGGAAAAAAGAATAGGGACAAATTACAAATAACCCCCTGAGGTTTGCATCGTTTCCGAAAAACACCTTGTAACCTTGAAAATTATGAAAACACCCCGTGCTTGGAAAATTATAATGTAAAACACCCTCAAACTAACGAAAAATCATTCACTCAAGATATGCATGTTTTGTAACATATACCACCTAAATGTACATTTCAGCCTATAAAAGACATATTTGCCCTTGCCGGACTTTCCCTCGCGTGCCTTGCCTCATGGTTTTAGTGAGGGCAAATATGTCCTTTTTGGGCCAAATGTGCATTTAGGTGATCTTTTACAAAACCTGCATACTTCAGGTTCTGATCTGCAACAGAATAAAGTTTAGGTGGTTAATTAAATTTAAAAAAACTTCGCGCATCACTGAACTAACCATTTAAAGTGCGTAGCTGATCATGAACTTCATCACTGAGTTTAGTTATTCCGTCCTCCAAATTCGGCTTCTTCGTCTCCACAAAGGTGCTCGAGACGTCATGTAAAGCATCCGGTCGAGTTTCACAGCCATTAACTAATCCATTTGCTTCTTCCAAACCTTTTAAATTTACACATGCAAGTTCTCAAAATCACGAATCAAATCGAATATATTACCACAAGTTTTTGGTTTTTAACTGACCTTTTTCTCCAGGAGGACTTTTATCAGCTTCATCATCATCATGAGAATCTTTCTCTTGAAATTCTTTATTTTCATCATCTTCAGAAAGTTTCTTGTTTTCTTCTTTCAAATCATCTTGAGAACTAACTTCTTGTGCTTTCTCCACTGCCTCATTGGCAGTTTTCTCTTCTTCTACAAAGAACGAAAGCATGATCGATAACTGTGATAATTACCAAACAATAAATCAAAGAAATAAAACTCAATTATATGATCATACCTACTATCCCTGATGTATTTTGATTTCCCATCTGATCTTTTCGCATGTTCAAACCGATCCTAGTCCTGCAAGACAACATATATCATGATCTAAACATTCGTCCGAAGTTTAAAAAAATCATTAATATTTGCAATAAATTCTTACCATTATGAGATGCTGATGATGATGATCACAGAGATTTTGACAAGTTGATAGCTATAGAAACTTTAGGATGACAAGCTTTAATGCAGCAGCATTGCCATTGCCAGAGTGTTTGTACTTGATTAGTACAGCCACTTTATTACACTTATGTTTGCTTAAAGGAAAAGGCTTCACTTTCAGACATTTGAAGAACAAAAAATAAGGTTGCTAAGGATTAGTTTATATCCTTAGATATTGATATTCTTGCAATGATGAAGTTTCAAGTAAACTAATTAAAAGTTCATATGAGGGTTGGCTTAAGATATTTTTATATTAATGTTCTTGATTTGTTTAAAGAAAAATATTAATGTTTCTTTCGGGCCGGCGACAACTGAGAGCTTTTCTGTATATTTTCTTTAAGGATTACACTTTTCTTTTTGATATTATAACAATTTCATATAATGAAAATGGACCTGGTTTGCAACAGACCATCCTATCCAGGATCAATGAATGGCTAATTAAGTTATAAAAGAGTTTAAACATTAAAACATTTATACATTAGTGATAGAAATGATTATAGGCAATATTAACTAATTTGGTAATTCTTTTTTTTAAGGAATAAATTTCATCTTTTCTCAAGTCCAGGCAATTATGGACTTATGGTGGAGCCTGAAATTATTGTTCCAATAAAGATTTCTTGAAAATTGAATTTGTGGGACTATTCATAAGTTTTTCTTAATGTTAAAGGTTAAGAGTGGCCTCAAACTCATCATAAGCATCCAATATTTTGGTGTTCATGTCTGATTCGATGCAATGTATTCTTAATATAATATTATTCATTTAATAATTTTATGTATTTGATGAGTTTATAAAAATAATTTAAGATACTCTTTGTTTGAAAGTACATTTTTTTTCAACTTGTTCATGAAAGCAATCTATCGTAGGTTTCGTTACAAGTTTTGTTATATGTATTTGACATTATTGTTTAGGGATAATTACACTTACAAGTTACACCCCTCGACTTAGGGGTAAATACAGCAAGATCCCCTCTATTATTGGAAATTACAGATAGATTCTCTAATCCTAACGAAAACTTAAAAAACTTAACGAAAAATTATAAAATGACTAAATTATCAATAATATTTTTGTTATAGTATTTGCTATATACGAAATGAGCGAAGTGATTAAGTTTTTGTCGGGTTAATAAAACATTAGCATCTACTTGAAAATAAGAAAATAACTAACGACATGATCTAAGTGTTAGACAGAGCCATAGACGAGGGGGTGTCTCTGTAATTTCCAATAGTAGAGGAGGTCTTGCTGTATTTACCCCTACGTCGAGAGGATGTAAATGTAATTATCCCTTTTTTTTAACTCAGAAAGATAGAAAAAATCAATTAATATAAATTGCATTTATAGTGATGAAAATTGTCATCCTTAATTTCTTAAGTTTGATGGTTCCATTTATCAGAAATAAAAACAAAACAATTGAGAAAATAAAATAAACATAAAATAAAGAAAAACTACATGCACATATATATGTAATTTTATAAATTATAGGATGTGTATAAAAAGTTTTAAAAAGCAACACGAGAGATTTGTGTTATTACATATAGTTACAGGGGAGGGAATTGTAATAGTTCTGAAAGTATTTGACTAAGATTTAGAAATCTCACAAACTAAACATGACTATAAACAGCAACCAACCTTCATTCTCTTAGCAGAAAACACACAATGTGCACCATTCTCAAGTGCTATTACCAGCAATGTTTTATGTTACAACGAGGCAGAAACATTTTCCGATACATTTCCCGCCTCTCGCACGGCACATTATTGAACTAGAGAAAACTTGTAATCAAGTTTTCACGAAATCACACACTTATGGTACAAATGGAGGTATTAAGGTTTCTCCCAACATAAATATTGTACAAAGGTATTACTTATTTGAAAAGTAATAATTTCAAGCTGGAACAGCTTCAGCAACTCTTCCATTCTCAGAAGGAGCCAAACTGTCGTAATATTCGACCAACACTTTCCAGCCACCTGGACATATAAAACCATCGGGAGGGCTCTCTTTGTTCTTAGCAAGGGCCCGCATCTGGAAAAAGACGGAAAGTTAAAAAAAGAAAGAGCAACAACCTAATAAGGTTAATGCAAAAATGAGTGAACTGCACCAAATCCTCTTATGTTCTAGCTAATGAACATAAAGAACACATTGAAATTTAAAATTTGCATAAACAAAGATCCATGTATCTCATGCATGTTGTCCACGGAAATACATGCATTTCTTATGAACAATTACTTTTCTGCCCTCAAATTTTATTTTTGGTAATTTTTCTTCCTTCTCCAAATCAGAATAAATGTACATTTTTAGTTTCTTTTCTGTTACAAGTCAAATGGAAGGATGTGTAAGAAAATTTTGTTGTTGGCATGGTTTTTATCATGAGAATTTTTTTGTTACAAGGATTTTATCTACATCTGCCATAACAAAGGGGTTGCTTGCAATTAACTATGCACACCTTAGCATTCTTTGAATGTTTTTCGCGTTTATCATCAATCTTTATAGCAACCCGATCCTGTTTCCAGTGATATAAGAGAAGGAACATACCTTAGTGCCTGATATGAAAAGAAAATCTTGAGCCCTGGATGGATCGAAGAATGCCATTTTATTCTGAGTCTTGTCATATGCAGCAACCTGAAATAATTCACAATACCTTATTCAAGGACCCCCCTTTTTGTTCCCCCTCAATTGTCCATATATACCATGAGGTAAAGAATTGCTTGTTTACCTTGAAGGGCAGGATGTTGAGTCGCTCCAATCCAGGAGCCATGCTCAGCACTTTCTTTCCATGATCAGCATCATAAAGATCACGTTTCTCAAGTGGATGGCTCATACCAGCTGGATCACGACCAACTATATAGAAGTTGGCTCCTGCATTAATCCTAGCCTTTGCATGCCATTGTACTTCAGTTGGGCCCGCATAGTGCATGGGAGATGGGAATATAGAGACAACTGTAGTTTCAGGGTCCAGAACGCCGTCTTCAAGCACCTAATAGAGTTAAAGAACATAATGCATATAAGCATATTGAATTTCAGGCATTCGAACTATGTGTGTTTTTAAAATTTGCCACATAAACTATCCTTTGTGACACTATAACCCCGGATAAAGGTTAGATTTTGTGGAATTTGCATCCAAATATGCTTCACACAATGATTTACTATTTAGATTGCGTGTTTCACACATTGACATCTTGAGTGATGGAATCCCACCACAAAATATGAATAAATGGCAATGTTGAGAAGGATACAAGAAGAACACTTTCATCTAAAAGATATAATGTTCGTGACACTGCACACTTAAGTCGTATATGTGCTTTTACATGATTTCATATATTGCTTTTTCCAATGACATATTATGGGGGGACGTACATTGGATTCTACAATCACACCATGAAACTTTGCCGTCCAAACTAAACATTACTATCCAAACTAAATGTGTTTTACACGTTATGTGATGGAATCTTGCAAAAATATTCCGTCCTATAACTTAGATGGTAAAGTGTAACAAAAAAGAGTATAGGTAATAACATATAAAAACGCGCATAGTTTGGATTGAAAAAAGTATTTTTCACTTATGTAATGGAACTTTGTGAAAACGCTTATAGTCTATATCATGCTTATAGTATCATTTTTCACAACTCATGTCCTCATTTCCATTCCAGTTCAACACACAATTCACTTCTATTATCAATCCATATTTATTTATTTTCAAGTTGGAAAAGTCATTTTTCTCACTATTTTTATTTAACAACCAAACATGTTGAGAATTTTGGATATGTTTTCTTTTCTTGACCTTAGTAAATTCCTAGAACTGTTAAAGGACTACTAACCTTTTCATGTTGCTTCATTCTCCAACTAAGCGGCACATCATCAGCTTTGGTATATCCTCCCAACGGATGAAGCAACAGAACAGGATTCTTATATCCCATCTCAAGAAGCCGACGCCGTGTGTCAGTCATCAACAAAGCATGCCCATTGTGAACGGGATTTCTCAGCTGGAAAGCAAACACCGCATCGGCATTGCGCCTCTCAAACTCATCCCGTAATTGTGCAGGAGAAAGCCGGAAACGATCAAGGCCATCGTTGTAATTAACGGGATTTATAACCTCTAAATCACCACCGATGAGCCAGTTTCCAGCTTGGGTTATAGTTTCCTCAACGTAGGGTAGACCGGATGCCGTCGTGCCCCAAGTTCTTGCTATTCTTTCTTCTTTGTTGTGTTTGTATATCTCAATGCTACAAGTATAATTTAGTTGAAATGGTAAATATTGTGAATAAATAGTTAGTTATATCACTTGTGTGTTTGATAGAGCAAAAACAAAATCAATATTGTTGAAGATGACTATGCAACCATCTTCCTTTCAAAATTACAGACACGTACCTTAGAGGTGCCAGGTAAGGCGCCAAGATAACAACTTTGAAACGAAGAAGGGTACTAACTGTAATATAATTTATTCTTGAGGGGTATAGATGTAATTTATTGCTTTCATATACAAAAATCGAATCGCACCCAAAATTTAATATTTCTGATTCTAGTTAGATGACTTCTAAATTATCACATAATCATTAAAAAGAATCGTCCACATCGCATTATTTTATTATAATATGCAAAATCCATCGCCCTTGCATGTAGTTAAAAAAAAAGGAAAATGACTAAAAAGCCCTTACTCGTTCAAAACAGCAACCAGGTCGTCTTTCTCATCAACAAGCGCCACGCTGGTAAACGACCCTACCCGATTCTTCTGGGCATCGTCGATCGCAAGCACAATCGGCACCGACATGTTCACAACCGACCCGTCTTCCAGTCGGAGCGAATTGAAATGAAGTGTTTGGAGGAACTCGGACTCTCTCATGAACCCCTTCAACGGGCTGGCCCAGCCCTCGCTGAGCACGTGGACCCATTGAAGATCGATCTTCGAGAGCCTGATCTTCGGCAGGCTCAAAGCCTGCTTAAATTTCGAATCTTTTTCGGATTCTTTTACGAAGAGCTCGACGAGTTTTCCGCCATCCGGGTCGATTAGGGAGGCGGAGATTCGAGTTTTCGCGGCGGGGCGTGGGAGGGGGCGGAGGGGGAGATTGAGGGGTGGGGTGAAATGGGTTTTTGGTAATTTTGCAAAAGAATGGGGAAGAGTCGTGGGACTTTTGAGGTATTGAGAAGCCATGGCTACCGTTTCCTTTGTTCCCCTGGTGGGGTGTGATTGTGTTTTTCACATGGGTTATAGTTTATGAATTATAAAATTTGGAGGGAGAGAAAAGTTAAAAAAGTTGAAAAAAAAAAGGTATTTTAGGGAATAAAAAATTTGAAGTGGGAAGTTGATATATTTGATTATTTTCCAAGATCTCTTCTATGGAGGGGTGTTTTGGTAAATAGTCCAAATTAAATGGGAGGTTTTGGCAATTGAAAAAGACTTAGCAGGGGAGGGGGTAATTTGGAAATTCAAATCTGGCAATGGTTTGAGGGAGAGAGGGGTGATTGGAAGGAATAATAGTGAAGAAGGGTATTTTCGGTAATTATCTAAATGTGGGAGTATGAAATGGTGTATACAGTTCTGACAGGTGATGTTTTGGATGGATTAAGGATGTTTGGGTTTTATAAGGTTGGAGTGGGGAAGACAAAAGCAAGGGGGGATGAACCTGGACAAGGATTAATATAATGTAAGTTTTAATGCGGAGAAAATTGTCATTTTCGTCCCATAAACTACCCTCTTTTCTATTTTTGTCTCATATATTTCCACGTTGGTCAATTTAGTCTATAAAGTACAAAAGTTGGTCAATTACATCCCAAGTGCCAATTTTCGTAAAAATTAACGGAGGCGTACGCGTTTAGGGATTTAGGAAAGATGGTGGGGGTGCTAGATTGTCTCAACTCCTTCCCCCATCGCAAATTAGCTCCCGAATCCTTCATAGAATCTCTAGACACACAAAAATCAGATCATGCCTGAGTTTAACTAAAATGTCTGCAATATTATTACAACATCTACGAGCATGATTAATGCAAATATCCCATGGGAGTAACGTAAACTCTCTGCAGTCGTTTATCAAGTTCCAAGAGGATGGCAAATTGTATCAGCCAAATTTACCAAATTAAGTACCACTTCGAAATCAATCTCCACTACGAATCTTGGAATCTTTTTTTTTAGAATGAAAAAATCAAATCAATCTGTAAGATTCAATTGGGTTCGAGTTCAATTAACTGGTTAATAAAAAAAACAGTACGAATACCAAACTAAATAAACAAAAACGTATAATACTATAATTATTAATTACTCAATCAATGACCGGAGACATCATATGTTTAAAGTCTTAAAGACAAAGCGAATGGTTAGATAATCCATTATTTGGCCGGCTAAGGTTGTCAAAGGCCATCAACGCAGTTAGTAGTAATACTTACATTAGCAAATACGTAATCAGAATCAGAGATTAAGAGGACTGGCTGACTTGTGAAATCAGCAAGACCAATGTCCTAAATTGTAAAATCACAAGAAATTAATTAGGACCACTATCTTTGAAATTAGGTAGTTACAAAAGAATTGATCCATAAAGGTGTAATTGAGGTTATAAAAAATTAAATTTTTTTTGTTTTCTTACTACACGATAATCAAATTTAGATTCTCAGATTTATCAAATCAAACACCAATCTACGTTTGAGTTCAGATTGAAATTCTGATTCTTCAATTGAACAAAGAATAAGTCTATTTCTTAATTTCTAGTTCTACGATTAGTAGTTCTAGCGATGACTCGGTTATTTCAAATTATTTCTCATTATTGAGAAAAAGGGAGGGATATATTATATAAATATTCAAATTAGTTCGGCACATATATTATCCTAATCCGCTATTAAACAAATACAGAAAAGTATTATTTTTATTTACCCGGCTAATGTTATCCGGGTATTATATATTGTTTGCATACCTAAACGAATATCTCTCTGTAAGTATCTTAATATCGGAACCAAAATTATTAAATATTTGAATGTGTTTATAGGTTTTTCATGCATATCCTACCAAAAATAATGGAATATAACTTCAACTGATCCTACCATATAATGATATTGGGCCACACTCCTTAGGCCCAATAGAGTATATATGGATGCTGGAACCCAGAAGCCGGAAGCCCATTGATAAGAAGCCCACTGACAGGAAACCCATCCAGTTGGAAGCCCAATTTAGAATTCTGGCGGGAGGCCCATCGTGGAAGCCCAATTCAAATTACGGTTTTGACTTGGTTTGAAGTTGTTGAGAAGGATAAAGGCCATTAACTTGAATTTGGCCTTATCCCTATCTAATAATCCTATCTCGTATTTTCACTCCACCCTCCCAAACTACTGCAGGAATCCGGAAATTGAGGATTCCTGGAGAAATTTTACCTTATAAATAGAGGGTCATAACTCTATTTAAAGGTTACATATTTTTTCCTCACTACTCAATTATTATTATTCTCTCATATTCTTGACTCACATTCTCTCTGCATGATATTCATTTACACTCTTATAAGCCCAATTTACATTCGGATGTTTGGATTTAATTTTTTTTCAAATAAATTTGGATCAGATCTTAATATGGGCCTTGACATCCCTCAAACCTAGTTTGATCCCGGACATAAATAGACATATTAAGCCCAAAAAAGACATAAAATTAAGCAAGACTTATTCAAGGCCCATGCCAGGATCCATTTATGTCGTCCTTTAGAAAATCTGTTATTAATTCATTACAAATTTACAATACGTATTACAAATTTGCAAGACTTATTCTAGCATCAGGCATGTGTGTGTTGTGTCGTATTCATATCCATGTTTCAGAACTCCTCATTCTTCATCCGCGATCTGCTAGCTTTATATATGTTCCCTACAAAGACTTTAAGTTACACAAAATCTATTATATTAGGACATTAACTTCTTCACCGATGGAGAGGTGATTCAGGCAGTTTAGACAGTAAATCAAACGAAAAGACTGTTAGGATAATATCTCTTCCTTTGTATCGAATATTCTGTGAGATATTATAGAGACATTGTAGGGATCTTTCTGTATATTATATTCTATATATACTTGTATCTTTACGTTTAATCATTTTTTTCGGTTCTTCTTTGCAGACTTCTTTTCTCGCCTTTCTCATGGTTGAGACACTCACCTCCGTTAAATTCCTGATGTCAAGCAAATTTTCCAAGGTTTATCTCTGAAATTGGGAAGTGAAAACTTTCTTCTTTATCAACATAGACAAAAGGGGTCATTTGTAATACAGAATCAAAGTACAGGGGATGTCTGTGTAATATCATATAGTACAAGGGGCCGGCTTAAGTGTGATTATACAAAATTTCGGGGTCTAGATGTTATTAAACTTTTTATTTTTGAATAATTATCTGACTCTCAAACAAATCTTCTTGCAGAAAAATGAAACAATATTTCATGAATCTCCTGAATTTTCCTCCACTCATCAACAACAAAAATGTTATGGGTAATTTAGCCATTTCACAACTTTTCTTTACGTTTTTTAGGTTTCTTTAGGGTTAGGGAATTTATTTGTAATTTCCAATAGTAAAAGGGGTCTTAATTGCTGTATTTTCCCGTAAGTCGAGGGAGTGCAAGTGTAATTATCCCTATTGTTTAATAATTCAATATTATCATATGTGCTTTCAACTTTTGACAATATCACAATGTAGCTAGCTTAGGTTTCCTCAAATCAAATGTATAACAGAACCCAAGGAAGCTATAATTGAGATCAAGATCAACGCTTTATTAACTAACCTATAAATTAGCTAAAATAAGATAAAAGTAGAACAGGTTCACATCTCTCCCAAGACTGAAATCAAATCTCCATATATCTTGGACGGCACTATAGGCTTCTTAAGCTAGCTGAAAACATAGGCTTCTTCACAGAGATGTTTACACTTGATCTTAAGATATTTTCATCTCTGATGATATTCTGGGCAACTGTAGGGTAACCAACAAAAACCACTACATTAGTACATTTACAACACTACAAGAAACCAAAGTTTTCGTGACCAAATTATGGTGACCAAACCAAACCAGCCAGTAACCGTGGCCGATTGATCGAATGAAAATATCGTCTTAAATGAAGCGAAAGATAAAGATCGATGTATCATGGTTATTTTTGAGTTTTGGAGATGGATTGAAGACAAATCAAGCTTTTGCTGCAGCTTCTTCATTCACTTAATTACAGCAGAAGATCATTTCATACAGCTACTCCATAGACTTCATGAACTTGCTTTCTAGTAACTAAAGTAGGACTTGGACTCGTATTCACTATCAATACATATATGTGGAATTCTGCAACCAATTAAACCAATGAATGATTCATAAAAGAGGGTTAAATTCTACTAACAAAAAGCTGAATAAAGGTTGAAGGATTAAAATTCCCATAGGGATAGCTTCTGTTGGCAAACAAAAAGCTGCAATCACAAGGGAGGGTAAGAAAAAGATAGGTTTATTTAACCTGCATAAATCATGAATATCGAGAAAAGGGTTTCTCCAAAAAGATCTATGTGACAGAAATCAGGAAATAGAAACCTGAACATATATATGTACAATAACGATAATTTGGATAGTGTATGGAAAATCTAACCCTCCAGCCTGCAAGCCGGCCATGTCCTCTGAACAAGAAACTTGGGATTTCCATAAACTTCAATATAAGAAAATATAATTATTTATCATAAAATTTGAATACAAAAAATTCTAAAAAAATATTTCATATATAGCACATAAAATAAGTAAATCATGAAATTAGAAAACGAAACTGATCGATATATAGAAGACTCATTACCTCTCCAGCATGATGAAAAGTCGACCCTAACTTTTAAGAGGGTTCAACATACGAAACTGCAAAATTAGGGTTTTTCTTCGTGCAACACCATATCAGCTGAAGCTACCAGATGATCTAATCTTTCCTCAACACTAATGGAGGAAGGTTTAGATCATGCTGGCAGCTTTAACAGATACAATTGCACGGCGAAGGAAAAGGGAAACCAAATCTCGAGAAGTCTTCACTATAAAGCATGAGAAATAAGGAACCCTATAGAGCTAGCTAGGGTTCTTTCATCTTTTTCTTTCCCTGCAAAAGGGTTTTCTTTTTGCTCATTTTTCTTTTGCCTAGAGAAGAGAGCACTGGCATATGAGGGTATAAATAGAGGTCCCAAGTAGGAGGGAATTAAAAGGGGAATATTATGGTTTTTAGTATGTATAAAAGATAAGGTAATTGTGAATGAGAAAAATAAACCATATATATATTGTAATAAGAACAAGAGGTGGTCCCTGTTATTGATGCAAATTGAATATTGTCACGCCATCACCTCCACCATGCAGATTTCAGACAGGTTAGTGAGAATTTCTATATTTTGTAAGAGCATTTATTCACTTTAGGGCTGGAATCTGGATGGTGGGGGACCCTGATTTTCCCTAGCTCACACAAGCGTATACTTAAATCATGTGTTATGTATTCCATAAATATAAACATGGAGTTTTGTATTTATAGTGTGTATTTTGTGTCTATTTTACTTATTTATTTAAGTGAACAATCACGATTATAATAAGAAATTAATGTTAATTTAATTTGAAGGGAGATATTAGAGTTTGACAAAATTCTCTTTTTCTTTTGTTTTGGGGTGGTGGAGGGGGTGGGGAGGAGGGCCAAAATGCATTTTTGTCCTGTAACTATCAACTTGTAGCAATTTTGATATCAAAGTTTTTTGAATTGCAATTTCAGTTCTGTATTTAACGAATTTATGCAATTTTAATCCTTTGCTCACTGGAATCCCCTTGCTCATCGGAGTGAACTTGCACAATTTTTTTAATTAAAGGACTAATATTGCACAAATTGTTTAATTAAAAGACCAAAATCGCACTAATCTGTTAATCACTGGCTATCACTAATGCACGGACACGGCATAAAATGTGTCCGTGCAGTGTCTGATACGTGTCGGACACGGACACGACTCCGACACGTGTCGGACATGGCAAAATGTGTCCGAAAATAAAAAAAATAAAAAATAATTAGGATACGGTGTCGGACACGGCTGGGGGAGTGTCCGACACATCTGAGGGAAGTGTCCGACACGGCAAACTCAATTTTTTTTATTTTTTTATTTAAAAGGGTCAGAATTTATTTGAGAAAAAATAAAAAATTATAAATGAATGAAACGGTGTATTAAATTAATTTAAATTTATTTTTTTATTATTTTTAATTTATTCTCACAATATTATAATCTACAAATTATAATGTTCTTTTAACATAATAATCAATTCGTATATTTAAAATTTACTAATAATTAATTATATTGTGATAAATTTATTTTTTAATTAATATTTGTACATATATTATATATGAACATTTATATTTTTATCAAAATTTATATTAGTCAGCCGTGTCGAAGCCATGTCGTGTCCTAAAATTTTTAAAAAATCCGTGTCGGCGTGTCGGTGTCGTGTTGTGTCCGTGTCCCCGTGTCCGTGTCCGTGCAACATAGCTGGCTATGATGCATTCTAAAAATCCTACCTTACAGTGTTGTGTCGTGCCTGACACCGATACTTCTCTAGTGCAAAATATCAAAAAAAATCTATGTTGTCGTATCTGTATCGTGTCGTGCCCGTAACGCCGTTTTCGTGTCCGTGTTTCATAGATCAATGGACTGTAATTGCGATTCAAAAAATTTTGATACTAAAATTGATACAAGTAGATAGTGACATGCAGGACTAAAAATGCAATTTAGCCAGGGGAGGAGATTTAAAGCTTTAATAAATAAAGTGTAATATATAATGGATTAATTTTATTTTTTCCTACTATAATTTGCCTTGTTGAATTTGGGTGCCATTTAATTTGTTTTAATTATTTCAATATTGATACCATAAGTTTCAATTTATATTAATTTTTGAGACATATATGCGGATTTAGCTGTGATATAAACACAAAAGTGTGTAGATCATGCATCAGGCTTTCAAAATTACAAATAAAATTTAGGCAAAACGTAAAACACTCACTTCTTAACTACACTGGTTTGACCAATCAATTTTGGTATAGAATTACCCGTGAGGCCGTGAATTAGCATAGGACTCAGCTGAAATTATAATTTCTTGCTGGAAATTTTGTGGTTGTCCGACTTATATATAACCTAATGAGATGTACAGTTACGAAAAGAAATATATATATATATATATGTATATATATATATATGTATATATATATATATGCATGGTTTTGTTAAATAAATATTTTGTAGAATTTCCATATTACTCAAGCTGGCTTGAAAAAGATTGGTTTTTCCCTATGAAACACGGATATGGATACGATGCCACAGATTTTTTTTTGACATTTTACATTAGAGAAGTGAACGATACGAGTGTCGGACACGACACAACACGGCATAATGGAATTATTAGAAATGTCTGCGCATCATAGGTTTCTCCACACAATTATATATAGATGTCAAAAACCCACTATCTCATATAATTAATATAGTTTTCATCAAATTTCTCTTAAATTTACAACTTAGCAAGAAAGTTACACATAACTCATACTACATATACATATATTGCAACTAGGCCATTTAGTTTCCTCAATGTGGCATACTTTTCTATCTTTGATATATATGGATTATGATCAGCCGTGTATTTGAGTTGCAAATATTTTTGTACATGTTAGAAGGGATCTTTGAAGGTCCAAATGAATTGTATCATACAAACTAGTAGCAAAACGGGACCACATTTAATTTTCATGGAAGATTTTGTTTATTAGTCATGGATGGCAAGATTCACACAAAAGAGGAAATTGAAAGAGCATCTCATCAACATGACTAGCAATATATATTATATATATTTGTATCACTATCTTCTCTGGGATTAATAATATATGTCACTCTTTCTTCAGCGTCATTTTCATCGTTTCAGTTCCAATGGCACTTACCTTTCTAAATTTCCATTTCTCGGAAACTTGCTCATCAATAAGTCTCATAATTTGGAGCCAGCTGGAATTGTAATTATCATGAGTCAATATTCAGTATTACAAGACAACAAACTTGTTACGCCCAATATGGGGACAAATTGGAACGTGAAATGATTTGCAGGATTAATGAACATTTGCGAGGAGAGGTGGGGGTGGAGAGACAGGTCGAGAATTGACCCCACTCTGATATCATGTTGAATTAATGGACCTTGACCTAACTCAACCCCCAAAAGCTAGCTTGAGAGAGGAGATTTGCCAAGCCATTATATAGTGAACACCACATATTTGATTATTCGATGTGGGACAGCTTAACAAAACTCTTCACTAATGAGAAAGTTCATCACAAATTTAATAGCCGCCACAAAACGCATTATGTGACGGATTTTGCATGTCCCCACAAATCTGTCACTGGTTTATTTTCTGACGGATATAAAGTTCATCTCGAATTACTTCAAAATTTTACAAAAATAAGCATATATATGTTTCCTCTATTTTCTAATTCATAAGTATCCCGTCACAAATCTATCATAAATTTAAAAATTAATTGTGATAGATCATTTTCTTTATAACTAATAATCCCAAGGGTGTGTTATCTTGTAGTGAGTTGTAACTAATTTGACTTGTGATTGTGAATCTTGTTTGTATTATTGTTTGGATTTGTTTTCCTTAAATTTGATTTATTTTGTTAGTGTAGCTAGACTAGGTTTGCAGATGCAATATAGATGATAATTGCAGTTGGTGTTAATTTTCTCTTTCTTATTATAAATGGAAGTCGTATTTGTAAATACGTTTTTGCAGGATATTATTCTTCTAGAGGATATAGAACAGTACAGATATTCTATATATGGCCTGAAAGTATATATAAAGCAATTAATATATGATCACTTGGTCATCAATGTGATGCATTAACTGTTTATGTAGCTAGGCCTAGAATCTTAAGTAAGAAATTGGCGAATTAAGTTAACCGAAAGAGCTTCATCACCATGATTAAAGTGAAGGGCTTTTAACAGATTGTTCGGCTTTTCGATCAATAATTTAAGCTAAAGCATAAGTTGAATTCTAAAGATCGATTATGATTATAAGTTAGAGCATGATCTACTTAAGAATTTAGAAGTAGAATAGTTATGTAATAAAAATCTAAAAATTTATATTGCAAGAAAAACTTAGCATCAAGAATATGCAAGAGAATTTTATAAACAGATCAAGAACAAATTAATATTACCCTTTAGTTTACCACTTGCAAAAAGAGAGTATTAAAGAATCAAATTGCCCATTATGGCAACTTTAGTATACTCTTCTCTCTTTTCTGCATACATGTGATTTGCATACTAAATTCTGCACCTCATTCCTTTTAGCCATTAGGTGACAAACAAGATTAATTGTGTGTGCATGCTGTGTCTCATGTGTGTGTCATTTGATTCTACACACAGCAAAAGTTAGTAGGGGCAATTGCATTTTGGTCCATAACTTGACCTGATTTGGTTTTTTATCCCAATTAAACAAACTGTCTTTTGCACATTATATTTCACTAGTGCAATTTTTAAACATGTTTGAGTGATTACAATCATAGGAATTTCGGGGGTTTTTTTGTAATTTTCTTTACGGGTTTTGACAATTTGGGCATTGTCTAGTTGTTGCAAGATCAAGCAGTACCGGTGTTCGGGTGGTGGATTGAGGATGGTGAGTTGTTAATGGGTTTCAACGGCGGAACGAAAAACCAAATTCAGGTCAAGTTAAGGGCACAAAAATGAAACTAACAATACTACATATTGTTTTCCATTTAAAATTTAAAAATTTACGTACACTACTAAAACACCATCCAAACCTAAAAACCTTACAACTACCCCCTTAAAATATAAAAATATAAGTGAAACCTTACAAATACCCCCTCTCAAGGAGGTAAATGTAAGGTTACACGGTTTCAGGGTGTTTCCCGTAAACGGCGTAAACCTCAGGGGGTTTTTCGTAACTGTCCCTTAATTTATTTGTATTCTTTCCCTAGAAACAAGTCTATATACTATGGTGGTCCTTGGTATAACAGGTTGACAGAAGAGGGTGCTCATGAATTAAGGAGATGTGGTAGACTTACTAGAGTGGTCCTCTCTCACTCTCACACACACACTGCACACATTTTGCTGTTACTGTATAAATTAGATCAACACTCTGTAAGGCCTGGAACCAACATTTGCAGTTTATATATGTTTTTAAAGCAAAAAAAGGTGACAGAATTTAGCCAAGTCCAGGAGAAACAGAATCCCATTAGTATATATTTCTTTCCTTTTTTTGTTTTTTTGTTTTTGATCTCCTACTGTATAGTTTAAAGGAAAAGACAGAAGAAGAAGATCAGTACGTTGGGGCAAAGGTGGTACCAGCTGCAGATTCTGTTGCACCACAGTTCATTAATATTAGCTCAGTCTATTCTGCATATATAGTCAGATTCCATCCACATTAGCATGTTAATTGGTTGTTTTCTCTATACAAATAGTTCTGATGTACTGATGTAGTCAAGTCGAGGTGATCGATCAGCTTCACTTAGCTCGCTGAACTCAATTCATTTGATTCGAGCTCAAGCTTTAGCGAGGAAACTTGGAAAACAAATGCTCAACTCTACTCGTCGCGTCCCTATACGTATATTGCAAAAATTATCAGTCATAAATTGGAAAATGTAGAATCAGATGCCTGCAATAATTGATATATCAAGACTAGTTATATAATGAGTTTTTGAGGAGTAATGATGTGACAGTGTGGCTAAAATCATTAGGTGGGAAGCTTTAGGCATTGGGATAGTAGGCTTAGTAGATGTGTAGCTGAACATTATGAAAGGCTTTCACCTAATTATCTTTTTGGAATAATTACATCTACACCCCTAAGTTTTGGGATACATACGGCAAACCACCCTATTTGTTTTGAAATTACTTTAACCCCCCTCAAACAAACTGATTGTCAGAAATCCTAACGGAAAATGTGATCTGACCTTATGCCTCCGGTTAAAATAAAGTGCAATTACAACTAGATCTCTTCACATTAAACCTAATCACAAGAAAACCCCTTCTTATTATTAAAATTACATCGAGGTCCCTGTGTCAAAAGAAAAAATAAAAAAGGGAAAAATACTAAAAAACCCCTCAAATAAACTTTTATATCCAAAAAACCCATGAATATATTTGTTAATCTAAAATACCCATTCCATCATATTTTCAATCTAAAAAGCCCAAAATTTAATTTTTAGACTAAATTACCCTTAAGTACATTTTAGATTTAAAAGCATAATGATTAATTTTTGTAATATTTTTTCTCCTTATGTTATTTAAATATTTTTTTTATAAATAATGATATATTAAATAATTTTGGAATTTTTTTTTCTAGTTAAATATATATATATATATATATGTGTGTGTGTGTGTGTGAAAATCTTTTTTAAAATGTTATTTATAAATTATCATTGAGATAATTTAATTTAAAAAATTCAAATCTTGATATGTTAATTTTAATTTTTTATTTATAAATTGATATATATAAATCAAATGAATTTATAACTAAAACATAAAAAAAACTAATTTAAGAAATTTAAGGGTAAATTTGTCAAAAAATTGGACTAAAGTCAACCATTGGGCTTTTTAGATTGAAAAATTGATGGAATGGGTATTTTAGACTAACAAAAATATTCATGGGTTTTTTGGATATAAAAGTTTATTTTAGGGAGTTTTTAGTAATTTTCCCAATAAAATATCCTAATGTTGGTGGTGAAATACAGCAAAAGACGCATTGGTGGAAGCACGACGATGATGAGTTGCGGGAGTACAACAATGACATGGAGGGGGCGATTTTCCCACCACTTTTTTGACAAAACTCAGGTGGATCTTGATAGGTTAATTTCTCTTGGGCAACATGACCATGTCCAATATGGAAATGATAGAATATGGATAATGAGAAGTTGAAGATTGAAAATATTATTGTGTAGATAACGGAGTTTGGTGTTTTCAATAAAACCAAACAATTAAGAGTTTTCAGAAATTGATTGAGGGGTATTTTCTGGTTCGATGAGACGAAAAAACTGGTATTTTTGCTGAATTTTCCATAGGGTGGTTTGGTGTTGGAGGACACTTTTTTTTTTTTTAGAACGAGTGTTGGAGGACACTTTAAACTTTGGAAAGTTTGAAAGCTATTAAAAGTCCATCAAAATGATAAATACTTAAGAAAATAAATTAAAATTATTGAGAGAAATATTAGCAACCACCCTGTGTAATATAAAAGTGTGGCACTAAGTTCGTCGGTACTTAATTGGAATATTTAGTCAAAAAATACGTTAAATTATTTAAATTTACTGACGACATCAAATTGGTCGTTGTTTGGTTGAAATCTACTCGCAAAATAAATTAATGAATTTAATTCATATTAACTATCTGTGTTATCTATCTCTCCTCTTATTTTTAATTCTAATAGCCTCTTGTCATATAGAGCAGTAATCATACTACCTACTTATCGCTACATATGTGTTTTAACGATTGAAAAGACTAAAATACTCTTTTTATAGTTACGAGCAAAATACCAGATTTTGCACTGTAAATTTGCTACGGTAAAATTTAAACCTCTCCCTCTCACAATTTCGAATACCAATGGTACCAAATTCCTAAATCGACACTCAAATCAGTGATAAATCTCTTATTTGTTGAAGAAAATACATTACACATAGAAAATCCAAAGGTATTATGAACTTTATGAGGTGAATAAGTTAATTTTTATCATATTTCAATCTCAATTTTCGCAAGTATAAAATACTCATTGTCCCAACTCCCAAGGAGATTAAATGAACTTTAATTAATATCTTAAGAGAATAATTAAAAATTAATTTAATACAAAAAATAAATATAAATATTTCGTATTATACAATATGCATGATTGGAGATATTTCGCCCATAAATTAACTTTTGTAAGGCTACCAACGACATTACATTGGTCCGACGGTCTATTTGGTTGGTAATCCGTACGTATATATATCAAATGGAAATTAAAACGTTATTTCCCCCTATTTTTGTTTGAACGCTTTCCCCCTCTTTTCCTTCTATTAATCACAGACTCTTTTCTCTCTCTCTCTCCACCTAGCCCCGTCTCCGCCGCCGCCACCGCCACCGCCACGACCCAGCCATTCCAGTCGACCAAGTAAGCATTCTGTTTTTTGTTTTATTTTTTTAAATTCAAGCTTTATTTCAATAGAAATAGGGTTATGTTTTAGAAATAAATTCTGACGTTAACGAATGTTAGTTCACCTCTTTCCTGTTTTGCCTTGGGAAAGAAACGAACAACTAAGACCTCAGATGGGATGTGGTAAGAATTTCATCAGGATTTCGATGGAAGGAGTTTGATTCCTAAAGTTTGAGCTGAAAATCCCTGTTACTCAATTCTATCAAGATGTTCAATAGCATCAAGTTATCTTTTTTCCTCTTTTAATTTTTTTGTTCCTCTTTGTCTGATTGGTATCTTAAATTCCTTTCTTGTGATATTTTGTTATCAATAATAACGGTAAAATATATATTATATTGTTGGAAATATATCAATTAGGAAAAATTACACCTGGGTCCCCGTCTTCTAGGGTGTTTACAATTAGGTTCAGAAGAATCGATTTTTTATAAATTAGTCCAAAATTTCGTCGACTGTTAGTCAAACTTAACATTTCTGTTAAAAAATTTTAAAAAAAAATTATGAAAGGACTAAATTACCCTTTGGACTGCATTGTAAAGTTGTTAATCTTAAAGAAACCCTCAAGAGGGACAAAGCCGCCTTTGACAAAAGGATTGAATTACTTGAAAATGAAAAGGCTTCCTTGATGAAGGAAAGAGATGAATTAGAAAATGAGGTTTTTAAACTCAAACAAATTTCAAAAGGGAAGAATACTGTCACGGACGTCAGTATGACCAAGGCTGGTTCTAGTCAAACCGAGGGTAAGGTCACTCAGACCAAGGCTAGGATTGACAAACCGGCTAGAAATAGTCAGAAAAAGCCAAGGCCGGACCAACGAAAGTGGACAAGTCATCCCAGACTCCTAAGAAAAATCGACATTTTCAAAAATCTCAGAAGCCCTTTCGAAATCCAGAAAGCAAGGTTCAACCTCTTAAGCAGCATCCGGTTGAACCACCTAAACCTCAAAAGAACGGATCAAGTTCCAAAACCTGTTTTTCTTGTAGAAGATCCGGTCACACAAATTCCGCGTGTCCCTTTCGTAGACATATCGGAACCAAATATATTTGGGTACAAAAATATCCTGCTACTAACCATGAAGGACCCAAAGTTTGGGTACCTAAGTCAAAATGATTCGATTTTGCAGGAACTGCCTAAGGAACCATCCGAGAAGCACAAGTGGATAATGGATAGTGGATGTTCCAGACACATGACGGGTGATGCCTCAATATTCTTAAAGGTTGAAAACTGTGATGCAGGACATGTCCTATTCGCAGGTAACACCAGAGGCAAGATCATCGGAAGAGAAACCATAGATACCAATGCCGGTACTACCATTGAGAATGTGTGGCTTGTGGTAGGTTTGAAACACAACCTGATCAGCATCAGTCAACTATGTGACAATGGTTACAAAGTTCAATTCAGCCCATCTCAATGCAGTATTAGCTTGAATGAAAGCATCATAATCACAGCTACCAGGGACAGAAACCCGTATCCTGTTACTATGGATAGTCTGACTAACCAGAATGTTGAGTGTCTAGCTGTAACAGGTGAAGACAGCTGGATGTGGCACAAGAGACTAGGTCACGTCAACATGGAACTCATCTCTCATATATCTAAGAAAGAACTGGTTAGAGGAATTCCAAAACTGGAATTCTCCAAAGACAGACTATGCGATGCTTTCCAGAAGGGCAAGCAACACAGATCATCATTCAAGGCGAAGAAGGAAGTGACCAGTTCCAGTCCAGTGAAACTTCTTCACATCGATCTCTTCGGACCGGTAAAAACTGCAACGGTGGGAGGTAAAAAGTGTTGTTTTGTAATAGTTGATGATTATACGCGTTTTACCTGGGTACTCTTTCTTGCCCATAAAAACGATGCTTTACAAGTGTTCATCCCTCTTACAAAACATTTACAAAATGAAAAAGGTCTCTTTATTAAGAAAATCCGTAGTGATTACGGAACTGAGTTTGACGAACTTCAGTTCGATCTCTTCTGTGAAGACAACGGATATTCTCATGATTTTTCTGCTCCAAAACCCCCCAACAGAATGGCGTTGTTGAGTGCAAAAATCGAGTTTTACAAGAACTAGCTAGAACCATGCTCAATGAGTATGATCTACTAAAACACTTTTGGGGTGAAGCTGTTAACACAACTTGTCATGTCGTTAATCGCATGACATTGAGACCCATTTTAAGAAAAACACCATATGAGTTGTGGTATGGAAAACCTCCGAATGTATCTCACTTTCGTGCATTCAGTTGTAAATGTTTTATTTTAAACGATCGTGATTATCTTGCAAAATTCGACGCCAAGGTCGATGAGGGAATATTTCTTGGCTACTCGACCACTAGTAAAGCATTTCCAGTTTTTAATAAACGCAAGCGGATTGTTCAAGAATCCGTTCATGTTACTTTTGATGAGACTGATCATGTCATAGCCAAAGAAATCTTGAGCAGAGACACTGCAGGTACATATATTCCCGAGAATTTGCAAGAACCAGGTCTCGGTACATCTGCTGATGTCCCGGAACCTACAGAGGAGGAGACAAATGATGATCCAAACGAGAAACATCAGACAAATGATCAAGAAGAGCAAAGACTTATGAAGTTCAAACATGCTTCCAGTCATCCAAAGGAAGTCATCATTGGAGATCCTAAATCTGGCATTCAAATCAGGTCCAAGGAGAGACACTAGCACAGAATCAGCTAACTGTGCATTCATGTCTCTCATTGAGCCCAAAGGTGTTCAAGAAGCTCTGGATGACCCCTTATGGGTTAAAGCCATGGAAAAAGAACTTTCACAGTTCGAGAAGAATCAAGTCTGGACCCTAGTTGAAAGACCAACTGGAAGACCAGTGGTTGGAGCGAAGTGGGTGTTCAGGAACAAACTTGATGAGAATGGCAAGGTCACCAGAAACAAAGCCAGACTGGTAGCCTAGGGCTACAGTCAACAGGAAGGAATTGATTATGATGAGACGTTTGCTCCTGTCGCAAGACTTGAGTCTATTCGCATGCTATTAGCTTTTGCATCCCACAAGCGGTTCTTGTTGTACCAGATGGATGTTAAGAGCGCCTTCCTGAATGGCTTCATCAAAGAGGAGGTGTACGTTGATCAACCTCCTAGCTTTGAAAGTAAGGAGCAGCCTAACCACGTCTACAAACTATCAAAGGCTCTTTATGGACTGAAACAGGCCCCTCGTGCCTGGTATGAAAGACTCAGTAGCTTTCTGATCCAACATGGTTTCACCATCGGTATCATTGACACTACTCTTTTCATTAAACGTCATAATCATGATATTTTAATGGTTCAGATTTATGTTGACCATATTATTTTTGGTGCTACTAATGAGTCTCTTTGTGATAATTTTGCGAGAACCGTGCAACAGGAATTTGAAATGAGCTTGATGGGAGAACTCAACTTCTTCCTCGGACTACAGATCAAACAAACCGAGAAAGGGATCTTCATCTCGCAAGGGAAGTAAACCAAGAAACTATTGAAGAAATTTAATATGGATTCTAGCAAGTCTATGGCAACTCCCATGTATCCCACAACAAAGCTGGAAAAGGATGATGATGGCACTCCAGTAGATGAGAAGCTCTATAGAGAAATGATCGGCAGCCTGTTGTATCTAACAGCCAGCCTACCTAACATCATGTTCTCTACCTGTGTTTGTGCAAGATTCCAATCTGCACCCAAGGAATCGCATCTTACAGCTGTGAAGAGGATCCTGAGATACCTCAAGGGAACCACTGATTTTGGTTTCTCTAACTGGTTTTTCTGATTCTGATTATGCTGGATGTTCTATAGACAGGAAAAGCACCAGTGGAGGATGCCAACTTATTGGCGATTGCTTGATTTCATGGACAAGCAAGAAGCAGAACGTGGTAGCTCTATCAACCACGGAAGCTGAGTATATGGCACTTGGAAGTTGTTGTGCCCAACTACTTTGGATGAAGCGTGTCCTTTGTGATTTTGGTGTGATCTTACATGATATTCCTATGCTATGTGATAATACTAGCGCCATTAGCATCACCAAAAATACTGTACACCATCCACGCACCAAGCACATAGAAATTAAGCATAATTTTATTCAAGATCATGTGCAGACAGGTGACGTGTGCATTGGATTTATTGACACTGAACATTAACTTGCTGATATTTTCACAAAAACATTGCATGAAGGGAGATTTGTTATGCTTCGTACCGCGTTAGGAATTACTGAGTTTACTCAGATCTCATAATCCGCATATTTTTCTCTTGCATCATTTTGTGCAAAATATTCATATTTCCTTGTTCAATAAAATTCATATATGGTAATTTCATCCATGATATTGCAGCATATCTTATATTATGTCATATGCCTTATTTTATTATCATAATATCTACTCATGATCTTTTTGGAGGGAAAGTTCCGTGTTTACGTGTGCAGGTCTCATGGAAACTTGCGCCAGTTGAGAAGAAGTCATTATGGCAGTTACCTTTTTTTTCAAACCGCCCTTACCATGTCTGATAAATACTGCAAACCATCACTTCACTTTTACCAAATTTCTGAAAACCCTAAAATCCCTTCTTGTGAAAACCCTTAATGCAAACAATGGGAAAATATCAGAGAAAAGGAGCTTGTGCTGCATCAGGCTCAAAAGGGAAGAGAGAACTTCGCTACTCTTTCAGTGAAGAATCGTTCCACGAATCTCCACCAAAAGCAGAAGATGCTCCGATGCTGCTCAAATGGTACGAAAACAGTGGATCGACGGAGAAAGCCGTCGCCGACTTAAGCTCAGAAGAAACATCTCTCCCTGAGAAGAGTGCCTCTCGCACTGAAACTCAGCCCATGGACTTACAGTCTATAGGAGAGCAGTCACCAGCGTCGTCGCCACACGAAAATCCTCCGCCACCTCAGAACTCAGACCGTCCAAACATAGGAGTTGCTGACCTCCTAAACCAGGTATCTGTGTGGGAGATGATTCACATCCCCACACATATTAAGTTTTTCATGCCATCTGCTGAAAGTATTTATGATGAAAAAGTCTATTTTCGTAACTTGAATAGAGGAAGATTGGTAGATTTTGGAAATCTTCCCACTACCCCCGTTGTTGGTTTTATTGATAACTTGAATTAGGATTATTTGATGTCTATTGATGAGATTGCTTACCCAAATCTTGTCAAGCTTTTCTATGGAAATTTTAAGGTTTTTGATCAGGGAAATGAGACAATTTTGAGATCCTACGTGTTGGGGACCCATGTACAATTCACCACTCAAAAGATAAATAAGTGGCTTCGCCTAAAGGATGATGGAGAACGGTTCTTCAGTTTTGGGGATTTCCCCATGGTTTTGATCAACAGGCTGCTCACAACATGCTCTGGAAAGGAAAAAATGTTCGCACTTGGGGTGCAGGGGCCCAGCGTAAGCTAAGTGTTGATCACCTAGTTCTCTACAAGTTGATCAGCTGCATAATCATGTCCAGATATACAGGATGTGGTGGTCACTCCACAGATATGAACAAACTGGGTATTTATCTGATGGTTATGGCCTTGAAAGGGAAACAGGTGAACGTGGGCTATATAATTCTCAAACATATGGTGTATGCTCTAACCCATCTCAACAAAAACCTGTCTTATGCTATGCTGCTAACATATTTCTTCAAGAAGGAAGGTGTCTATCTTCCTCCCACATAGGCAGAAGAACCAAGGGCCAGGAAAATACTTGATCTCTTCGCTCTCAGGAAGATGCGGATTGGTCACTCTGTAGATCTTGGTTGGTTTCGGTACACCAAGAAGAACACCATCCCTCGCACTCCCACATCCAAGAAAGGTAAATAAAAGGTTTATGTTGTTCCCTCAGATTCTAATGAGTCTATTGAAAGTAGATCACAGGAAGAAGAAGAAGAAGGAGAAAGCACAGGAGTAAGAAGGTCTGCACGCCTCTCAAATATCTCCTCCCAAAAACTCTTGGATGAAATGAACACCCTGAAGCAAGAGGTGTTCAAACTTTCAAGCACACTGGAGGAAATCTATGAGAAACTTGTTGAGATCCAAATCACTCAGCTTAAGATCAAAAAGCGTGTGCGCAGGAGCTGAGGAGACCCCTTGTTTGATGCTGAAGGGAGAGAAGAGGTGAAAAGGGGGGTACATTTCTGGTGGAATTTGTTTTTCATGTTTTTGATGGACAATAGTTATTTTGCTTGTTGCTACTTTCAAACTATTTGTTGCTTTTATTCCTTATACTTTAAACACTCTCTGGCATGTAATAGTAATGCTAGGATTATGTGTTGGTACTTTAGTTCCTTATGTTGGTAGATGTTTATGCTAGTATAATTGCTTGTTACTTGTTGTTTGGTATCTGGTATTTTATGCATAAACTCAGGGGGAGTCTAGTAAGCTCCATCAAATCCAACATACATGCAGGGGGAGCAAAGGTATATTCTGTCCATCTCTACTTTTACAATTCCACCACCAATTTTAACACTTGTGTCATCATCAAAAAGGGGGAGATTGTTGACCTCCTAACCATTTTCGAATAAAGTTTTAATGATGACAACTTTAGTGTTAAAATAAATATCTTGTAATAAAGAAGGTTTATTTTCCTTATTTCGCAAAGTCAAATACCTTCCTTATTGACAAGATATGCTGAAGATTTTTCCTTAGTTTTCTAACCATGTGCTTTAAGTTGGAAGGGAAAGTCTTCGCCCAAGATCCTTCCTTGTTTCAGATAATTAATATTGTAGGTTTATAAAAGGAAGGTTCTAGTTGTGTCTGTTCCAAAATTCAAAAGTGAAGAATGAGCCAAACAGATTATTTTCATGTTGAAGAAGATCGATTTGCAGAATTAATTCAAACGGCTCCTTCCATTTGTGAGACTTAAAGAACGTTGGAACTATAGCTATAAAAGAACAGAAAGTTGAAGGGAAGAGTAACGAGAATAATTCAAAAGTTTAAAGCTATAAGCCTGGGATTGGTCTTGTGCTTGTGTTCATTGTGAGGATAGAATTGAATAGCCTCAATTGCAGACTTCTGAGTGTTCGAGTTCCCTCCTGACGAGTGCTCGTCTATCTGAGGGACGCGTAGAGAAGGATAGGTGGAACGAGGAGAAGGTCTGGAATCAAGCTGAGTATAGCAGTGCTGCCTGAGGTTTCGAGTCGCTGGGGATTCGCTCGGTAAATCCGGGAAGAGCAACTGGAATTGTTGCTGCTGTCCGCGGGCTAGAGGAATCGTCTCAGGGTCAACTTGCAAAGCGTGCCCATCTCAGTAGTTGGTTCAGACATTTGGTTGCTGTGATTGCAACTGGTTTGGTCGCTGGTTTTGCGGCTGGTTTCTCTCTGTGTTTGAGAGATTTTCTTTTCTTTTCGTTACTGTTCTTTTTGCTTTAAATTGTATTTGTAACTTGTTACTAATACCGTTAATTTGAAGCAGGTTAAAATCCTGGGTGAAAACCTAGGGACAGGAGTAGGCATTCGGGTTCGAACCTGTATAAATCGCTGTGTGCTATTTATCGCTTTACTTTACTTTCTGTTTGTTATTATCAACTGGTACTTTAATTGGAACCTAAGTACTACTTGGTAAAATTTCAAAGTATTAGTAAATCGAATTGCCCAGCTTGAGAATCCTTTGACACACAAAAGACTTTCGCTGCAAAACATCTCTAATTTTTATAAAGTGTTAAAGTGGCTTTTAAGAGACCAATTCCCACCCCCCCGGTACTTTACATACTTTCAGAGACATTCATAAAACATGCGTGTACTTTGGATGAATTTATAAAAAAGGGAGTCATTCGTTGTCCATGTAAGAAATGCTTAAGAACGCCCCTACTACCCGTAATGAAATTTACGAAGATTCACTGCCTTCAAACTCGTGATGACATGGTAATTAATTACGTTTAATTTCAATTTATTACATAAATGGTGTGACATGTTGTAATTTGTCTCTAATTCGTATAATGTGTATATATAGACTAGGTTCAACCAGTTAAAGACTGAACAGTCTCAATGAGTTTTAGAGGATCCCAATTACTATGCTAAGACTGATGGCGAGTTACGTGTTGAGGTGCAAGGGAGACCGAACAAGAAAGGTCGGGTGTGTTAGGGTTGAACTAGGAGAGGAAAGCCTCCAAAGTGACTAGGCGCCCTACGTTTCACAAATGCAATCTAAATAGTGGCATAGACTAGTAGTGCATTTCGACATACATAAACGTGTTTGTTAATTAGAATGACATAATTTGTAATTGTGGACAAGTAATGGACAGGGATATAATTTATTTTCTAAGGACTCAAAGACAAGATATTTTATTTTGTTTTCAATCTATTTTCTGATTTTCAAGCTAATTTTCCCCATAACCTATTTGTTTTTTGTTTTTTTGTTTTTATTTCTTTTTGAATAATTTCTTTTTTCTATTTAATTTTCCTTGTAATCTATGAAATGGGACCTCTTTTCCTCTCTCGGAATTGTATACTATTGGACCTTGATCATAACCTATTTGTTCTAATAATAGAACTTTGTTTTATAGATACGCTTTTCTCTATAGAATAAAGGGTGGATTGAAAATCTTTCATTACTAAAATCATTGAAACTAATTGATTAACATTCTAAAGCTTTTTGAACAACTTTCTTATTTTTGTAGTCTAAATCCTTCATTTCTTCAAGTTAGAGATGAGCTTCTATGAATAAGAACGTTCTCTTAATTAAAGAAACTCATATTTAATGAAATTCTACCAATAAATTATAGACCTCTCTAAATATATTAATTAAGTACTTACTCATACTAATTATTTCATTATTATTTAGTTGTAGGGTGAATTACATCTAGACCTCTCTAAATATAAATTATTTCATAAGATACTTTGAAATTGAGTAATAAAATAACTAAATTTGTAACTTTGCAATTTGTATCAAGAGTAGAAATTGTCAGAACTATCCATTTATCAATGCTCAAAAGACGGTTGATAACAAATTATTATACATCTATTTATAAATTTAACTTTCTAAAATTGGCGTTATATATTTAAAATATTCAATGATCGAAAGAAAATTTCTAAAATCATCAAAACATTTTACAATATCTTAGTATATATTCATATTTAAATGAAATTCAAATAAATTTCTTTAGTTATCAATTATATTATAACTTCATCTTCAATATTTTAGATAAATATGGTGTCAATATTATATATTTCTATATGCTATATTTCTTATTGCTCTCTTATAAACATTTGTGATTCCCATTGCCATAATTAACGATTATCATAATTAATATATATTTTTAACTAAAAAAATTGGTGATCAAAAGAAATTAGATATTTAAAAATATTTCACTAAACCATTGAACCCTATGTGAAAATGATAAACAAATCGAGTATAAAAGGTCATGAGTATGACCGAAATTAATTTCCTTCTCATATTCAAATTCGATTTATTTAAGAAGTGAAAATAGCTATATATATGAAATACAGAAATTAGTTTTTAACTAGTGTAGTTTAATCATTGTAGAATATTTTGGTTAAAAATAAATATATTAGATAAATATCATATATTAGAACTTAGAGCAAGAGAAATGCAGAATTAATTAGGTTCTTTTTCTTTCAAACAAGTTAATTTTTGTCATTTGGTTATAAAGATAAATCATAATATATTATATCATTTTAATTTAGAGCATCAGAATTAGATAAAGTAAAAAAAGGTTAATTTATTACTTAATTAGTATTACGGAGTTTTCGATAAGATTGGTGATCAACTGAAGGGAATCACCAATCTTATTGGAAACTTGGTAATACTAATTTGAGAAAAATGCCAATTAGGTGAGTCGTCTGACGTGGTAGATGACTTGGTGAGTTGGCTGAGGGATGGATGTTCAGTTGTAACTCCGGCACCACCTCAGCAAAACCAGGTGAGTGATTTTCCAAAATTAGGACAAAATTCGATTTGGAGAAAAAAAAAAGTGCTTAAATTGCCACTTTTTACAAGTTATTGTTTGTTTTGCTACGGGCCAAGTTAGAATCCAAAAATAACCACTTGGTACGTACGAGCTGTTAAGAGTACCAATTTTATAATTTTCCCTTAATGGGTACAAGGATGGCTTTTGGCATTAAAATTAAATTTAATTTTGCATAGTATTGCCATTTTTTGTAAAATTTCTGGATAAAATTCCCACTTAAGTATTTAATTTGGTGTGCAAAAAGTCCACATTATCAATCCTATATACCGATATGGATTGTTCAATTTTCCCAATTGACTCCCATTATTCTTTTAGATTTATAAAAATTGTTTATAAGACTTCAGCGGTGCATATATATAGTAATTAATTATAATTAGAACACCATTTTTCCATTATAGAAAAGACACAAACACTAGCAATCTTAAAACATCAACACTGAATAACAATAACAAACATAGATTAAGATCTCAAATTTAATTAAGAATTATTAATATATATTTAGTGCTTGATAAGCATCTTGATATCCTCATCCTCTTCGAAATAAGCCATCAAAGCCTCATTCAAACACACCCACGCTTCAATTCCATCATTCTCTTTCGTATTCATCAGTATGAAAATATCTTGAAGAGGAATATTAGCCAAGCTCACCCACACAGGTTTCCCAAATCCAAAATCAACTTCATAATCTCCAAACTTGGACCAATCCGTAATCCATATAACCTTATAATCAGGCCCCGCCGCTTTCTTGGCCGCTTCCAAATAGCTTCCAGCCAAAACCCGTCGTCCAAAATCCTTATCCGACAGTATCCTCACACAATCTCTAACTCCTTGCATGGTGGCGTCACGTATTTTCCTAACCAGGCCCGGAAAATCACATTCCAGGAGACGTCTCTCACTCGGACTGGATTCCAGGTCCGAAAACGAAGCCCACGAGCCACAGGCATATTTAGGCACCGGCGGAACAGTTCTTTCACGAACATTTACCGCCTGCATGACTACGGAAGCTCTCGACCTGCCACGATTAATGGCGCTGTCGACGCGTAGAAGAGCCTGTGTTAGAACGGCGGACACAAGGACCACCCTGGACGGGGTCCGCTCACATGTGGTCGTTCTCCAATTAGGGTTCACGGTATCTCGTAGCCTGGATATGGCGTTCTTGTCGAACACGATTCTCTTGCATGCGATGTTCGTGTCGAAATCAAGTTGGTTGATATTCTCGGGCGGGAAGAACAAGGATGAGTTAAAATCAGGTTTGATTATCGTTTCCCCGTCAGATGCAGCAGCGACATTAGCCCAGGCCGTCAGGAAAATGCTGAGGGAGCACGAGTCGAAAACCCTATGAGAAGCACATACGCCGATTGCTAGGCCGCCGCATTGGAACCTGTTGATTTGAACTGTTAGGGATTTAGCAAATCATAACAATCGCTCTAGCAACTAACAGAAATCGTTGATTCAGGGTGTTCTTTTTGTAATTTTTAAGGTTTCACGATTTTCATAATAAATGATGCAAACCTCAAGGGATTTTTCGTAATTCATGTTCCTTAAAAGTATAGCCTACACAAGAACCTGTTGATTTGAACAGCCAACATTGGGCTTTTACCCTCGTCCGCCACGTCTACACTTACGGGGAGGAGTTGGTTGAGCTTCTGTACCACATTGTCGATGAGTTGGAAAAGCTCGCAGTCGACTTGTGATTCCGAGTACTCAGCACCCTCGTCGTTGCAGTCGACAAGACGTTCTTCTGGTACGTATCTCCCTGCGAGTGGGTAGAAAAGTGGCAAGACTTGCGCCAGAGATTCTTCTAAGCGGACCTGTTTTCCATTAATAACAGCATGATCTGCAGGTGGATAGTAGAGGATGCGGATCACATAGATTGAAGGGTTGATTTCGTCAATTAAGGATATTTTGTAATTTTTGAGGTGGTGGGGAGTTGGCTTGCATGGCTTTATCAGCTTTCGACTCTTGACCTCCACTTTCATGTTTGCTAGCTTAATTCGTACTAAAACAGGGGCCGGGAAATTAGAAATTGTTATGGATGGAAACTCCAGTCTGGGGCAGGTGGTTTACATATAGACGACGGCGTTGGAGGTTGTTGAGCAATAATAATGGCGTTATTTGACAGTACTACTATTGCCAAAGCCGCATCGGTTGCATCGACCTCAGGGGAGAAAGCCATTGGTGATAACTGGTAAGAAAATGCCAATATTAATTGTCCAGCACTTGGAAACTGAGCTTGCATTAAGTTACGACGAACTAGCTAGCTTTTATAATTATTTTTTCATTTAGTTTCACAAAATCTATACTTACTATTATATGTTTGAGAGTCTTGGCTTTTTTTTGAAAGAAAGAGTATTTGGCTTTTTCAATGGTACATTTTGACTCAATACTATTTTGTAGATTTTTTAGAGTTTTTAAATAAGTCAAAATGCATTTTTAGTCACGTAACTATGCATTTATCGCATACTAGATCCTAAGGTATTTTGTTTTGTAATTTACGTCCCGTAAATAGTAAATATAGTAATTTTAGTCCTTGTTTGCAATTTAAGTCCCATATATCGTAAATTTCGGTGACAATTTAGGGACTTAAATTGCAAAAGAGGACTAAAATTGCTACATTTTACGATATACGGGACTTAAATTGCAAAACGAAATATCTTATAACCTAGAATACGATAAATGCATAGTTACAGAACTAAACTACAATTTGTCCTTTTAAATTCTAAAAAAAAATCTCATTGATTGATACTTCCTACAAATTTATTATTAATAAAATAATTATTTTTAACTATCTATAGATGAACATAATTGACTTTAATAATGTGATGAATAATTTTCTCAATTTATTTCCCAAATTAATGTTACAATATGCAATCATGCATTATGGGAATTGAATTTAGTTATATAAGGAAATTATCATTAAACCCTATAATACCTCTTGTATATATATTTAATTTAATTGTTATATATATTTGCAAACGTTAGCCCTAACAAGTAACAAGCTTGAATGCACGGGCACCGCAAATTTTGTGGCGGTGCAGTGTCGGACACGGACACGGCTCTGATATGTGTCAGATACGGCAAAAAGTGTCTGAAAATGTTAAAAAAATAAAAAAAATTCGGACACGCCAGGAACACGGCTGGGACATGCAAGGGACACAGATAGGACACGAAAAGGACACGGCAAATTCAATTTTTTTATATTTTTTCAATTTTAAGGATCTTAAATTAATTTTTTCTATCATTTTTATTTGTTTTTCACAATATTATAATCCACAAATAATATTAATGTTCGTTTAACATAATAATTAATTCGTACATTTTAATTTTGCTAATAATTGTACTACATTGTGATAGCTTATATTTCAATTATGAATGTTTGTACAAATATTATATATGAATATTTATATTTTTTATTAAAATTTATATTAGTCAGCCGTGTCGTGTCCTAAAATTTTTGAAAAATCCGTGTCGTCATGTCTGTGTCGTGTCGTATCCGTGTGCGTGTCCGTGAAATATAGGTAACAAGTAGCCGCCCCTAACAATAAGTTGTGCAGTTATGAGTGATGTTGTGCTCCACTTTGTCATTTACATCCAAGTTTTTTTTGTCATTTTTCTTTATTCGTGAGCAATCTTTACACTATTTTATATCCTACTAAATAATTTATAATTTTTTCAACATATATTTACTTACTAATATATAACCTTGCCGATCATGATGTAGTTAGCTATTATTTCTTATTATGTATTTATTCAGTAATTTTTCATTTCTCATCAACTTCATAATGTTCCTATCGTTATGTCAGTTAATGGTGTTTCCCTTTCATTTATTTGTTTGTGTTTTACGTTTTAGTTTTCTTTCTTGAATATTTATATTGCTCTATTTCTTTTTCATAATTTCTGTGAATATTAAATTTATATTATCAAGTTTATTCATTCGATCACTCCCTCGGCGTTTTATTATCTCTATCAACATAGACAAAATTTCACATTCATGGAACTTAAATACTCAAACTCTTTGACCTCCACTTTATTTTCTGCAGAGGTCCCTCATTGGTGACTATTAATACATTATTCAATAAATATATATTTGATTCCGATCCGGATCTTATTCATTATTAGGAAAATTACTAAAAAAGTTCTGAGGTTAACTAGAGAATCCAAAATATTTACTGTAGTCTTATAAATACCATGAAAATGAAAAAAAATTTAGAAACCTTACAAATACTTCCTGAGAAACCTTACATTTACATCCCGCAAAAATGTAAATATAAAGTTTTAAGGTTTCAAGGTATTTTTCGTAAATATTATAAAGTTCGGGGGTTAGGGTAATTCGCCCTTCATTATTTCCACATAAAAAGCAAACCATGAGATATATTATAAACATAAAAAAAATGAAGAAAAAAGTCGAAGTACTAATTGTTCACGAGTGATCTTCCCTTCTTACGAATAACCTGGCCTTCAAATCCTTGACAAATTGATCAAAGTTTCTCATTGATGATCCATTTGTGTGCAGCACATTCCTCATTGTCTTGCTAACTTTCTTGATCCCTTCCCTCAATTCAACAGATGTTTCTCCCCTCATCAAAACATTAATTTTACTAGCAACTTCTTCCCTCTTAAGTTGGCAAAGATCAATTCCAATCCTCCAATCATCCACCACCAACTTCCTATTCGTAGGTTGGTCGATGATAAACGGAAAGCACATCATCGGTACACCGTTCCACATACTCTCCATAACCGAATTCCAACCACAGTGCGTCAGAAACCCTCCAACAGCTGCATTCGAAAGTACAGAATTCTGATTACACCAAGAAACTATAAGCCCACGATCCTTCACATCGTCCTTAAATCCAACAGGAAAAGCATCGTCACCGTTCGAGCCTGGCCCGGTCCGAGTCTTCAAAACCCATATAAAATTAACTTTGCTAAGGAGAAGTCCATGAGCGATTTCCGCAATCTCCTCCTTACTGAGTTCGGTAACACTACCAAATGAGATGTACAAAACCGAACCATGAGGCTTAGAGTTGAGCCAGTGGGTGCAATCCGATTCAGGCAACATGCTAGTTTGCACGATTGTTTTGGTAAATGTGGAGAAGAAATTAATCGGGCCGATTGCATAAGTTGGTTGCTTTTGATTGAGTGCTGAAAGGGCTTCTGATTCTAGCTCTTGCACTGCGTTACATAAGATGAAGTCTGCACTCTTGACCTGCTCAAATGCCTCAACCACCACCTTAGTCAATATAGGTAGAACGTCACGATCTCGGATAAACGACATTAGGTCTTTTCGACAAATTGAGTTGACTCCGGGTATGTATCCAAGTACTGGAGTGTCCTCATCGTCTGAGATTATTATATAATAATGAAATTAATTTCTCTTAACATTGAAAAAGAAACTTCAGGAGATTAATATATAATAAATATGTTCCTGATCAGTTTTTAAGCTTTTGAATGACAAAATGCTAATAATTTTTTAATTACATTTACTAAATAATATATCTATAACTATAATATGTATATAGGGCGAATTATATTGGGGTCCCTAACATTTGTCATATTTATAATTAGGTCCCTCTAATTTCATTTTTACATCTTAGTTCCTTGACTGGTCAACTGTTAGTCAGTTCCGCTAATTTTATATATGGCACCATTGTGTTCATCTCATCGAGACGATGAATTTGAACTATAAATTTATCTAATTCGGTGAAGAAACGAGAAAATTTCAAGCTTAAGAAATTTTACTTCAATTGTATGCACAGTCCAAATTTCCTATTTATTCACCGAATAAAATAAATTTATATTCCAAATTCATCGTCTCAATGAGACGAATACAACAGTACCCGAAAATTAATGGAACTAACTAACGGTTGACCGGTCTAGAGACTAAAATGTGAAAAATGAAACTAGAGATACCTAGATGTAAATATGACAAACGTTATATATATATATATATATATATATATATATATATATATATATATCACTGCAATGATTTAACAAATAAATTAGGTATCATCCCACTAGCTACCAAAATAAATTAGAAACATAGCTAGTATATAATCATTAATAAAGTATGATTTGAGTAGTCATAAGAAAGAAAACAAAGGTAGATCATTCCAAAACTTTTATAATAATATATAAATACTCCAACTAATTCGAATATATCACACTCATTTGCGAAGAAACTGTCATATGAAAAATCACATTACAAGTCAAACTTGAACAACAAATAGTATATTGTCAATGGTAGCAGGTAGAATAATATTATTATTCCATAATTTATTTTCACAAGAAAAACGAGAAATTGATGCATACCGGTACAAGGAAAATGACCATTTTTCCTTAGAAGATCCAAGTGATAGCCTATCGATAACACGAGAGCTGGTTGTGTCCACAATGAAACATGGATAAGTTTGTGTTTCTTGGCAACGGTTGATGGCCATGTATAGATAGAATCAGCAACAAGGAAAAAAGCCGCCGGCTCCGATTCCGTTATGATCCTCCCGACAAGTTGATCGACACGACCTGGAAAATCAAGAATCATGGACTCCCAAAACTCGGTGAGGTTGAGGTAACGGTCAAATTCAAGTGGAAACCCATCGGAGATGGTCATGTAGCGTATGTCGAGGCCCGGTTTACTAAAGAAATCGACATTTTTGTCGTTATGACGGGCTGTAGATAGGGTGTGACGAACATATTCAGTTTGAACGTAAGTGATTGTGAAGCCCATGGAAGCAAGATTGATAGCTAAGTTCTTCATTGGAGCCATGTGGCCTTGGTAAGGGTATGGAAATACAATGGCATGTGGCTGCAGATTTGGAGCCATTTCCAGTGTGGGGGTGCAGTACTGATTTGGAGATTTATATTGGTTGTGTATATATAGTCTTTTTAGTACAATTAAAGATGATGAACTGTATATAGAGCAATTGCTTTGATTAATAAATCAGGTAATATATAATCTAATGGAGGTGATGACCTAATTATGTCTGTTGACCGAGATGGATTGATTCTAGATAAACTGGACTTTTCAACGGCTTCTAGAAACAGCTTTTGGAGTCCTCTGAATAACAGCACTTTTGTCACTTCCTCCAATTAAAACGATTTGTTCTAATTATCTGCTTAACTGATAAAGGCAATTGCTCGGACCACGTAACAGAATGACTTCTAGTTCTTCACCCTTGAAAAATTTAAATTTTAATTGGTAATTATCAACTACTCCTAGAGTTTGGCTTAAATACAAAAATCTCCTGAGGTTTTGGAAATTACCAACTTCCCCCTGAGGTTTTGAGGCTAATGAAAAAATTAATTCCCTGCTAGTGAACCTCAAGTGGTACCTAATTTGTGAGAGAGATATTAAACTTAGTAGTGAATTGGTAATTTCTGAAACCTCAGAGAATGGCTGTATTTGAGCCAAACCCTGGGGTGTATTTGGTAATTATTCCAAATTTTAATAATAGGGCGAATTATATTCGGGTTCCTGACTTTTCCATATTTACATTTTCTACTTAAATGCGTTTATTACATATAAGTCAATTAGTCAACATTTTTACATATATATCTTTAAATTGATCAACATTACTTCTAAATCGGTGATATAACCTAAGTGTATATAATATAAGTTAAATTAAATGATTTTTTGGTATCGTTTACACTTAAAACCCACATTTTAAGTTAATATTTTTTGCTCTCAATTTTTTTTGTATATTATTAATCATTTTCTCTCTCTTCTTTGTGATTATTCTCTTTCTCTCTCCTCTCTTCTCGTGATCTCCTGTTTCTCTTTCTTTCTCTCCTCTCTCTATATTCGTTATTAGTCTCTTTCTCTCTTTCCTCACTTTTTTTCTCTCTATTTCTCTCGCCTACATAATTTATTTTTAATTTTTGGTTTTTATGAATTACAAAATAATAAAGTCAAATATTACAATGTAAACATGATAAATATAAATATTAGAATATAAACATAATAAATATTAGAGGAAAAGATTTGAAATTCATTCAAAAAAATTTATGCATCTAAACAAAGAATTTCGAAGTCCATAAATTTGAAATCAAATGTAATTTAAATTCATTCATTTCAAATTCCTCTCCCAAAATCCAATTTTATCGATCCAAATGAGTCCTTATGGATTAAGCTTGTTTTAAGATATATAATTAGGCCTTAACGTGGAAAAAATTGTTTCACGGATCAGGAACTTCTGAAATTGGATCCTACATCATCTCCTGCTGGTTCTGGTTCTAGTGCTCGCAGCCTCGCCTTTCGAAAGTAGAAGGGCGAGAACTATCCATTACGATTTGCTGCAGTTATACAAAAAGAATAGGGATAATGATTTTTTTTCATCCGAACTATGGGGACTTTTGCACTTTAACATCTAAACTTTTTTTTTTCTTTCCAGTTTACCTCCTGAATTATAAGATTTTTTGCAATTTGCTATCTCCCACGAAAAAATATACTTCCACGTTGTATTACTCTTCTTAACGTATCGAAAATAAACTCTCAATCAATTTCAGAATTCTTAGAGTTCTTATTAACCAATTGAATATTTAAAACTAATCTATCAAATAAAAACTCCATATTTTCTGAAATTGATTGAGGGTTTATTTTCGAGATACTAAGGGGAGCAATACAACGTAAAACTATGTTTCTCATATGACACGATGCAATTTTCCGGTGGAATATTTTCATCAGAGATGGCAAATTGCAAAAATTCTTATAGTTCAAAGGCAAACTGCAAAGAAAAAAAAATTTAGATGATAAAGTACAAAACTCGTTATAGTTTGGATGAGAAAAGATCATTATCCCAAAAGCATAATATAGTTAGCACATAATTGACACTTCAAACCAGTTAGTAACTGTGCATAAAAACTTCCTCAGGAAGACTCACCGTGATCATCCGATTGGGACGAAGTGCTGGGAGAGGACGACATCTGCAATAAAACCAATGCAAGTGTTCCAAAAAACATTTGAATAAAATGACAACCAAGACATATACCCTTCTCTATCTTTCTCTTTCGTATGGGCCCGTCTTTCGTAACCCTCGGGGCCGAGGGTTACGAAAGACGGGCCCATACGAAAATTAAAAGAATCGAAAAAGAAAGAAAAAAAGAGAATGGAGCGAGGGTTACGAAAGACGGGCCCATACGAAAGAGAAAGATAGAGAAGGGGCCGGGGCTGAAATGTTTACCTCTACTTGACTGTAGTTGACGGACAGAGAAAGACCTCAGATCAACCCAATACCTCTAATCCTAATCCAAATTTTAAGGGTTCGGGTTGACCTGATTTTATATTGGGTTTCCTGTCGACCAGACCTAACCCGATTCAATCTAGCCCGAAAAAATTATATATATATTTTTTATTATTATTTTTTTTATATTTATCACACTCAAAATATAAACAAATAAATTGCACAACACCACAAAAGCAAACATTCAAAATTCAATAATTCATTTAAAAAAAAAATCAAGTTAAAACAAACCATCCATAACTAATATTCCAACTTAAATTTAGTCTCCTTATGCATCAACATTCAACTTCATCACAACTCATGCTTTTTTGAATAGTAGCCCTGGCAATAAGAACAAAAACCAAGAATCAGGAGATGATAGATAATAAACATAAATGATGAAGCAAAATTGAAGAATAGTACTGTAATTTGTAGTTGCTAAAATTTAATATTTGTTCGACATTTATTTAGTATAATAGAAATTAGGCTTAATCTTCTCATTTAATTTTTATGCAGTAAGTATGGCTTAGTTCCTTTTAGAACTATAGAAATTACTTTTTCCACCTTATATATCATAATAACTTTTTAAAAGTATCAATTTTCATATTTTTGATCCTTTCAAGCTCTGTTTTACTGAATTCCCACTTACAGAGAAATGAAAGTTAAAAAATGGACATATCTTAAAAGATGGAAAGCCCCCAAAATAAGAGAATGAGAATGATAGGCTAGGACTATCTATTTTTTTGTGTGGGTCGGGTTGGGGTGACGGGTTCACCCAACCTAACCCAATATTTTTCGGTCATAATCAGATCCAATCCGCTTTGATCCGCACTTGAAAACCCCCAACCTTAACTCAATATTTTTTCGGGTGAGTTGAGTTGACTGGGCCAATCAGACCCAAAATTGACACCCCTACTAACACGGGTGGCCATGGTAATAAATTTCATTATTATTTAGTTGTAGGGTGAATTACATCTAAACCCCTCTAAATATAAATTATTTGATAAGATACTTTGAAATTGAGTATTAAAATATCTAAATTTGTAACTTTGCAACTAGTATCAAGAGTCGAAATTGTCAGAAGTATCCATTCATTAATGTTTCAAAGATGATTGATAATAAATTATTATACATCTATTTATAAATTTAACTTTCTTAATTTTACATTATATATTTAAAATATCTAATGATTGAAAGAAAATTCCTAAATTCATCAAAAATATAATAGAATGTCCTAGTATATATTTATATTTGATTGAAATTTCAATAAATTTCTTTAGTTATCAATTATATTATAAATTCATCTTCAAGAACCGAATAAAGAAAATTGGGATATTCTTAGGGGTATTTTTTACTTTTCTTACTTTTGTTATTCTCTGTTTCCACTCAACTAATCCATAAAACCCATTTCTATATCAATTTCCTCTTAAAATTATTGCTTTCCTTTAAGATAAATAGTAACTAAATTTTGCATAAATAATGTAAACTCAGCACAACTAATAGAATATTCACATTTCAAGTTCATACGTCGGAATTAATTATCAAATTATTATAGCGAAATTGCTCCTTATTTCAATATAGAAATACATTTAGGGTTCTCAGTGGGCAGACTTTGGTTCAATTTTTTCTCTAATATCATCCCAATTTAAATATTTCCACTCGTTTTAAATATATGATTAGATCCGATTATAAATATCCACAATTCAAATATGGAATTGAACAGTTCAACCTATTATAAAAATTGAAACTTAATAATATATTACAAGAAATAATAATCTTATATATCAAAAAAATTAAATAAAAAAACACTTTTAAGTAAAATTCAATATATGTAACATTATACTTAACAATCCACCCATCATTTTTTCTTAAAAGAAATACAAGATTTAAAGTAGCATCTATATGCAGAAACATCAAATATGCTGCATAACTCAAGCATAAATACTCCTGCTGTGATCCATACACAGTAACAATGAAGCCATCAAGTCTTAACATAAGTTAAAATAAAGTTTGATTCTTTGATAAGGGTTATAGATCAGTAGTTCTGAGACCAGTTAGCATCACTTCCGACTCTATGCATTCCACTATTTCCTTTCTTTGACTCAGCATCAACCTTAAAAGTTAAACCACACACTTCTCCTTTGCTGTCCACTCTCGGCACAGCCTTCAGCTCGTTCACGGGATGCTCGTAACTCCTCAAACCTCCCGAAGATGTAAAGAAACATCCTGAAGAAGCACAAAATAGATTCATGAATTCAGTCAAATCAATAGTCAAACTATCTTGAATTATATACGAAGAGTTTCAATTCTTCATGTCTTGAATATCTCGTTTTAGATTCTTTAGTGATTTAAACTTAGTCGTGATTAGCTCTTTTTAGTTAGTGATTGTATTCAATGATGGAGCCAAAGTGGGCAGTCGCCTCAAATTTTATGGACCCTTTACTTTTTCCTTAGCTATTTCTGAGGTTTCCCCCTTTACAAAAATCACCCTGAAACTTAGAAAATTACAAAAAAAACACCCTGAGTCGACAATTTCTGTTAGTTTGAGGGTGTTTTTCGTTATGATTTGCCAAAACTCAGGGTGTTTTTAGTAATTTTAAAGGTTTAAGGTGCTTTTGTAAACGGCGAAAACCTCAGGGGTTATTTGTAATTGACGCGAATCATAATTGATAATTTTGCCCCTCAAGTGATAAAATCACTCCCTTTTTACTGAAAAATTCAATCTTGCCCCTATTGTAAAATTCTGGTTCCATCTGCTGTTCATATTCACATAATGCAAAAATATTAAAACTCAGAGGTTCCAATTTCACATAAATCAACATCATGTATAACATGGTAAGGTTCAAAGAACTATTTAAGAGACCTCTTGAGCACATAAAATACACAAGAAAAAAAAAAACGCAGCATTATTAACTAATGAAGGAAATACCTTTGGGAAAAGGAGCAGACGATTTGCCACAACCATGCTTAACAACTTCTCCATCATCAGAAAGAACAAGATGGCCTTCGGAATCGGTTCCCCAGAAGAAGGGTACATTCCCATCTGTATCCTGTATCAGAAAACAAAAACATAATAGAAATTCAAGATATTGAACAAGAATACACACAGTAATTTCTAAAACTATATTATGAAGACTAAAGATTACTTACAGAGGCAATAAATGTGGTTTTTGAAGAGGTATCAAACAGAACGAACACGAATTTTCCTTGAATATCCCTGACAACTTGATCGGCAGGATAAGGACCTCGATCCCTCAATGTCCTGTAAGCTTCAATGACAATGATTACCTCGTTTGCTGTCTTGCTTAACCCATATTGCTGCTTGAGATGTGCAATGTTTTCGATGTGGCCTTCGAAGAAGCAGAATATGTCATCCACTACTGCAAACAGTCTGAAAAAATAGGCAGTTAGGTCACTTCTCATAAACTCCATAGTTTAGTTCAAAACTACTAAGACATAGATAATCAAGTGCTGCACAATATATGAACCAAAATGACAAAAAACATGACAGAAAAAATTGATTAATTACTAAAATGAAAAATTTAATAAACAAGATTCAACCCAAAGTAAATAGAACACTGATTGATCAAGGAATCAGTGAATCCAACTAGGGTGTCTGTCATTCACATTCTACTATACATCTTCGATTCCCCATTAAAGAATTAGCTTCATAAATGTACAGAAATACATAAACATAGGCATAAAACAAAGCCTATACATAGGCATAAAACAAAGCCTATACATAGGCATAAAACAAAGCCTATATCCATCGAAACAAACCCAACAAAAAAAAGATCAGATTAATAAAAGAGAAAACCCCTAAAAACAGTACAACAGAGAGAAAAAAAAAGGGAGAGTAAAGAAAAACCTTGGAAGAATAGGGTTCTGTTTTTCAGAAGAATAGGCCATGAAACCAGAGGAAGCGAGGTTGATGATGACAGAGCCAGGGTGTACGGACGAGAAATAGGTCCCCAAAAATCCATCTTTCAGAGCTGAAACTGATTCAGCTGATGAGTTCTGCTTCAGTGCATCTGGGCTTTTCGCCACCGATTTGTCGAATACAGCCAGCATTTTAAATACAATATAAAAAGAAATCAAAGAGCGTGCGCGAGAGTGATTGAGAGAAATGATTTATTGATTTCAGGTGAAGATGAAGATCTCTGTGAGAAGTGAAGTGTGATTGTTAGGTTTAAAGCTTTAATATAAACAGAGAAAAGATTTGTGTAGGTGGGGATATGAGCAGTTGACGAAAATGCCCTTCTATTGTGGAATTTTGTAAATTGTGTGTGATTTTTAATGGTTTGATTATTGGTTTTGTATTTTTAATTTTAGGAAATTTTGTATTTCGCTTTAAAAACTTCAAAAGAAAATATAAATTTTACACACATGAACAAGAGAAGTCGAATTCCAAACCACCATATCTCGAATAATATCTAGTAGTTACGGGATCAAATCCCAATAATTCAACAAATATGTTGATTTATTGGATAGAAGAAAGTATAATGAAGAAAGATTGGCAATTTGAGATTGTCCCCCACTTAACCCTGATTATCCCATCTTAACCCTAGTCTCCTAAACAACTCAACCATTTCCTTTCAAAACGAGCGCCTTTCGGGGCATTTAATACCGTATGGAGCCAATGTTTCCATCACTGCATCTCCTACTTCCAACTTTAAGAGAGGAACTATCAGCTTCCCTACCTTACTTTGTGGTATGAAATAGTATCTCTTATCTCTGACCCAGTCCACCGATACTTCGAATAACGAGTAAAAGTAGATTTTTTTTATAAGACGTCAGTCATGTCACTTATAGATTGAGTTTCTCTATTTCTTTTGGGAAAAAAACGCTAATAAGACATAGCCATTAGCCAATAATAATTGTTCTTTGATTAGTTTGTATTTTTTTTAAATATATTTTTGTTAGAGCATTAATTTTGCAGATTTTGTCCAAGTAATAGATGTGCAATTAATTCCAATGTCTCTAGAGGGTATAATGGTAATTGCAGTATAAAAAGGTCGGTGCTTATCCAATAGAGCTTGATGGCGTGGCGTACATGTCGGAATATGATTGGATAAACCAAGGTCAATAATTAAGACAAAAGCAGAGATTTGGGACGATGATGACGCGTCTCAATATCTTTTGTATTTTTCAAATGAGTCCAAGATTTTTCTAGATTTCAGATTCGCACCCCAAACAAATGTGTCTCTTTCGATATTTCCAGAAGTTCCCTTAAAATACCAGAAAAAACAAGATTCCAGAATTACATTTTTTTGTGAACTTCCAAAATTACTTTTAGAATTTGAATTTTGCTAAGGGCCCCAATACTCAATCAAATATTGTTTCAATTTTGGAATATTTGAGTGGAATGAGTGTTATAAAAGCACTAACAAATCTGAATTAAGGATAACAGTGGATCTTGGCTCGGGAAAAAAAAGTGTTTTTCACTTCAAAAGTTGGTAATATAATTTCTATTTTTCTTTCTAAACAAAGTCAATAACTCCCAAAAAAATCACACAACCTACAAAAAGTTAGAATAACGTAATGACATTTACCATGAAAATGTTCTGCACTCTGATTCTAATGAACAAGAACTGTCAAATAAAGTTATAGTTTCGTTCATACAAAAGCCCCGTATAGTTCTTCATACCTCTACTTCAAAACATTGAAAAACCCCGAATTAAGGCGAGAAGATACAGCCAGGCATGGTTGAGGCATTTCATCAAACTCGACTGTAAGCAAACGACTTGCTGAACAAACGACGTATGTACACAACCTGAAGCCCACTTACAAGAGCCAGCAAAATGTATTCTCCAACTGTGTACATTATAACGCGCTTTCTTGTACTTTCATTTGCTGCAGCAACGACATGTGTAGCAGTTATATAATCAATGCTACTAAATTTTATTACTACAATATACTACATTTGGCTTGACTTGGCTCGTTTACACCTCTAATTTGAATATCAACATACGGGTTGACTAAGAAACTATAAAGAGCTAAAGAGGTAATAGAGAGAAAATATAATGTAAATGACTAAATGAGGAAAATTAAAGAAACACAAGGAAAAGCATATACTGTAGTCACCCCTCATTTCCAAAAATCGTATTTCTATGACCTATACCTTCATTTTACAAAACCATATCTCTATAACAATGAAAATGCATTATTTCTCCCAAAACTAAATTTTCCTCGTCTAAGGATAAAAAGAAAGGAAAAGGGATCTTACTATGACGATGGCGAAGATCACGTGCCTTCAGATACTTCTGCTCTAAGGTAACAGATTCCAGTGCCTCCTTCAGTTCAGCAATTTTGACATTAACAGGGTCTAAATGCTCTGTAAAGGTAAAAACGGGAGAAAATAAGACCACATTGTAGTTAAAAGGAACAAACAAAAATAGCGAATTTCGGGAAAAGAAAAGCTAAGACAAACCATCCTTAGCTAGATCTTTCTCACTAGGAATATGACCGACATGAATGTTGAAAGAGACAGTTTCCGGTGTAGAATGAGGATTATGGAAACAAAATTTGTACATTCCATCTATAGGGGCCTTAAACTCAAATTTGTCCCCAGACGTCCCCGCTAAACTGTGCACAGTATTGCCTCCAGGTCCTGTCACCTATATCAGAAGTGAATAAATGTAAACGATTAATCAATAACATCAATTTATTTAAGCCAGTGATCTAAAGTTGGAATAGTTAATCATTTATCACCATCAACTTTGGACAGCAAGACTGCAAAAGATAATGTCTTTGAAGTCCACAAAAGTATTATTACAATGAATTTGAAACCATTGAAGGAATTCATACAGTACACGGGATTTTCTCCGCCAAAAGACTAAAACTACTCCAATCAGTAAGACTATGCTTGGCCTAGAACTAAGAAATTTAATGTCTAAGATGGATTATTATGAACTAGAATAATCTCTTCAGTCTCTTAGACTGAACAAAAAATAAGAACTTTGAAAAGAATACTTGACAAACTCTCAGTTCATTGTGTAACAGACCAATTACATCAAGAAGCAGGAATAACAAATAATTTTCACTTTTGTGCGTCTCTTTGCATCAGAAGAACATAAATGCGGCTACGTTGGGGAAATGCATTTTCTTCTACATCCTCCCTTTTCTTTTTAGCCAAAAATTGTTCTTTTTTTATTTTGGAAAAAACAGAGAAGCAGATCAGCTATAAAAGAATTTGAAAACTCAATTTTGAAAGAATACATTAAATCTCGCCAAAGCCCCAAAATTCACAAATTCAAAAAAATGCAGCACAATTACACTGAACTTAATCCTTGCTTCCAATTTCCCACGGAAAAATCACATAATAAGTAGAAAAAGAAAAAAAAGAACATCCCTTTTTCCAAATTCCAACCGATCGTTCAGTTCATCCACTTTCAATTTCCATACTTAATTAAAATTACAATACCGTCAAGTCAATGCCGGGGTGGTCGTTGTTCCAGAAGATATCGTGATCGACGACGACGAAGTTCCCCGAAACGGTGTCGTCTTTGTAGAACACGTATTCGTACACACACTCGATGTTGTTCACCGTCACCGAGAGAGCCGAAATGCGGTTCATCATGCTCAAGCTCAACAACAGGAGGCTGAAAAAGGCGTAGCGTACCCCGCCACACCGGATAATTCCTCGCCTCGTCTCCATTCGGACCTTTTTTCGGAGCCTCAGATCAGTAATCGGGTCCTGATGAAGCAAAGGCTAAAATCTCCTGCAATTATCTTTTTTCTGGGTTTCCTCGTGAGCCGTCGACTGTATTGAATTTGACTAACATTCGTCGATCTATGTTACTCTGCTGGCGTGATGACGTGGACAATTATTATTGGACAAGACATCGCAGCATATGGATGACGTGGAAGGGATTTTGTTTGCCATTTAATTTTTCGCCTAAACTATGTAATTATTTGTGGAATCTATATTGTCTTTTTTTGGGGAAATTGCAATTTAGGTCCGGAAATATCCTTATATTTTAAAAATAAGTAACTTTAAATCTATAAAAATTGTACCTTTGTAAATTTGGTACTGCCATCAAATTTTGGACAGAAAAATCATGTGCCTAACATACGCTGTGTTAGGATTGTAAATTTGGACGAAGGGTGCAATAGATAAGTTAATAAAAAATTACACATAAATTCATATTATAACAGTGGCTGCAAAATATACCAATATATGACTCTTGAATTGACATATTCAATTTAGTATTATCTGAATTTTCACCATTCAGTCATGTACCAAGAGGGGATAATGAATTTCGCCAAAGCACGAACATTCAAAAAATAAGCTTCAAATTTCCTCTTTGGATTTTTCTTTGTCTACAATGCCACGAAATGAGACATCATTCTACAAAAGCACAATGCCTTGAAGAAGTAGTTAAAAAAAAAAAAAAGACATGATAAATGCTAAAAATTGAAAGAGAGAGATTGCGAGATTGAAAGTGATGATGAATGAGGAAAACTAAAATAGTTTAATTTTTCCTACAAAATGAAAAACTAATGAAAATTTAAAAGTTAACAGTTAGAACCAAACTTATCAAGGTATAATTAATTAAAAAAAAAAAAGTTACTTCTTTCTAAAATATAAGGAACACATTTGAAAGTTGAAACACACAATATACTACAATTTTTTTTTATCATTATTTATTATGTGTAGCAATATCTACTTTTCTATTTATTTTTTTTCCACTGGAGAAAGTTTTGCAAAATAATAAGGTGATTTCAAATTTAAAAATAATATTGAAATGCCCCTCATTCTCATTTCTCGGGACTAAACTTATTTTTGCTTGTTATATTATAGGCAAAGTGACAAACAATTGAAATATGAATATATAAATTAGGGGAAGATTTAAGAAGATTATTTTATTGTTTAATGGTCTCTAATCTCTAGTCTTAAACTTATAGTTTAGTATAATTATTTTCTTTGTAAGATTATTCCTATTAATCCACTCGTTAAGTAATTAATTAACACTTTAAAATTTAATATAGTATAAATATGATCAAGACTGGAACTAAGTAGTGGAGGTCTGAGTTCGATTTCTTGTAATGACAATGATGAAATTGTGTGGGTGTATTTAAAAAACAAAAGGGCTGGAACTAAGTATTGAATTTTCTTTTATTAATGATTGTTTTAGTGATTTAAAAAATTATTGAAGGAAGAAACAACAGTATAATAAGCCCTATTTTAGTTGCATTTTGTTTCCTGTCCATAGATACAATCTGGGCCGAGCCTGAGCAGCGTCGTCGAGTAGGATAGTAATTGGGCCGGGCCCAACAAGTCCTGCAACCGGGCTGACCCGTTAGACTCGCTTGATCCAGATCCGGACCCAGGAAAATTCGATATCTGAACCCCGGACCCGACAAGTACTAAATCAGATTTTCAATTTTAAATTTGGGAGTTTTCCAAACCTCCTCTCTTCCACTGCTCTCGCTCTCATCTCTCATCTCCCATCTCCGCGCGCCACGCCACCGTCCGGCGCCGACCCGCCGCGCCTCTCTCTTTCAAGTTTAAGGTATGTACGCATATAATTTTTTTGGGTCTTGATTTATAGAAGGGTTTCTGGGTTTCTTGAGCGGTATAGATTGGAAAGAAAGAAAAATTGGGGTTTATGAGGTTTATATTGAATGGGTTTCCTGTCGAAGATGAAACAGAGATTTATGCAGTTTTTTGGACGTTGTAAGGAACTTTTGTGTTTGTTTGCTGCTGTATTTGTTGGTTATGATGTTCACGCGTTTCTTGAATTATTTTTGCTTCAAGAAAATTTGAGATGTTAATGTAAAACATGCTGCATAATTGTACTTTCCTCTGAGCGGAGTGGTTATTGTCTGATATTGTGTAATTTACTTTCTTCCTCAGAGACCTTCTTCCTTTACTGATTATATCAGGTTTGAAAAGTTCTCAAATCAAATCTTAATCAAAGTGAGTACTCCATTGATGAGTGTGAGGGGATGACATCCTCTAGCAAACGTCGACGTCATCATGATTCCTCATCGGACTCAGCGTCCAATTCCAACCGCCGCCACCGCCGACGGCATCATGATTCTGACAGCGATGCCGATGAACCACCCAAGCATAGGAACAAGAGAAAGGTCTCTGAGGAAGAGATTGCTGAATATCTGGCTAAGAAAGCTCAGAAAAAGGTTATGCATACCTTTCCTCTCAATCTTATTACAGTGTCTATTGGGAGGTCAATATTGTATTATACTTCCTATGCTGATGTTTCTAACTCTGTGTAATTTTAGGCTATGAAAGTTGCTAAGAAGTTGAAGACACAGACTGTCTCTGGATATTCCAATGATTCAAATCCTTTTGGTGATTCTAATCTCAACGAAAAGTAAGTCTCGATTTCTGTATTTACTGAATTATGACGAAATGTAAGTCTCGATTTATGTTACTTATACACAAAGCATAAATATACCTTCTTGCTGGCCCTCCAAAACTTACATATTTGATTTATCTGTGTATGTTAAGAAACAAGTGCATTATGCAATTTAAACAACCTCAACGTATCCCATGAATCATAATTTTTGAATACCAGGTTTGTGTGGCGGAAAAAGATTGAGCGCGACGTAACCCAAGGCGTACCTCTTGATGAGTTCTCAATTAAAGCAGAGAAGAAGAGACAAAGAGAACGAATGGTAACATTTCTTATACAAGTATTCTGTTATGTGTTCCAGTCTTGAAGTAGTATTCCTCTTCTAGCTTTAGATTACAATATCCCATGTATGATGCTGGTTTGCACCCTATATAGAGTCATATGGTACTGGTTTATTCTCCAAGTAGCCAATATGTATTTATCTACTCTCTTTTGCAGGCTGAGATTGAAAAGGTGAAAAAGAGAAGAGAACAAAGGGCTGTTGAGAAAGCACAACGCGAGGAAGAGATGGTAGGATCCTTGTTACTTGATTAAGGAGCATTTTTCGTGTGGTTTGACATAAGAGACTTTGTTGTCTGAGTTGGTGTATGTTCCATATTGATCTATGTTCTTCCATGTTTTGAATATTGATGACCTTCACTTTGTAGGCATTGTTGGCAAGAGACCGTGCTCGGGCTGAGTTCCAAGACTGGGAAAAGAAAGAAGAAGAGGTATATCATTTGACAGTTGCAACATTTTATCATTGCTTCCTTATATCAGTGATGTATTTGTTGGTTACTGTACATCTGTCGTTTGCTAATATTACCTTATTGCTGACCTTGTATTATGTTTTACAGTTCCATTTTGATCAAAGCAAAATTAGGTCAGAGATTCGGTTACGTGAAGGTCGTATTAAGCCAATTGATATACTCACCAAACATCTTGATCCTTCCGATGATATTGAGATACAATTAAATGAGCCTTACATGGTCTTTAAGGTAAATTTTCAATTTTCCCAATATCTTTCTTTTCTGCAATTGATCCTTCTGCGAATGTTGGTTTGATCCGTTTGTTGACTGTATTTTGATGTTTGACTGTGATATCACGTCCTTTATTAGGGTTTGACTGTAAACGAAATGGAAGAGCTTCACAATGACATAAAGATGCACCTTGATTTGGACAGGGCAACTCCTACACATATAAGATATTGGGAGGTATTATAGCTCTCCTCTTTGGTTTATCTGTAATCTTTCATGACGCGTTGTGAGGATAGGGTTGCTACATTTTAGTAATTTTGAGTTTGGTCTGTGATTTACATCTTATGGTCTATTGCGCCATTATTTTTGCTTTCTTTGGGGAGTTACTGATTTTGCTCTTATAGTTCTTGTTAGAATCTATTATTAACAACATCAATGTGACAGGCACTTCTGGTAGTTTGTGAATGGGAACTAGCTGAAGTCAGGAAAAAGGATGCATTAGAACGTGCGAGGGTGCGTGGAGAGAAATTAGCTCCAGAGTTGATCGGTGAAGATAGAGGCTTGCATGCAAGCATTGAAACGGATGTTAAGAGTCTTTTACAAGGGAAAAACTATGGGGAACTTGAAACCCTGCAATCCCAGATTGAATCCCAAATGAGATCTGGGACTGCCAAGGTGGTTGAATATTGGGAAGCTGTTCTTAAGCGTCTCCATATATACAAAGCTAAGGTAATAATATTGTATCCTCCTCGTTGTTTCTGTCACTTAATGGAATGAGCTAGCTTGCTTTGACATTATGATTATGATTATGATTATGATTATTATTATTATTATTATTATTATTATTATTTCTTCTGGTATTATTATTATTTTTCATATTATTATTGTATGAAAATTGTAGGCCTGTTTAAAGGAAATTCATGCCAAGATGCTTCGCGAACATTTGCATCGGCTGGAGACACCATCTGAGGGTGAAAATGACAAGAAAGAAGGGACGACATCCGGAGTGGATGAGCAGGATTCTGATCAAGATGCACACCAGGGTATGGAATTGATCATCTTTACACTTACCTTTATGGAATTGATCATCTTTACACATACCTTTCTAGTTTTTAAGTAGTCAACTGAGAGTGCTTTATTTCATAGGTACTGTTACTGTTCTCTCACCGATACCTGTGATGGATGATGCTGACTTCCACGATGAAGAAGAAGAAGAAGAAGAAGAAGCTGCTGGATCATATTCCCCGCAACTGTTGGATGCTGATGAAGATGAAGATGCAATTGACCCTGTCGAGGACAAGGCTATTTTGGAGAGAAAGCGTCTCGCTGTATCAAAAGAGCGACGCATCCAAGAACTGGCTGCAAGGCCGACCCCTCCTGAAGATAACTTTGAGAGAAATGCCTTGAAAGCCATGGGAGCCATGGAGGAAGGTGATGTTGTCTTTGGCTCAAATGATGAAATCAACCTTGATTCTCAGGTGTACTGGTGGCATGATAAGTATCGCCCACGAAAGCCCAAGTATTTCAATCGTGTTCACACCGGATACGAGTGGAACAAGTACAACCAAACTCATTATGATCATGACAATCCACCACCCAAAATTGTTCAGGGATACAAGTTCAACATTTTCTACCCTGATCTGGTTGATAAATCTAAAGCTCCAACCTACACCATAGAGAAAGACGGGGATAGTAGCGAGACTTGCATTATAAGCTTTCATGCTGGGCCCCCTTATGAAGACATAGTAAGTTTCCTCACCTCTACTCTCATATTATTTCGTCATTTCTTCGTCTCAACAACTTAATAAACTTGTTTATTGCGTGCTCTGCACAGGCTTTTCGCATTGTCAATAAAGAATGGGAGTACTCGCACAAGAAGGGGTTTAAATGTACATTTGAACGGGGGATCTTACACGTGTATTTCAATTTCAAACGTCACCGATATCGTCGCTGATCATCTTCGAAGGACTACTGTTGCTCCCCTTTTTCTGGTTGTATGCACATCTCTCACTTCTTGAGTCAAAGATCATTTCAGTTTGGGAACTTATGGACAAGAGAACATAATAAGTTGGAGAAGAGGACTGAATTTAGTGTACTTGAATCTGAAATGTAAAAGCCCTAGCGACTAGTATAAAATTATTAATTAAGGATTTTTAAGATTCTAAACATTGTGTATAATTTCGTTATATGTCACAAAAGTTAGTATAGATTCTTTTAAAATAGAATGTGTACTGATATTTATTTTTTTAGGTTGAAGATATATCTAATAACGGGTCTTGGAGGAAGTTGGCTTATATTTGTACATGCGGTCCGATTTATATAAATAAAGAAAAAAGAAACCCTAACTTATCACTCTTATATTGCATGTTACAACTTGCCCATTTCCAAATTCGTTGATTGGTCAAGTTAATTTGGAAAAAAACTAGACATTTTTCTAAAACTAATGTCTTTTTGGAATTTAATAATAGCCAACTTGTTATTTCATTACTTTTTTTTTGTTTTCCACCGATTTTTTCTTAATTACAAACAACCCTCTCAACATTACCTCATTACTTAAATACAATTAAATAAAGGTAAAGAATGTCATTCTGATCTGTGAAAACAATATGCTCGAAATATTTATTTATTATAATTAAATCCTCCAAAAATTTAATAATAATATTGGATGAATCAAGAAAATAAAGTAATGGGATCAAAGAAAAAGAAAAAGGTCATTGTCTCTACCAACAATAAAGAATGAACAATGATTGCAGAATAAAATGTCCCGTTTCATATATCCCACTACAGCACTGACCAATTTCCACCAAACTAGCTAGTATCTATGGCTACACACACTGACACACTCATATAATATAGATATACACACACACTGACACACACCAAGTTGATTGTAGTTCTGTAAGGACTGTGTAGGAGAGATTGTGGATTTGTGGTTGTTGAGCACAAAACTGGAGAAAAATTCAGAGATGCAAGTGCCAAGAGTGAAACTGGGTTCTCAAGGCTTGGAGGTAAAGAATATTAAAAAACCCAACCCTTTTTCTTTAATTCTTGAGTTTGTTGAATTGGAGACGAGAAAATTTATGGGATATTTGTCTCTGGTGTGGCAAAAGTAGATTTCATGTTCAAAATAAGGATAAATTTAGTTTCAAAGAAATCTCGACACTTCTTTTCCAGCATGAATCCCCCCCACTTGTGTACACAGAAAAAAAATTATGTTCTTGACATTCATTTTGGAAGTTTACTACTACAGTATCCGCATTACAGAATGACAGCTATTTCTTTGATGTAAAATTCATTTTTCGGTCACTAAATGCATCCACATTTCGTTTATGTTTCTAAAGAAATGCATGATTATCAAGGAAATTAGACTTATTTTGGAGAACCCAGCTCATACTTGCAACTTCTTCTTTTCCCTTGATCAGCTAATGTTTATTTGAAAATTTTACAATTTACTTTTTTCTAGCTTTTCTGTTTTTGTTCAGGTTTCGAGACTGGGATTTGGCTGTGGGGGCCTTTCAGGCATACTGAATGCTCCTCTGTCTCATGAAGCTGGAGCTGCAATTCTCGAAGAAGCTTTCAATAAAGGCATCACATTCTTTGACACTTCTGATCTATACGGAGAGCGAGGGGATAACGAGATCATGATTGGCAAGGTAACATATATATATATAGGGCGAATAACATTTACTACCCCTTAGTTTTGGCGAAATTACAAACAAAATCCCTCGGGTTTCGCTTATTACGCAAACCCCCTTAAGGTTTCATTATTCATTTAAAGTTTGTGAAAATTATGGCAAAAAGAGACTCTGGACGATATCAAGTAGGTTTCATAAATCACATTGACTCTTAACTCACAGGACGTCTAATCGTCTAGGTTTTACATGAATAATGAAACCTCATGAGGTTTATGTAATAAATGAAATCCGAGGGAGTTTTTGTAGTTATGCTTAAACTGATGGGTAGCAAGAGTGTATTCATTAGAACCATATGTTAACTATAAATAGACAAGTTTTTGACTTTTTCTAAATATCACTTGCTACATTTTTCTCATTGTTTTAGGCGTTAAAGAACCTGCCTCGGGAGCAAGTTCAGCTAGCCAGTAAATTTGGGATTTCCATGACTGACATGAGCAAGGTCGAGGTCAAAGGAAATCCCGAATATGTGAGAGAATGCATTCAAGCTAGTCTTACGCGTCTTGATGTGGACTACATTGATCTCTACTATCAGCACCGTGTTGATATGTCTATACCAATTGAGGAAACTGTTAGTATGAGAAATATATATATATAACCGAACCGACCCCATTTTTTGTTTTTTGGTAAGCAAATAAAATATATTAAAATTTGTCACTCCAATCATGTAACTACTTCTCTAATTTTTTCTGATCAGATGGGAGAGCTGAAGAAGTTAGTGGAAGAAGGGAAAATTAGATACATTGGTTTATCTGAAGCTAGTGTGGACACAATCAAGAGGGCACATGCAGTGCATCCCATCACTGCTGTGGAGATGGAGTATTCTCTTTGGAGCCGTGAAATTGAGGATGATGTGATTCCACTTTGTAGGTTTGTTTTGAAACTTGGTGTGGTTCTTTGAGAGTGTTTGCAAAAACTTATACTTTTGGAGAAGTTAAAATAGAAGCTAAAGTTGTACAATTTGTGAGTGTTTAGAGGAAAAGGTGCAAGAACGTACACTTCTAAATTATGGAAAAGATAACCTAGAAGCTGAAAATTACCCCTCAAGGTGCTTTTAGCTGGGCAGCTTGTTTCAATTTATTTTAAGCAGAAGCAGCAAAACAAAACACTCCCTTTTGCTATTTTTTTGAGCTAAAAGCAGAAAATATTTTCTTTTAGAGTTTACAAACACCCCTTTTGTATTAATGGAAAGTGTTTTCTTATTAAATTCACATTTCTGTAGAAATCAACTACGTTTGGCTTGCATATGTGAGATGAAATATGAATACTATGTCATAAATTAATATTGTGACTGCGTTTGAAACAGGGAACTTGGTATTGGTATAGTAGCATATAGCCCCCTCGGTCGTGGATTCTTTGGTGGAAAGGCAATGATGGAGAAATTGCCTTCACAAAGTTTGCTGGTAATGCTTCACATCCTCTCTTAGATTAGCAACATAACTTTTTGGGCCAGTTACGAAAATCCCCTGAGGTTTACGCTGTTCACGAAAAACACCCTGAAACCCTTTACCCTTACATTTACCTCCCTGAGAGGGGGTATTTGTAAGGTTTTTCAGGGGGGTATTTGTAAGGATTCACTTACATTTTTACATTTTTATGGGGGTATTTGTAAGGTTTTCAGGTTTGGATGGTGTTTTGAATTTTAAAGCAAACCTCAGGTTTTTTTTGGTAACTATCCCTAACTTTTGGACTTTTTTGTTACTTATAATGAGTTCATAGAAATGATGTCATGTTATTCTTGTTGTTATTGTTGTTGTTTCAGGAGTTTCATCCAAGGTTCACGGGAGAGAATCGAGAAAAGAACAAAGTTTTATACGCTGGTTTTGCCAGTTTAGCAGCTAAGCATTCTTATACTCCTCCTCAATTAGCTCTAGCATGGCTTCTCCATCAGGGCGACGATGTGGTTCCAATACCTGGTATCGTAGAAAACTCTATGTTTGTGAAAATCCAATTTATAAAGGTAGTTAAAACTGTAACATGATTTGTTTGGTGGTTTTTAGGGACTACAAAGATTAAGAACCTGGAGGCTAATATCGGGTCCTTAGCAGTGAAGCTGACAGACGAGGATTTGGAAGAAATTAGTCGTGCAATTCCAATTGATGAGGTTGGTGGTAACAGAGAATATGCAGTTTTCGCAGACCATGTTTATAAATTAGCAAATACACCACAGAAGAAGTGATGTTCAAAAATACAAAAAGGTCCCTCCAGCACAGCTGCATTTTTCATTACTGTGATGAATTTAGTTCTACTTGATGTTAACATGTTGCAATTATAATGTAAATAAGAAATCCTATTATGGGATTGAATGTGTTGGGATTTACTTAATGTGTCGAGAGATGGTGGTGTTCTTTGTGTGATTTTAGGGTTTATGTTAATTATATATTTTGATGAAAGAATGTTTCTCGATAATTGTTGGTTAAGTGGTGCTCATTAGCATAATCATGACTGTCATAGATAGAAAGAATTTTATACTTTAGTAATCCAATAGCTCGCATCAAAACCCCTATAAATCAAGATTGTACCGTTCCCTTTTCAACTTTTTCTTCTTTCAGAAACCAAAGATTGTCTGTCTGCCTATTACAATGAACATCCTGAGAGTAACTAGTCTATAGAACAAAAAGATAAGAGAGAAAAAAACTTGGAGAGATGTGCAGTGAACTTTTTCAGATACTAGCAATAGCACGTAAAAATATATTATAATTTTAAATACTTAATGAAATTTTAAGAAATAACATAATAAAGGGTAAAATTGTATTTTTCGTTCTATAAGTTAACCTCCAGTCCAATTTTAGTCCTATAAGTTTCTTAATTAACGCATTTAATCCTTTATGTTTTTTTTTTTCAACACATTTGGTCATATTTAACACATTTAGTCCTTTATATTTAACGCATTATGTGGCGAATTTTGACCCTCACAAATTTGTCATTATATGCCTTGTCGCTACTTTGTTTTGTGACATATAGAAAATTCATCTTAAATTACTTCAAAAAAATTTAAAAATTAAGCTTATTTTCCCTCTATTTTCTAATCCATTAATAATCCGTCACAAAATCCATCATAATTTAAAAAATAGGACAGGAACTTTCTTCATCACTAATAATTCGCCACTGAAGGGTATGTTGTCTTGTAGTGAGCTTAATTATGGATTTTATGATTTATAAATATATTTGCAAATTAATAATAATTCAAAAATAGATAAATAATTATTCTATACGCGCAACGCATGTGTTTTTTACTAGTATATCCTAAAAACACGAATATAGGGTGGTAATATAAGAGATGTTTCATTTACCTCGACCACCAATCATATACTATCAAAGTGTCAAACTCAACAATCATCAATTAATATGAGTCTCGATCCAAACTATACTTTCTATATTTTTGCCGGTCAGTCATACGGCCGTGAATTCGTTCCCGGGCCTTGTACACACCGCCCGTCACACTATGGGAGCTAGCAGAATTAAGTATTGTGTCTCATTTACATCACTAATTCTACATAGGCGATTCAAAAGTTACCACCCTCTAGGCTCTATAGCTGAAAACAAGACGTGTTCCCACTTAGCCAACAGAGACATATGCAACCCGCACCAAAAAGAAGTGACACATTTGCCCCTAATATAAGCTTTCCATTGTTTTGCAGTTTCGGACTCATAAAATCAGCCGAAAGAAGATTGACTAATGCCATGTAAATCAATATATCCGAATTGAAAAAAAAATAAATTAGAATTTTCGGATAATCCGAATCCCAAGATCATCATCCCCCGATTGACAATGTATGTTCATGCGTGGCTTATCATCGAGTTGGTTCGTCACCCTAACATAAACTTTTGCATGAGTGCGTTTTACGAATAGTACCAAGAAAATTATGCCGAGAATTTTGTGGTTGCAAAATTTCATGTTGGATTTTGATATTTAAAAAAGGGAATCAGATATGGATGTGACTTCTTGGATTGGTATTTTTATACTTGAAAATCAAGAATTTGTCATGTTTCTTGAATTGGGTAGAGAGTGTAGGCATTGATCAAGAACTGAGTAAAGAAGATGGATTAGCTACCTCCCTTTTCATTGCTTATGTGATTTTTTTTGTTAAGAGTTTGGTTTTGAGGGTTTTCTATAATTTTGAAATATAATTTTTTTTTTGTGATTTTGAAATTGAAATTTTAAAATAGTTATTGAAAATTACTTCTAATTTAAAGTTACTAATTCACCCTTACAACTTCTTACCTATTTATTTGGCCATAATATAATATACTTATTTAATAAAAAATAAATAATTCTGAAATTCGTAACTAATGCAAGGAAATAATAATAAATAAGGGTGAAGTTTTTTTCTTTTTTTTTTTGGTATAAATAAATAAGGGTGAGTTATCAAACTGAAAATTAGATATTTTTCATACTCAACATAATTAAAAAAATTTACGATTTCGTCTATTTATTGTTTGTATATATTAAAAATATTATTTAAACTATCAAAGTTAAATTATTATAGAAACTATCAACTTGAGAAATGTAATTCTTTCATGAGTTTCTAGTATAGTGGAAAAGGGGGTCGAATTTGTTAGTTAATTCTTTTCTTACCAATTAATTGTCATCATTACACGGAACCAAAACAAAAATAGCCTAATTACATCAAATTGATTATATTACTTTTCAAAGCAAGTGACCCTATCTATGGACTGTCAAAGCGCTATACTAATGTTAACATCGTCTAGAACTTATTAGAAAAAAAGAGGTGTGTGTGAAAAAAGAAAAGAGAAAGTAATTATAAGTTAATTTTACCTTCATTTTTCTTTTGAACTCAGTTGTATTTCGCACTCGAAAAATCAGAATAAGATAGAATTCCTAATTCTTTATAAATCTATTAAAGTGCACTATTTTATATATTTGGTCATGGAATTTAAATATGAAATAGAAAACTTAATTTGATGATGCTCTTCCTGATATGGTTGAAGAATTAAAAATTCACCCTGATAATATTGTTAGAGGTGTTTATAAAGTTGAAGCAGACATGACTGCATCTGAAATGAATTTTTCTGTTTAATGGATTTTAAACCAAAAATTGATTTTAGCCCGGGTTCACCGGCAAGAAAATTAATACAACAAGAGTTTAATCTCCCCAGGTGGGAACCATTTAAAAAATGGCTGTTTGAGAATTTCACAAAAGAAGATAGAAAAATATTTCAAGAAAAATTTTATAATGATCTTTCTGAAAAGAATGCTAAAATATCTTTTGTTCCATGGTTTATTACTAATTATATAGAAAATTATATTTCTGTTATTGAAAGAGAATATAAATATTCTCAAAATGGAAAGGTTTTAAAAACAATTTTCCCTCCTTCTCAATCTTTTCAAATTGAAAAAGATACTGAAACCAGGTATTATACTGCTTTTCAAAAACTTATTGATAGTGAAGTTTTACCTGTTACTACGGCTCATATTAATAGTTTAATAAAACAACAAAATTATAGTAATATTTATTTAATTGTTCTTGGAGAACAGATTGTTTCTTTACATGACAGAGTCGAAAAAATTATTTCTAGCATAAATGAGCTTAAAAGCTCCTTTCATAATACAAAAACTCTTAACCATGAGAGTATTGCTACTCCTAGTATCCAACCTCCTCCTGATGTCAAGGATTTTAAATTAAAATCAGTCTCTGAGCTTGAAAAAATGCTTGATGAAAAATTTAAAAATCTTTCAATCAAAACTCTTAATGATGAGTTTGAAAGTGAGATGAGTGATAATGATAATTATCAAAACGCTATCCGTGAAGAGATTAATAAACTCTCTAAATATGCTGACAAGCCTACGCAAAGGATGTATTATTATCCTAGACCTACTCCCCAGGATGTTCTTTTTGAAGAACAGGAGTATATTGTTAATAATTCCTATAGTGGTAAAAATATTTACGAATGGAATATTGACGGATTTACTGAAAGACAGATTTATAATGCTGTTCATAGAATGCTTATGTATAGCACTATTTGTAAGAATAATGGTAACACTGATAAAGCTATAGCTAATATGATTATAGCAGGTTTTACAGGCCAACTTAAAGGTTGGTGGGATAACTATCTCACTCAGAATAATAGAAGCGATATCTTAAATATGATTAAAGATGAGAATGGTAGACAAGTTGAAAATTCTGTTTACACTTTAATTATTAATATTATTGAACATTTCACTGGAAGATGGTCTGACAATAGTGAAAATCTTAGGACTTTACTCCAGAATTTAAGATGTCGAACTCTTACATCTTTTAGATGGTATAAGGATACTTTTCTTAGTAGAGTTATGGAACTCCCTGAGTCTAATAGTCCTCACTGGAAATCTAAATTCATTGATGGATTACCCCCTTTATTTGCTGAAAGAGTTAGGAAAAACCTTCGCAAAGGTGAAGTTAATATTAATTATGATAGTTATACTTATGGTAAGCTAATAGGAACTTGCATTCAAGAAGGCTTAGCCTTGTGTAATGAAATAAAATTGAACCAACAAATTAAGAAACATAATCTTAATGAGAAAAAACAATTAGGTCAATTTTGTGGTCAATTTGGAGTAGAAAATCCATCTACTAGCCAGGATAATAGTAAGGTTAAAAAACATAAGAAAGATAATAAATATCATGATTTTCCTAAAAAGAAACACCGAAAAAGAAAGGAGAAAAGAGAATTCAGGAAAGAGAAAAGGAGAGTGAATGCGCCCCCGGTTGTTTGCAGAAAATGTGGAAAAATTGGCCATTATGCCAATAAATGTTGGGTTAAGAGAAAGCTTAATACTGTGGCTATTGATGAAGATCTTAAAGAAACTTTAAGTAAATTACTTATCCATTCTGATTCTGAAGAAGAAGAAGTGTCTGTTGAAGCACTTAGAGTTTTTGACACTGATTACAGTTCTTCAAATAGTGAAGAATGTGAACCATGCAAAAATGGTTTACCATGTGATAGAGAGAATAGCTCAGATCCCGAAGAAGGTAATAACCTTTATCAAATTCTTTCTCAATTTCAGGAAATAAATGTCCTTAATAATGATAGTATTATAGAAATTTTAAAATCAGTCAAAGATCCAGAAATTAGAGAAAAAATTCTTGATCAAATAGGAGAAAAAGATTTTCCTAATAAGCATAATGATTCTATTCCAAAATCTTCTGAGCCATATACTATGGCTGAAGTAAAAAGAATGTTAAAACAAAAACAGGTTGGAGAAAACACTGCTAATGCTAATGATTTGGCAATAGAGATTTATAATCTCAAAAATGAAATTAAAAGCTTGAAAAGCTCTAATAAAAACCTTGAAGAGAGAATTTTTAAATTAGAAATTTTCAATAAAGGAAAACAACCTCTTATTAAATTTGATTCTGAAAACCAAAATATACTTTCTGAGGATGATAATTTCCTTGGTACTTTAGAAATGGTTACTTCCCAGAAATGGTTTATAAAAATTTCTCTTCTTATTGATCATAATTACAGGAAAGAATTTACGGCACTTGTTGATAGCGGTGCAGATTTAAATTGTATCCAAGAAGGAATTATTCCTACCAGATATTTTCATAAAACAACTTATTCCTTAAGTTCTGCAAATGGCCAGAAAATGGAAATAAATTTTAAAATTCCAAAAGCTTATATCTGCAAAAATAAAGTTTGCATCCCTACTAGTTTTCTTCTAGTCAAAAATATTACTAACCAAGTTATACTTGGAACCCCTTTTCTGAAGAAAATATTTCCGATAAAACAAATCGATGAACAAGGTTTTATAGGAACCTTTGAAGGAAAAGAAATTACTTTTCATTTTATCACTGAACCTTTTACAAGAATTTTAAATAACATAAGAGATTCTTTTATAAAGAATAAAGAAAATCAAATTAATTTTCTCAAAGAGGAAATAAGGATTTGTAATATTGAGGAGACTCTTCAAAATCCTAGATTACAGGATAAGATTAAACTACTTCATAATCAATTTTCTTTACAAATTTGTAATGATCACCCAAATGCTTTTTGGGACAGAAAGAAACATATTGTTTCACTTCCCTATGAAGATAGTTTTGATGAAAAGAAGATTCCGACTAAGGCTAGACCTTGTCAAATGAATAAAGATTATCTTGAGTTATGTAAAAAAGAGATTGAAGCTTTGCAAAACAAAGGGTTAATAAGACCCTCTAAATCTCCATGGTCTTGTACAGCTTTTTATGTTAATAAACATGCTGAGCAAGAAAGAGGTGTTCCCAGGTTAGTTATCAATTATAAACCCCTTAATATTGCTTTAAAATGGATTAGATATCCAATCCCTAATAAAAAGGATCTTTTGGATAGGCTTCATGATGCCTTAGTATTTTCAAAATTTGATTTAAAATCAGGATATTGGCAAATTCAAATTCATGAAAAAGATGTTTATAAAACCGCTTTTAATGTCCCCTTTGGACAATATGAATGGAAAGTAATGCCTTTTGGTCTTAAAAATGCCCCGTCAGAATTTCAAAATATTATGAATGATATTTTTAATTGTTATAGTGATTTTATAATTGTTTACATTGATGATATTTTAGTGTTCTCTAAAAATATAGAAACACATTTTAAGCATCTGGATATATTTAAGAAAATCGTTATTCAAAATGGTTTAGTTATATCTAAACCCAAGATGCAACTTTTCCAAACTAATATTAGATTTCTTGGCCATAATATTGAAAAAGGAAAAATTATTCCTATTAATAGGAGTATTGAATTTGCTTCCAAATTTCCTAATCAGCTGACTGATAAAACTCAGCTTCAAAGATTCTTAGGAAGTTTAAATTATATTTCTCCTTATATTAAAAATCTTGCCCAGGATACTGCTATCTTATATGATAGACTTAAGAAAAATCCAAAGCCATGGACTGACAGTCATACTCAGGCTGTCCAAAAAAATAAACAAGAATATCTTGTTAGATTCCATTCAGGTAAGTGGAATAATAGCCAAAAGAATTATGCTACTGTAGCTAAAGAAATTTTAGCTATTCTTAAGTGTGTCTTAAAATTTCAAGATGATTTATATAATCAGAAATTTATAATTAAAACTGACTGCCAAGCAGCTAAATATATGTTTAAAAAAGATTTTAAACATGATGTTTCTAAACAAATGTTTGCAAGATGGCAAGCTCAATTAGCCCCTTTTGATTTTGAAATTGTTTATAAAAAAGGAACTGATAATAGTCTTCCTGATTTTTTAACCAGGGAATATTTATCAGAATGAATGATGTTGATCAATGGTTATATAGAATGATCCCTTATGCAATGTCTGTTTATAGGGAAAGGGATATTATTCTCACAAGATTTGGCTGGCAAATGGATAACAGTCCAGACATCAACTCTCATACTTGGAGAATTTATAAAGATCTCTTTGACCCTCCTCTAAGAGGACCTAATGACTTCAGAATCTTAAAGATTCAGAATAAAATAACTGTGAATAGTTTTGCTAATCTTATTGGTATCCCTAGGCTTATACAGCAGGAGAAATATCTTCAACAAAATATTGAAATTGATGAATCTATGCTTTCTGTTATTAATAATGGATATGATAGATATCCTAATCTTGTTAGAATTATTAAAGAAGATAGAGCAGAATTAAAAAGGGTTAAAACCCGAATTAATGAGCTAATAGCTTAATTGGTTTCCTTTTCAGCTTATGGAAGAAGATAATTTTATGGATGATGACATTCATGAAGATAATTGGGTGTCTTATTTAGAGGAAGAAATTCTTCCACATATTTCCTGTCCAAAGCCCAGAAAACCTAGGCCCATATGGCCTCGTCATAATCGAGTCCTACACTTTGTGGAAATTTCGACCTATTATAGCAAGAAGGCTACATATTGGGAAAATATGAAACAAATCCTTCAAGATGAAGTTCATAATCATCCACGTTATAGAATTTTAATAAAAAGGATTGATCATAGCATCCGCCAGAATAAAACTGTGGTTCATATAACCCATAAAATTATTAATAGATCACTTATTGCTTGATGTTTTCCAGGATGAGCCATCAAGGAAGAGGAAATTCCTCTTATAGAGGAAGAGGACGAACAATTGCCCAAATTGGAAATCAAAAGCTTATAGCCGAAAATATTGCTAATATTACATCATCCTCTTCAAGTAATACTTTGAACAGGGGAGATGAAATGCTATTTAAAGAATTCATGGAATACAAAGCAAGGCTTGGTAATACCAACCAGGGCAACCCTTCATATGCTAATATTATCATTGAAGAAGAAACAGATGATTTGCCCTATGAGCAGAATAACTGCAAAGAGGTAATATTCCTCTTAGAAGACAAAGATCTTCGTTGGAAAGGTGAAATATGGCACCTTATGAATAGATATCTTAATAATGCTTCATTTACTGCTGGTTCATATAAACAGCGTATTCATTATGAAAATATTCTTAAATCTACTGGATCTTGTGATTTTTCACATTTTTATCCAGGAAAAAATACTCAAGCTTATAGCTTCAGTAAAGTCATTATTAAGCAGATAATATCTGCAGAAGAATGGGGACTCAGTACCCTAGGTGAAAAGGAATATTTCCGGCCTGATCAAAAAATTCAGGTTAAATTTAATTATTGGGATTATATTGAAGCATTTCATAAAGCTTTTCTATATGAGAATCCATTGAAGAAACATACTTGGTTCTTCAAAATCTGTCCAAATGTTTATAACAAGGACATCCCAAATTGGTTATACCAATGGTGGTTATCCTTTGGCCCAACTGTAAAAATTTTACCAGAACCTTATAAGGATCTTTATAATGAATGGGTGAAAATTTCACCAACTCTCATAGAGGCTGAGCATACTAATAAGTGGATTGAGGGAATGCCCTTCCTCCATTTTTTCATTGAGTTTGGTATCCCATGGATTTGGAAATGGGAACCAGAAATGGGTTATACTCAACAGAATATACCCTGTATTAAAAGGGTATCATATACAAAATTTTGGAAAAAAATGCTACGAAAAAATGAACAAGGAATCCTTGAAGGACAAGAGACTGTTGAAAACATCCAGGATCATATCCGGCAATATAAAGAGCAAATTCAGCTGAAACAACAAAGAGAAGCTCCAAGTCCTTTTCAACATTTATCAAGGAAATTAAATTTCCAAAAAGGACAATTGACCAATAAAGAATTACTAGCTTCTTACATGGAAGAAGTGAAAAAAGACTTAATAAAAAACTTTGGAATTGAATCTCAATCTGATATTTCTATGACCACTTCCTCGCATAATGATGAAGAATTTTGTGAATCACAAGACCCCTATGGGGAAGAAGCAGATATCTCCATAGAAGATATCATCAATAATGTGGAAAAATCAATCACAGAGCAAATATCAAGCTCTGTAATTGGCAAAGGAAAAGAAAAGATGGACAGCTAATGCGTTGGTGGACCCCCCCGTGGGATAAGGAATCTTTCTACTTTTATAAAGTCTTGCTTTTTAAAAGAGCATTGTAAAAATTCTTGTCTTCTTTTATTTGGTTGTTTATGTAGATTAGATTCTTTTCTCCTCTATTTAAGGAAGACTCTCTCTTGAGTTTTAGGTAGGTCGAAAATTAGAATTCTTAGCTTTGTATAATATTTTCTCTGTAAATTTCCATTCCAATCGAAGTTTCAAGTTTCTTCATTCTGGTGTTACTCATAAGTAAGTTCTAATTCTTCTTTTTAATTTTGAACTTCAATCTTATTTTCTGTACTGCCGCCTATATGGCCGGTTAAATTCTTGTGTTGAATAATGTCACGATACTAAGATCTGGTAGCATGAAAAAAAAAAAAAAAAAAAAAAAAAAAAAGAGAGTACTCAGAACGAAAAATTTTTGATTGCTGCGATGGTTTGAATTAAAACAGGCATGGATTAGGTTTAATACCGAAGTCTGGATTCGCCCACTTTGTTGCCATGTTTTCGGCGTTTTTAGGGCTTGCCTCCATGACTGGTTAAGAACTAAATCCCTTGACAGTTTTAATTCTGTAAAACAATCCATGTACAGTATTCAAGATTTTAGTAGTTCGTGGTACTCACCAAAACTAATTAAAATTAAATTATTTTCTTTTTAAGGTCCTTAGATAAGATCACAATAGGAAGAAATACGAGATAAGACTGACTTGTAAATTCAGAATACATTATTTTCTTGTAATTTAAGAATTTTACCCTGAAAGTCTGTCTTCTAAACTATAAATTCTAAATGTACATTGAACAAATAATGGGACAATTCATGAGAATTCAAAAATCACTAGATCTACTTGCAAGCATATGATTTTCATCTGGAAAATGCCACCCCAGTTACAAAGGATTATTTTCGTGACAAAGCTCCAAAGTACTCAACATGTCTATTAAAATTACTCTGTCAAACTACAAATTTGAGAATTTTCTCTTATTTGTTACAATTGTATATATATATATATGTCATAAAAGATATAACCAAAACAAAAAAGGCCTATACACTCTGATATATAAACATATATGATTCGAGAATTTTTTTTCACTTCTTTGTATGTATGTACAATAACCTGATCTCTTCTGCTGAATCGAAACTCCACCGGACGGGTTATACTTGAATTGGATGTTCTTTCGCTTCACTGTCTTCGAGCTTCTCCACCTCCAACCCGTCCTTCGTATCCTGTATCACAGTCAGTGTTAACGAGCGTCTAGACTTACATAAAGTTGATTTAAAAATCAAGTAATGGAAATGATACTTACTTGTACAGGTACTGGGAATAAATTTATGCTGCTGGGATTGAAACTGAAACTACTGCATAGGAACATGTTTAAGACATTAAATCATAACAATCAAGTAAAACTCCCATAATTTATAAATTAAAATCTTGCATCACATATGGAATAGCATCAACAGAAGCTACCAAACGTTTGGAAGTTAAAAATAGAAGAAAAAGAATAAACTAGTGTCAGAAATGAATATATTACAGGAAATATACCTGCGAGACAATATCAACTGCCACACATATGGAATGAAGAATTCCTCCGGATGGCTCTCTTGTTCGTAGGTAAACCGTAATTGTGTAAACATCTTATCCCAAAAACAAAAGAAGTGGAGATTAAGTATAAGTATCACAAAACATTTTAAGTGCTGAAGATAGCTATTTATGCACTTATATTTGGTCCATACCTTCATGCCTTCACCTCTCCAAGATCTGCAGTTGTTAATAATGACTTGAAGCACTTTCTCTACCGACCATTCCTCATCCATCTTGTGAGCATCCATACGGCTATTAAAGAAATCCATAACCTGAAATAAAAGAAAATGGATAGTATTATTGGTGGAGCGTAACAAATCATAAATTTTAAATTTACTTGTCAGGATTGCACATACGGTATATATGTTTTCCAACAACTCATTAAAACGAGGATGGTTCTTGAAAGGTAGAAAAACCTCCTCCCGGTGCATAATCGCATAAACAACCTGAAAAGTACAGAAATAGTAAGCAAATTACGCGATATATCCATGAAATAGAGAGGAAAAAATAAGAAGAAGAAGAAGAAGAAGAGGAGCAATATTTTCTTGAGTAATCAAATGCAATTTTTGACCTCTGGATTCCTCGGCAATGCATAAGTTAGGGTTGAATTTAGTATCTCCAGCACAAGTCTCAGGAAGTCGGTATATAAATGCAATTCTGCTGACTACAGGATAGATAAATTAGTGTCAGGACTACTATAGTATAACCAAATAAAACAGAGAAGACTTGTTATTCAGAAAATGAAAATGGAGAAAGAGACTTGATTACCTCATCCTCTGAAAGGCTGTCTCCTATTAGATCACCATCACCCATTTTCATCTTATCATTTTCGAGATCAGCTAATTTATTGTACCTAAACATTGAGATATTTAAGACAACATAAGCGAGAGAATCTAATCCTGCAATACATTTATTAATCATGCACTACCCATTAAGATATCAAAGGCGAATTTGTAAATATGAGAGGTACCTGCGAGAAAGCATATCGAAAAGGCTAACCAACTGCTGAGCTGCATATGCACTCAGACGATGAACATGTGGTGCCATATTTGCCAAAGTCGCAAGACAATTTGTATGAAGGTAGACATCCTGTATTAAGGTAATAGATTTGAATCAACTCATGATTTCAGTGTATACTTTAAGTCAGTTCAGATTTACATAAACGATAATAGACATATGTTCAAAAAATGAATCTTGAGTATTTAGTTTTCATGATAGTAAAAAAAATTGATCACAGTTTTCTCAAAAGTACGATAATTGAGTAGATCTAATAAGATGCTATCACAGCTTTAAACCACAAGTAGTATGTAAAACTCATATTATAAAGAAGACATGATAGAACAATTGCACCAAGTCATACCCTTCGCTTAGAGAGGTTATATTTCACAGTCCTAATTAAAATTATGATCATGAGGGAACCAAGAGAAGTTTGTTGAAGGAGACGTTCTTGATACCATGGGACATTAGGAAGTATCTGCAAATAATAATAATAATAAGTACCTCCGGTGAGACCTTAATATCATTAATTTCATGTGCATGAACTAAAAGTATCTTTACCAGTTTATGGATGCTGGCATTGAAAGAGGAATCTTGACTTAACATAAGAAGGATAATCAGCACCATATACATATGATTGGGTGTCCTTCTTGGAGCATTATATAATGTTTCCAGCATTGGCATCAACTGTACCGTCACACACACACACAAAAAAAAAAAAAAGGTCAATATCATACTAAGATTCGCAATTAAAATGAAACAAGTGCAAATGCAGAACATCAATGACCAGAGAAACATTTTCCTTGAATACCACTGGAGTAGCTGCAGAATTAGTCTCATCCTATGATTCAAAATTATTTTCACATGCCTAAATATGAGTCCTAGCGATTCATACCAGTGTATCTGAATCTGTTCGCACCAAAACATACTCCAGAAAATATGAATTTCCATGAACCAGAGAATAAAGCAACAGGACAGAGGATTCATCAGCCAAGCACCTGAGATTCAAAAAGACCAATCCAATAACAAAATTATACTCATTATCAAAATCCTAAAGGTGCATCCTCGTGTGCTGTCTCAAGTAGAGAAAGACATTTTTAGCATGTACAGAGAACTGTCCTGGATTCTGCTATCATTTAAATCTCAATAAAATCATAGTTCCCATTTCCAATTTACCAGCCCTAAAAGATGTCATAAACGCACAGAAGAACAACTCTATTTGAAGAAAAATGGTGCATAAAATGGATAATTTAATCATACAAGAACACCCAGGTCAGGTTATAAGGTCCAACAGCAAAGAGTTTATGCAGGAAATTGCAACAGCTAGACATTACCAAGAAGAAACCACATTCAATGAACGACGGCTCACATGCTTTATTACGAATTTTATTTTGATTTTTTTTTTTCCAAACGTTTCATATATAGAACCGCACAGAACATGCCAATAAGGGGATACAAAAAGCAAATATCAAGATAGAGTATAATGGATAAATTGGATTTCCCATGTCAAGAAGCAATTGAAACACTCACATGCTAAGAGTGTCAAATAGAGAAGCAAAAGGTAGCCTCACAAGCAGATCAGTGTGTGCTTTCTCCTCAATATCCACACGATTAACTGCAGCAGACCACTAAGATACATAAGCATTGTAAATATCATAAGATCTTAGTCCAGTAAAGTAGCAATAAGCAATGGCAATGAAAAAGATCATACATTCAATATCTCGAATATTTTCTATGGCTTTGCAGAAAGGATTTTCTGAAAAATATGTTTCTTCTTTGGAGGGAGACTCTGAACTGCTGTTGTCATTTTTACCCTTCACATAGTCCACTGGAATACACTTACGGTAATAATTAAGAATTAGTAAAACATGAAGGCTGCTTTCTGCCAATGGACTCCTCGATGCTTTGCCAGTTGAGCTGACTAGGTTGTAAAAGGGCAATAGCATCAGGTTTGCTGCGAGTAACGATTATAATTCAGTGAGAAAGATAAAGAGATATTTAAGAAAAATATATTGATAGCACGACAGGAAATGTACACACATTTTAAGGTGGATGTAAGATTATATAATCGGGGATATATCTGATTCATAGTACTATAAATAGATAGATAATACGCTAAACTGAAACAGAAGTTAGGCAGCTACTGGTCCATTCATCAGAATAAGAGTTGTTAAGATTTAATCCACATTTATGCATTCGGCTTCATGATAAATGTTAGTGTGGAATTAAGCAAATAACATTATATTCCAATCACAAGAAGAAAAACCAAAATAGAAAATATAATACACCAATGTCACATATAAGTTAAAAAAGATGAAAGACATGGTATACTAAACAACCATACCAGCTGCAGAGCCAACTCTCCACAGAACACCGGGCTGATTTCCCTCAGAAAATATGGTGTAAGATGAACCGTTCAATGGAACCCAGGGGCGTATGATGTAATTGAGCAATAACTTGTGTACAACTGAATCAATCAAGCTCTCCTGCAGAAGCAACATGCAATTAATAGGGAAAAAGAGTTACTTAATTAGCGCAAGCCTGTGAAGTTACTTGGAGATACCTGAATCATTGCAGCATCAATGAAAGGGTGTGTATCATTTGGTCCTGGTGACGGCCCAGAAAGAAGTTGAGTTGACATGGCAATCAGCATGAAGTTAAGCAGCTCATGATGCAGAAGGTATGTTCCAGGGCTTATTGAGAAAATTGCATAATTAGGAAATGTAAATAAACGCAGTGCATCGATGGGAATATTTCATTAATCAAAGCATACCTGATATCAACTTTGGCAATAAAGTTAAGTACACTGTACATAGTGAGGTTTTCAACACGTTCACCTGCTTTGAAAAGGTGAATGAAAGGAGTTAAGAATTAAGATTTAGATATTCATTAGAAGAATGATAGATTAACTGGAAATTATAACCAGTGTCAATGAATCAGAAGGCATCAAATTTACGGAGTCAATATGACTCAGCAAACACCACTGATAAACGTCACTTTGACCAATGTGAATCAAATGTCTCACAGTATAACAAAAAAGCCCACTATCTCATACCACAAGTTAAAATTTGTATAGCTCATTGCTTGGGTAACTAGCATCAGACCTCCTACTGTGCACTTCAAGCATTAAGAAAGTGTAAAAATAGCAGATCCACACCATCTTAAGCACTATCTTTGTATGCGAAGTCTTGTTTGAACATTCTGTTCAACATGCTTCTCTAAGGTTTCAACAATCTAACAAGGATGATGCAAGGGTCAGTTTATTGATTAAATCATTTGAGTCAATCTCAAAAGGAATCGATAAGGGAAAGATACACAAGTTCACAAGGATTTCTGAACAGGGAAATCAGATTATTATGATGGCTATTCTATATTTCCATCTCAAAATGACCATACATCACGTTTACCATTTGACAATGAACAAGTTCCAAAATCAAAAGGAAGTCTTGATGCAAACTACATGCATGCAAAATTGTTTTTTTTTTTTTTGCGGAAGATTCTTTTTTTTTTCCTCGTAACTATCCTGTCATAGCATCTATTGTTTTCTGATCAGGATGTACATCACTAAAGTGAATGGACGAAAAGAAATAACATAACTATACAACATAGCAGACATGTAACTCGTGAAAACTAAACACATTCAAAGTATGATCTGATGCTGATTATTTGAAAACAAGTAGTTTGAATTACATGCCACCACCACCCATAACACATTGTTGGGAAGGTTAATTAAAAAGAAAATAGAAAGCAAACATGCTACGAAAGATAATTATACGTACAATATATGTACGTATAATACTAATATATTACGTAAGCTGGTTTAAGGTGGAAACATTATGTCGTGCAGTAAAAAATGGGACCTTTTGGGAAATTCTTTGGTATAGGCTCAATTTCATCCAGCGCTAGATATAGTTCTTCGAAGTTTTCACTCTTATCATTCTCAATCAGATGCTTCAGAAAAACAGATAACATTAGTAATGCATTAAGAGCTTTTGAGAAAGCTGGAGATGCTGCATCAGGAGCCGCAACACACTCTTGCAAGCACCATGACAGGTGAATCAAAATCTTTGTAAGGTGCCTTGTGTTACAATTATTCTTTGCTGCATAAAAATAAGCAAAGAGAGAATCAGAACCTTGGAATATGTATCTCATAATGATGTACTAGTCAAATAAAATAGTTTCTTATTCCAGACAAAGCATTTGACAGATTCATCTGTTAAGATAACCAGATCAGAAGGTCCATTTATTTACACAATGATGATAGTAAGTTGGATCCCATTTCCCTATTCCATCAAGTATAAGCACAGATAACTGCAAACAAAAACACAAAGACGCGTCTCTTGCAAAATCTGGGAATGTGATCAGTCGAGAATTTTTTTGCTGTAAATCACATATCTTTTTTGAAATTGATCCAACAGCATCTCTTGATAGAATTCAAGAGAACAGTTTGTGGAAATTGACAAAAGCATCAATACACGAATAACAAGATTCATTTGCATAATTTTACTTAACCTTAAGAAGACCATCAAGAAAGTAAGATTTGAACCATAATACTGGCAAAAGCTTATAGTGAAACAGTTAGCAAAGACTTTCACGGTTTCACCTATTAGCTGTAAAAACATCACAATAAAAATGTAACCAATAACCGCGCAAAAAAAAAAGAAAAAAAAAAAAGAAAGAAAACAGAGAGAGAAAGAAAGGAATGATAAGCTAATTTCTGTAAGAGATGAACGCGAACTACGCTTCAATAGAAATGATATTGGAATCACCATCAGAATCCCAAACGCTATATCAAACTTGTTAATACACATCCGAAATGCAGCTAACAACAATGCCAGTAAATACATGAGCTGGTAATTCAGGGGAACAATACGAAAACTAAATCTAAACTTTCAGAAAACTGAAAATGCACTGACCGAAGAGGTGGCAAGCTTGGCGAACGCGATCAGCCGGCCAGCGAAGATCGAGTGGGAGCTCAAGAAGCTTCTGCCAGTAACCGGATGCGAGGGGAAACGATATCTCACCTACGAACGCTCCAATTAAGTACTCGGCCGTATCCATCGGCCGCGCTCCACCGCCTAGCCGCGGCGTCAATGGAGCTCCGCCGTCTCCCTGCGGCGTGGATGGTACACCGCCCATTCTATATCAATCTGAAACCGCCGATACAGCAATCTAGAGTGATATGTACGTATAGGTGTACGTATTCAACAATGTGTTTGGATCTGGAAGAGAGATAGAGAGAGAAGAGGAGTGCTTGCGGACGAAGGTTTTGACGTGAGATTTTTCAGTGTGGAAATTTTATGATTTTAGTTTTTTGTTTCTCTCTGGCGTGAATGTTGGGGTCGGGGGGGGGCGGGGGGGGGGGGGGGAGGTAGGGTAGGGTAGGAGACTTTAACGGATATAGTCAGATGATGATCCCGTAACAGACAAACGGAGACTGGGAAGTCTGTTTTATTTGCACACTTATCCTGGAAATTTATTATATTTCCATATTAAGTAACTAATATTTCTTTTACCTATTTTATTTCTAAGAGATAATTACCTTTAGATCCCCAAAATATTTACTATATTACAACTCACGATTACAATTATACCCCGCATAAAATTGGATAATTATTAAAAAAAATTACGGATTTGGGTCCGTTAGAGAACATTAGGATTTCGTCCATAATTAATAAAATATTTCCTTTTGGCGTGAAATAAGAGATTCTATTTCAATTTTAATTTTGAAAAATTACATATAACCACCAATAATATTTACGATATTAAAAATAACACCCAAGTAAAATATGATATTACAAATAATATCCAAGTGAAATTTAGGGACAACTAATGGAATAAAAGAAAGTAAGAGTATTTTTGGTATTCACTACTCATTTTTTATGACCTCATCCAATAAATACCGAAATCCTAATTTGAGAGTATTTTCCATAATTATCCAATTTTGTATGAGATATAACTGTAATTTTTTAACTAAGAAGGTCATGAATTGTAATTTAGCAAATTCTTGTGGGGTATAAATGTAATTAACACTATTTTTAATTAATATGTAAAATCAAATTTCACTATTATCTCAATATTTTATTATACATTTGATGCGATATATTAAACGGAATTTTAATTTACACTTAAAGTATGATAGAGTCTAATCTTAATTATGACTATGGAATAAGGGTCTGTTTGTGTTGTGAGACTTGGTGATAGTCAGATAACAACACTATACAAAAATAGAAGAAACGTACACTATTAAAAGATCAATATTGTGGTTTCGTTATACTAGAAAATTAATCCATATTAATTAATTTTAATAGTCGATAATAATGAGTTAACTAACCACATTTCTTTCAATAATTAATAGCGTTGCTGAAAATAAAAACAAAATGAGAACTGACAAGCTAGGTGATTAAGATTAATAAAGGACTAGTAACTACGCACACACGTAAAAATGAATATTTTTCGACATATCTTTATATTTTGTGTATTTAATTTAAAAAAATAACAAAAAGTATGAAGTGTCATTACATGTCAGATGAAAGAACAAAATAAATTTATTAAAAATAAATGAGATGGAGTAAATGATTAATAAGTTGTTGGTACATAATTAAAATAAAGTAAAATAATTAAAAGTTAAAAAAATCATAAATAAAATAAAATGATAAGGAAAAAGAGAGAAAAAAAAATAAACGGATAAAGAAGATGATAAAATAATAAAGAAGGGAGAGAATAAAATAACGTGATAATAATTTTTAAAAATTTTAAAAAAAAAGAAAGAAAATTTGACTGACTAAAAAAGTAGGAGATCAATGATAGTTACTCTAAGGGGAGTAGAATTATATAATAGTATATATAGTATGGATACCGAATGCTATATAGAGTTTACCGAACCCTAAAAATGATATGTCAATGGAAGTCGAAGGGAATTGGCTGATGGGGTTCATTATGTCTTTAGGCCCGACTTCAATTGCACTGGCGGAGCTTCTTGGTTTGAGAGAGGGGCTGCAGTTGGCGTGCGAAAGGCGATACCTCCGAATACAAGTTGAAATTGACTCAGAAGTGATTTTTACTTTTTAGGTTGGTAAAAAATGGTGATATTATTGACCATCCCCTTAAGTTGCTTGTTCTTGATTGTAAAAGATTGTTACGGATGCCGTGAGTCTCTACTTTTTCTCATGTCAGGAGAGGAAAGAATATGATGGCGGATAAACTTGCTAGAATGAGACATGACCTCCCAAGTTACTCGAACACTTTGGTTTTTAACGATCCTCTGGATTCGTGTATTGATCTTGAGGATTAGTTTTGTTTAGACTTTTTCCCTGTTTCCATTCCTAACAAAAAAAAAGGAATAAATTCATATTACCTTCCTGTGTTATTCATAAGTTTTATTCTGCCTCTCTGTCTTATTTTTTTTCCTAATAACCCCCTTGATCACATTGCCTACTTCTCGCTATACACGCGCTTTAATAATGTTATAATTATTGGCAAAATAGCAGATTCTGTATTGTAAATTTGCTAGTAAAAAATCTAAACCACTAATTCCTTTTTCCTCTCCCCGTTTTGAACCCTAGTTGTGTCAAATCCCTAAATCGACACTTAAATCAGTGGAAGATCTAGATGAATTGTGAATTGAAAATGTATAAAATGAAGGTTCTGTGTCTTTATATAATAAAATTAAGGGGTGTTATGGAATTTATGAGGTGAATAAGTCAATTTTTATCCTATTTCAGTTTCAATATCAGTTGAGTGTAAAACAGTCGCTGTCCCAAGGGGATTAAATAAACTTTATTTAATTTCTTAAGGGGGTAATTAGGAATTAATTGAACACAGGGAGTGGATGCAAACATTTCGTCTCACAACATCAAAATGTGTAAGCAATCTAAGAATATTTGAAATCAAATTGCCTGTAATTTTCAGACAGTCTCTCTCAAGTATTATATTTTTTTCACCCGAAGTCTTAAGCAACCTTAATTGCGAGCCACTACATCGATTTCAATGGAGTTGGTGTGTCTGAATAAAACTGCATTGAAGTTGAGTTTAATAATGTCTTGTTTACTGCCTACTGGTATATAGACCAAAAGTACTAGAATTTTTATATATATTTCAGATTATTTTACGCCAAGGATTAATGAAAGAAGAGAAAATAAAAGCGATTTATAAGTTGATTCAAATTTATATTGAATATTTTTTTAGGTAATGATTTATACGGAATTAGAAACATTAATTATATATAATTGTAATTAGTGGACTCCAAAACTTATTCTCAGGGGGTGCATGACAAAAAAATATGTTACAAATCACATAAGATGTATACATGATATCATCGGTTTTAAACATATTCTAATTATTATATGTAATAGATAATAAATTAAATATGGGCCTAAATATGTGGTTGGGCCACGTTATTACTTAATGCAAAGTAATTAAGTCTGCAGGCTCACAAAAAGGCCAAATTGGGCTTTCAAATCCTCAAAAAGTACCCTTTGTTTTGTTTTTTTTTTCTGGAAATAACGAGAGTGACTTAATTAGTTGGTAAGTAGAAATTACTAAAGCTTCGTGGTAGGGCTGTTAACCTAGGGGTGGCAATTGGGTTGGGTTGGGTGGGTTCATGTTGGGTTTGAATGGGTTCGTGTTGAAAAGTAGTAAACTCAAACCCAACCCATTAAGTTGCAAATCCATTAAGGATAAACCCAAACACAACCCAAAATTTATCGTTTCAATCCAACCCTACCCATTAACAAATAACTAAAAGAAAAATTAACGAAAAATAAATTCAAAAACTCAAACACTAAAAATAAAGAAACGATGTGCAATATTTTACTTATATTAGACTCTTGCCTTACTAATATTCTTTTTTCTTTTTCTTTTTTTTTTTTTTTTGGGGGGGGGGGGGGGAGGGGAAGTGCTTTGTTGTAGTTTCCTAAGGAGTAAGTTTGTTGTGATTATTAATTTTTTCTAATAAAAAAGTATATGGGTTTGTGTTGGGCCGTGGTGTATTCGTATTGTGGGTTACCCAATAAAATTATCGTGTTTAACGTGTAACCCACAACCCACCCAAAAATTTCGTGTTTCTTATCGTGTCGACCCATTATCGACTCAATCCTATAAACCCAAACCCAAATCCAATAATATTGTGCTGAATCGTGTTAGGTTATCGTGTTGAGTCGAAAATTGTCACCCCTAGTTAACCAGACGAATTTAGATCAAATTCAATCATACTAGTCATTTTTATTTTCATACTTGACTCAAATCCTATAAATATTTCGATCTTGGGCTAAACTTCTATTATAATTAGAACTGAAGTTAAGAACATTTCACCAAATACACACTTGGGTTGGGTTTAAAGAATAGGAAATGAAACAAAAATATGCAAAATCGCACCTTACACAATTTAATTAGACCAAGTGACCAATTAACAATCTTTGGCTAGAACTTCTACTTATCCACAATCGTGTATGAAATAACTGAGTTTGGAGGGTCGTTCCAGACCTCTGCAGTACCCGAGCCCGGAAAATAGCGGGTGGAAAACCAAAATAAGAAAAACAACAACTTTTCTTCAAAAAACATAATTGGGCTAAACAAAGAATAGAAACGAAATATGAAATCAAACAAAAAACCTAAAATACTTTACACATTACACACCTTCTACCGTTTAGATCAATTAATATTCTATCTAGTAATCGAACCCAAAAACCCTACTGTACAACACCCTTTTCATCAAAATATTCCCCAACACCACCAAATCCACCAACCCCATTTTCAATCCCCTCATTTATCAAATCCTCCCAAAACCCTTGATCATCATAATCATTATTAGACCTAATTTCATGATCAATATCATCATCTCTCCCAAAATCTTGTTCTTGGTCAAAATTTCCCAAATCCCCAAACCCTAAATCATCAAAGCCACTAACATCACCATACTCTTGATTTTCAACCTTAACATAAACATCTCCGACATTGTCATCCAACCCTTGAACTCCAATATTATTACAAACAATATTTCTTAAACCATGATGATCAATTAACTTCTTCCTTTTGTTACCAATGTTGTCTTTTTGCTGTACTACCTGCTGTAAGAGAGTAGGATTTCTTAAAACCTTAGCTAAGAACTTCATGGTTTGTTGCTGCTTAAGTTCGGTGCACTTAAGACTTTGCTCCATTGCTTTGAGATGAGATCTTGTGTGCTGTTGTTGTTGTCTTAACTTGACAAGCTCCATCATTAGAACATGCTTGTCTCGCCTCAGACGGTCGATTTCTGCAACCAATCCGAACCTTCCAACCTCAATACAAGTGTCTAAATTGTCGTTACCTTGGTAAGAAGAAGATGATAATGTTCTTGATCTTCTTGTAATGTTTTTTAGGAGATGCCTTGATCCCCGCAAAAACCCTTCATTTGCAAACTCCCATTTGTCTTGATCAATTTTCCTGAATCCCTGCACAGTGCAAAAGTTAAATAAACCATTCTGCCTGTCTTTTCTCGTTTCTTGCAAATCCAACATCCTTTAATTTGTAATTATGTACTTATATTAGGACAAGTTCAGTGATGAAATATATGCATATACTTCTGGATTAATATTTGGGATCATTTCAAAAATACTATAAAAGCGAACTAAAATCTATGGCAACTAATCTAATTATTTAGACCGAGCTATATACCAAAAAGCTTTTGAAGTATTCTCGGCTTAAAACATCCCAAAATCATAATACTTGTCCAAGAATAAACTATAGATATTCAATTTTCAATTTTTCTTATCATCAAAAACAATCACGCACAGAGTCCAAGAAAATATATATAATCATACAACCATCAAGAGCTCTCTCTCTCTCTCTCTCTCTCTCTCTCTCACACACACACACACACATATATATATATATATACTTACATAAGTGTTGAGCTGCCTGACAAAGCTTGAGAAATTGTTATGTTTGAAGTACCTAGGAAGCAGATTCATTGCAAATTTCTGAGGATCCCAAACAATGAAACTGTTGTTGGTTCTACTCCAGGAAACAACCTCATTTGTTGTCGGATCTTCAACCAAATCATATGTTTTGCTCAGAAATGGTCGCGGGCCTGTCTCATACAAACCCTCCACTGGCTGAGGATTATTATTATTACAACTAACAATATTGCTGTTAAACATGATTTCTTCTGAAAAATCCAATCTTGAACTTGATCCAAAGGATATTAACTCCTCCTTTACGGATATCCCCATATGTTTCATCTTCTATCGAGATTTTTCACTGTAATCTTGGAGAATAAATGAATTGTGGTGAAGGTGAAGCTGTATGAAAGAGCTTTAATGATCTGTTGGACTTGTTAGTAATATAATTTAAACATTGTTTATTAAATTAAAGAATACTGTTGAATTGAACAGATGGAAGTTGATGGAGCAAGCTTTAAACCGTCATTAAGATATTTTTAGGGGCCCTCACTCTTTCCCTTTATAAGGGAAATCTGGCAAAAACTATTAACATTTAACAATATTCTCAAATAAACATTGTTTAGTCCAATGGTGTTACTGCAATTGGTACTATGGAATCCCAAAGAAAGCTTCAATCCTCAAAAATATCTTGGGGTTTGGTAAGAGATACTGAAAATATCTACACACGATGTAATAAAATAGTATATATAGGGGGGCAGATAGAGAGTTTTAAATATTTTCATAAATAAAGTTGGAATTGAATACCATGATATCGTGTCATATGCACAGAAGAGGAGCACTCTGGTCCACTCCATTCAATGAATTATTTATTTGTAACATGTAGGAATCTAATCTTACAAATAATTAACAAATATTTATCTGTTGTCCAGACATGAAAAGTGCAAAATAAATAAAAGTTGAAATTGGCAACAAGGTGAAGGAAAGAGATTGCTTTTGTATAAGAAAATATATTTAATTGACAAAATCAATAAAGTTTGTCCCATTGGTGCTTTGGGCAACATTGGTTTTAACTTTAATTAATAGTGGTATAATTTCTAAGCATGACAATTGACAAATAATCAAATAGGTGATTAAGAGGGTTTTGTCTTGATTAATTGGATAGTACAAGCACAAAGTCAATTTTCATGGCCAATTCTCTTGATTCTTTCATATAAGTTAAAATAACTATAGGTTCAATGATATAGAACCCTAAGATTTGCTAAAAAAAATCCAAAACACGATTGATGCGTTCAAGTTTCAACCCTTACAAATACCCCTTTGAGAATGGGTAATTGTAAGCTTTTTTAGGAGGTATTTGCAATGTTTCAATTACATTTTTTTGTTTTCAGGGGTATTTGTAAGTTATTTAGGTTTAGATGGTGTTTTTTTAAGCAAACCTAGGGGGTGTTTGGGTAATTATCCCAAACTTTTTAATATTAGCACCCATTAACAGTAAATCTCACTAGAAAGTTCCCAGAGCATATACTCATAATATCAGAACATTAGAATGATATTTTCTTGCTTTGACGTAATTTCTCATAATAACAATCTCCAGGAGTAGTAATTCATGTACTGATCACCATATTTATGTATAGAAATCATGTATACATAATCCATCATACACATCTTCATCAAGAAATCTGTAATTGCTAGAGAACTGGTTCATTATAGGTGAATACATATATATATGTATGTATAGAGGAAAACCTTAAGGCGAAACCGAGATGACAGTTTCCAGAAAAGGGTTTAAGCAGCAGCATTAACAGCTTGATCAGCACCTTCCTTGTGTACAAAAGCTTCAACATATTGTTTCCTGCACATAAAGACCTTAAATATATTAAATAAAACTCTAATACTTAAGTTCTTTATTTCTATTACCGTGCTTTCACATTTTTCGGTTTTTTGTCTGTTTTTTACTTTTTCTTCTTGTTCTTTGCTATTCCTTAGTTTAGGCATTAGAGTATTCTCCTTTTCATTTTCTCTTCTTCCTTTCTTTTCGGAGGTTTGGGATGGGAGGGGGTGACCGGGGACGTACCTTGCAGGGAGATGATCATGAGGGCGATTATATGGAGTCCAAATAGGATCACCAACAAAGAGTCGCATTGCCTGCATGCATAGGGTTTATTATCAAGAGATGCATCAAGAATGACACCTATAAATATGTTTAAATCATCCAATTCATATGATTTCATTCAGCCAATGAAGTGTTAAAAAGTAGGGATAATTACCATGAACCCGTGGGGTTTGGCTCAAATACAGAAACCCCCCAAAGGTTTTAGAAATTACCAACTCCCTCCTGAGGTTTTCAGGGTTATGGAAAAATTAACCCCCTGATTGTGAACCTCAGGGGTAGTTCGTGAGAGAGATAGTAAACCTCAGGGGAGAGTTGGTAATGTCAGAAACTTTGGGGGATTTTCTGTGTTTGAGCCAAACCCCACGGGGTAGGTGGTAATTATCCCTAAACAGTAAAGAAAACCAACATAAATGAATTTAAAAATAATCGAATATTCAGTTGTCAACCAAGAACTTTTCTTCTGCATAGTTCAAGTTTCATCTTCTCTGTACCTTAATGTAGTTGTCCGAATCAAGTGTAAATCGGTGATAAATTCCAGCAGGCAGAACAATCATTGCCCCTTTCTTAACCCAGACCCGAATCCAAGCTTCATTGCGATCACGAACATCAAAATAACCTTCACCATGAAGAATTTATTTCTTAGGCATCATAATCAGAATAGAGAACAGTGCACTTAGGAGGTGTTTATAAAAACTTTCGATTTTGGAGAAGCTAAGTTGTTAAAAGTTGGAGTACTAAAAGTTGAGAATGTTTGGTAAAGAAAGTACAAAAGCACTTTCAACAATTGAAAAAGAATCTAAAGCTCAGGTGCTTCTACCTTCTAGCTTATTTAGACTTATTTTAAGCAGAAGGGAAAAACAAAACACTCCCTTTCCGCTTTTTTTAAAGCTAAGAGCAGAATACAATTTTTTTATTTATGTTAGTCAACATTAACCTACCACTCCCTGCAACACAATAGCGGATCTCCTCGTCAGTGTGCAGATGCTCTTCGTAGAAATTCTTGATTTTCTCCTCATAATTGGGCAATTTTTCTGGGCAAACCTCACAAAAGTCCTAAACACAATCATATATTTCATGATATTAGTATTTCAACTCCAAAATTAATAATAAATCTTGACAGAGATAGCTACCCATAACTTATATTCTTCCGTTAATTCATAAACTAGCATACCATGTAAGAATATCCACGAGCTTCACGAATTTTCTTCAGCTCTGGATCTGTTTCATAGTTGTCAGCATCTAACCTCCAGCTTAGCACTCCAAGCTCTGAAATAATTGCAAGATACAAAAATAAGAAACCAAGAAGATACATAGCAGAGAGAATTCCTCCACATACCAATTAGAGAGATGAACCATATGATCATTTCTACGAAAAACATACCATCAAGTTTTTCAAAGGAAACAAACTCCTTTGGATCTCGATGATGAGGGAGTCTCTGATCTTCATTACTGTCATCCATGTACCATGCCTGAATCACTTCTTCCCTGATATCCTGCAAGAAAATATATTGTCGATGTAGCGTTATAATTAGAAAAGATTTTTACTTTGTCTTACGATGGGATTCTCCATTTCAAACATAAATCACGAACAACATATACGACTATCCAAGAATCTAACAGTTTGTCAAGTTAAAAGGAAAAATCTACTACACCAGCTTTTCCCAACTTATCAATTCCTCGAAGGCCTATGCCTAGCTCAGTCAATATATCATAAGGATAAACCATCTATGAACATAACCATGTTGGAAAAGCAATATTAGTAGATTAATCATTATGATAAAGCAAGGACTAGATATTCGTGATTACTCAAGAGCACCTAATTTATACCAACAAAAATTCATAGCTATTATCACTGAAAATCTCCTATCCACTGTTAATTGAGCAACTCACCATGATTAAAGAAAATAAGCCTTTCGCATTTCAACAACAAATTCGCAAACGAAATTTGAACTATTATCCCATATACAAAACAAGAACTCCAGATATAATCAGCTTAAAATTAATCCTTCAGAACCAAAAATAAAAATAAAAAATCAAAGAATCAAACAAATAAAGCAGAAAAAGCAGAAAAAAATCACGATCAAGCTAAATGAAATTCGATATCATAATACCCTACTGTATGATCAGCTTAGAGTTGGTAATAAAACTGTAATTAAAAAAAAAAATACAATAACAAGGCAGAAATTAACAATCATCTGGCAAACTAAAACAAAATACACAATTACGCACGCGGACAACACCGGAAACAATCAGATGAAGAAAATTTACAGATTGCTGAAATTGCATACCTTGCTGAGAGAACCCATTTCTCTCCTCTCTCTGCAAACCACTATTAGAGTGAATCAATTTGGAACAATGTTGAAAATGATGAGGAAAAATATAATCTTTCAAGACTAATTTGTCCCTTGGTTGTAGAGTGTTTTCTGCGTCCAGGTTAATTGAACCGAAGGAGAGTCAATGGTGGCATTTTTTGTCATTTCAGGATACTATAGTGCATTAGTGTGGTATTGGACTATTGATATATAAGATTTGATTTTTTATTTTCTTTTGGTGAGATTAGGGAATTTTAATTTTAGATTCTTAACTATAATTATGTGGATTGTTGTAATAGCAACAAAAGATTATATTCCAATTTTTTATTGAAATTAAGTAAAATTAACAAAATACATCCTAATCAGCTCTAATCTTAACAATCTACTTATATCGATCAATAGATAAAGTAGGCAGGCTAATCCTAAAAGAAATGTTTACATAAGTATATACATCATGTTTATTTCCACCATCTGGTCCATTTGGAAATCCAGGAATTTGTGGACCTTTGAGAACAAGAAACTTCCTGTCCGAGCTGTGATTCGCAACATCAACCAGCTAGCCCTTGACCTCCAGGAAGCCTTTTCCAGACCTCCCAACACTAAATCCAAAGTTGTGGAGCTGCTTCCGTGGGTCAAGCCGCCGGACACTTGGAGCAAACTTAATATGGATGGAAGCGTCTTCACTTTTTGCAAGTCCGGGATCACGACGGAGTTTGGATTCTTGGTTTCTCTCGCAAGCTGGGAGACACTACGATAACGGTGGCGGAGCTTCTCGGACTACGTGAGGGACTTAAGATCGCTTGGGAGAGGAGGATTCAACGCCTTGAAGTCGAGATTGACTCCCAAGTTATCCTTAATTTGATTGAGTCAGGATGCCGGAATTTTCTTCATCTTCCATGGGACATTAGGATTAGCCATATTTTGAGGAGTAGAAACTCGTGTACCGATTCTTTAGCTAAGTTGGGTCACGATCTTGATTGTTCTTACGCGATTTGGTCCGAGCCTCCGTTGGAGGTTTTCGATGTACTTTCTGTTGATCGTTCTTGATCTTAACATATCCTTTTTTCGACAAAAAAAAAAGCCTAGCTATACATCTCTAGAAAAAATGGAGCTATATATCAATCAAGTTGTCAATATTCAATGCTCAAGGCTCCAAGTTTTCCAATTCTTCAAAATGAAGTCCATCATCGTATTCAGGGAGACACTGCACATTTCAAATTAAACCAGGGGTCATATTGTAATTTGGAAACATAATGAGAGTATGATCATTAGTTCCTCTTTTATCATCCCAGCACAGGTAAAACATCCAGGGAACAGAAAAGTCTATCCAATTCCAAGTACTCTTCCAAACACAAAGTCCATAATATATAGCAAAAGTCAGTCTTGTAAATTGTAATCATCCAGAATCAGGTTAATTCTTCCGGTCAAAAAAAAATGTTTCGAAATTACAAATAAACCCGGGGTGAAATGTAATTCTGGAAAGGCTGATTATCTGGCACAAACTCAGCAAAACACATCAATTCCATCAAGTTAAAACTGGCCAAGAATGGCTTAGAGCCATTCTTAACACCAAGAGTAAAGTTTCCAAACTTACGAATCAACCCAGGGGCTAAACTGTAATTTTGAAATTTCTGAGTATCTGGCACAAACTCAGTGTTTTCCGTCAGATTCTTCAAGTAAGAATTGGAAGAGGTCACTTAAAGTCTTAAAGTCGTTCTCAAAACCCATAAAATCATTAATTGTATGCAACGAAGAGTATTAATACATAAAATCATCCCAGAGCTTACATTAAGAAATCAAACTTCATAGGAACAGAAATAATTAACTAATCAAACTGAATTCTACCAATTCTTTGTAATTCCAACTGACTATGGCTAACGGCGGAATCGGGCTTTTAAGTCGGCCAAATGGCCCGTATTTGCCACGGTTTGTGCCGAACCCTATGGCATATAACTCGTTCTGGGGGCTCTTGCGACCAAAAATATGAGTTACATACTCATCGGGGTAATTGAACTTTACCTACATGACATGGAGCAGTTTCAAGATGTCAAATAAATATGTTAATTAGTCTAACTCACCCCAAAAACTAGCTAACAAGAACGGTAATATTAGGAGAATATATATAAAAACTTACAGTATGAAAATTGTGTCCAACATTTTTACTACCATGTTTGTCAGACAGCACTAGAGTTCCATTCTCCTCGTAATATACAAATATATCTGAACTATATATATATTTTGGTATGAACCTTTTCATCCCAACTTTTTCCAACTTCCTTACCTGCATGATAACATCATCCATTTTAGCAAGAAATTGAGATATTAAGTCTCGAAAATCGTAAGGAAATTATGTTGGATGAATATTGATCATGATCGTGACGATGACTATATATATATACAAGAAAATCATATATTCATTTGAATCTACACTAATATAACGAAGGGTAGCTAGGCAAAATTCATTGTACCCGCAATCAATAATGTATTGGAATATAATACCACTAGTTATGGTGAAAATTAAATCATGAATATATAAAATTTACCAATATACGTTGTACGTTCACATGCAGATTATATATTATTATAAATAGGAAGTGGCTATTCAATGCGAGCAAACAAACTTTAATTTTATCCAAAAAAAAGCTTTATATTTCCAACATGAGTATTTACTCTTAAGTATATAACATATATAAAATGAAATATCTAGCCCTAAAAAAACATAACATGAAATAATATGTATATATATATATACTGAATCTAAAAAGAAATAGAAAAAGATTTACAGTCAAATTTTTATTTTAAAATTCATAACATAGTCGTGAACGTCTATGTTAAAAAAAGTGATATTTGGTAATTAATTAATCCCATGAACATTAAGAAGTAGTCGTCATAAAAAGGCTTTTCTTTTTCTACAAGTGATATATACCAATGCATTTCGATTATTGCATATTTTATAGGGAAAATTGTAATTTTGATCATATAGTATATTATATTTTGGAAGTTTTATTATAATTGAAAAATAGTTAACTTTAGTCCTATAATAATTGTATTGTAGCAAGTTTGGTCCTGCTGTTAAGTTTTGGACGGAAAAATTACGTGCCCTGTATGTGCACGGTACCATTAAAGTTGGAAATTTGGGCTGAGTTAATCACGTTCTCCGCATGTAAGTCGAGTAAGTTGAGATGAGTGCATAGATAAGTCAATAAGAACATACACATAAATCCTCCGCATTACAGTGGCTACAAAATTTATCAATATATGGCTATTGAATTCACATATTCTATTAAGGATTCTCTGAATTTTCACCTTCAAGCCACGAAACAGGCTGGAAAAAATATATTTTGCTCTAGCACACATCGAAGAGTCGATCCACTGAAAAAAGTAATAAACATTGAAGCACAAGCTTCAATATATCTAATCTTGGAGTTTTCCTTCATCCACAACGTTACCACAAAAACACGGTGCCTTGAGGAAACGGTTGAAGAAGAATATATGGTAAATAGCCGGAGAGAGAGAGAGAGAGAGAGAGAGAGAGAGAGATTGAAGTTGAAGATAAATGGAGAAAGCCATGATAGTTATAGGCCAAATTTTCATCAATTTTCAGGTTTAGAATTTCAATTTTCCCTTCGGAAATGAAAAATTATCGGAGATTTTTAGGAGTTAAAAGTCAAACTTGACGGCAAGACCAAACTTGCAATAATACAATTATTGCAGGATTAAAGTTACCTATTTTTAAAATATAAGGACCAAACTTGTAAAATATAATATATTATAAGACCAAAATTGAAATTTCCCTATTTTATAAGATCAGACTTTTTGTTGCACTGTAACCGAGAAAAACTTGAACAGAATTTTCCTGCAACCACCATACAATTATTTTGCTGTTACTCTCTCAAGTTGTTTTTCTTTTCTGACCCGAATAAGATAGGCCAATTCGATGCCAATGCACCAGGTGACTTGGCACATGATATTATTTTATTATTTTACAGAGTTTTTATTTATTTCAAAGACTCTCGATAAGCATGTACTTAATTATTTTCTCTCTCATTTATTTTTAATTTGTTTAAACTGTTGAGTTTTCTTTCATATAAAAAAGACATGATTTTTTTATTTTTTTGTTAATTCACTACAAGCAAAATAAGTATATGTTATTCTTATTTTATAACAACATGAAAATTATTTATAAAAAAAAAACAACAGCATAAAAACTATTAAATAAATATTATAAAATTTAACTTTTATTTCGAAAATATAATATTCAAAAAATAATTATTGGTTTAAATTAGTACAAAACTTTATCACATCAAATATTATTTTTTAACTATTTTTCATGGTATTTTTGTTATTTTAATTTATTTTTTTATATATAATGGCAATTTAAAATAGATTTTATAGTATTTATTAGTTTTATATTATTTTCTATTTGTTAGTGCTTATTAATAAAAAAATAATAAAATTATTAGAGTTAAACTTTATATTAATAAATTCTTGAAAGAATGTATTAATGAGTAGTATAATAGACCAAAAAAATGTATAAATGAGTAAAAAACTTTTACTGAATTCATGAGTATAAAGTTGGTGGAAGATATTTAATAGTATAAATGATATACAAAAATTATACTTAAAGCTTGAAACAAATTGAAAATATATGAAAGAGTAAATATATTTTGCACTTACCAAGACTTTTAGCAAGAAAACTTATAAAAAGAAGTAAATAAGTGGAAATCATGTAAAATAATAAAGTAATATATTTTGCACTTACCAAGACTTTTAGCAAGAAAACTTATAAAAAGAAGTAAATAAGTGGAAAGCATGTAAAATAATAAAGTAATATATACCAGGAGCCCAGGTGCGGCATCGAATTGGCCGAATAAGATTGAACATTTTTTTACCCACAAAATAAGGCCAGATTATGTCAGGCCCATATGCCTTTAACTGAGTTTTCCTGAAAAAAAATTCTGACGAAAAAAGGTCCAGACTCCAGACCCATTGGACCTCGAGCCGGATCCTGACCCAACCCGTTATGTAGGCCGCACTCATACATTGATTTTTTCTTGATACGTTTGTAGTATTCAATGCATATTGTCTCCTATATATGATCATATAGTTAATGGTCATGCATGCATGTGATTACATATGTCTTGAATTAATAATGTCTAGTTTTGATTTGAATCGTTTGGTTTATAGAAATTAGGGTTAGGATTGTGAGTTTACTAATTTTATTACATATATGCCAAATTAAAGTGATATTTTGTTTTATAAGAATTGTAACTTGTTAAGTTGGCTACCACCAAGTCGCGTAGTTTAATTGTTCGGCGTTATGCTAGCTTAATGAGAGGTTTCGGGTTCAAGTCTTTGGGAACGCAGCTATTATTGGTAGGGAGAACATTGCAACTAATTGGTCCAATCCGACCCGACTCGACCAATATAAATGGACTTATGAAAAAAAAAAGAAGATATATAAAACTACTATTTGGGATAATTACACTTACACCCCCTCAACTTAAGGGTAAATACAGCTAGACCCCCTGTACTATTGGAAATTACAGAGACACCCCCTCGACGATGGCTCTATCTAACACTTAGGTCCTACCGTTAGTCATTTTCTTATTTACATGTAGATTCTAACATCCTATTAACTCGACAATAACTTACTCACCGCTCATTTCATGTATAGCAAACACTATAACAAAAATATTATGGATAATTTAGTCATTTCACAACTTTTAGTTAAGTTTTTTAAGGTTTTCGTTCGAGTTAGAAGATGAACCTGTAATTTCCAATAGTACAGGGGATCTAGCTGTATTTACCCCTAAGTTGAGGGGGTATAAGTGTAATTATTCCCCTACTATAGAGATCCAATTGAAGATGATCTTTCCAACCTAATTCCTTCATAGGAACTTAAATTTGATAACATAATAAAATCACAAACTAACTAAATTGGTGATCATATGATAAATGTGATCACGTCTAAAAAACAATATACTTCCAAAAATAGAACTTATTTCCATATCATTCTTCTCCATTACTAGATTAGTGATATAGCATCATCAAATATCAACCAATATATTTTTCCTAGAGTGACCTTTTAACATCCGTATTTCGTATTCGTGCATCATACCATCTATTCAAAACTTTATAATTAGAACTAAAATTCTTGACTAAATTAAGATACTCGTTTCATATATGGATCACAGTTTTAGCGAGTTTACGTAAAATTACATATGAAATATTAGATATAGTACGGATTTTTTAGTTCCTTGCCGTGGGGTTATGTAGTTTCGGGGCCCCCACTAGGCCTGCACCTTCTACAAGTGTGGTAAATTTGAAAAAATTACTGAGTCGTCGCACTCACTGGCCTGATTGATCCCTAAAAAGGCTCATATATATTTTTACCACTGAATTGTTTTGTCGAATGGAGATATTTAATTTGAGTAGTACTGGCATGGTTTCTCACATTTATTACAGCTTCAATTGCAAGTACTAAGTTTAAAAAAAGGAGAGGAGTGGGAGCATATGTTGCTGAAAAGATGGCAAACAGACAGAACGACAAGTGTGTTTATGTGCGTTTCTTTTTTAGCGTTTGACCAATAATTGGACTATGATGAACATCATAAATCTTATGTTTATTACTAAAATTTAGGGTATACCTATTAAACTAGGATTACTTTATACTGATTATCTCTAGTTATCTACTAAACTTTTTCTATTTGATAAAATTTAGGGTTACGGGTTACAGATGCATTTCTAAGGTTAGGACATACTGTCAACTCTTTAAGATTTACGCTATATTTTGAAACTTGGATCGGACTGGTCGGTTTGATCGGTGACCGAGAGGCCTACCGGTCCGGATAACCCCTAAAAACCAGTTACTATTTGAATAAGTGGGAACCGGTCAAAATCGGTCAATTGACCGGATTCTGGTCCAACCAGTTGACCACTGATTCAATGATTTATTTATTTGTTTATTTATTTTCTTTTTTCTTTGAAAACGTTGATGGGTTTTTTACGTTCTGACAATTATTTTAAAAGACTAAACCCACTTTTTATTTTATTTGTGAATTGTGAGAAATTAGACAGAAATCCTTACCAAATTTGTTAGAGAACTGAGAAGACTTCATGCTACAACAGCGGCGCCGCTTCTTCATCTGCCACCATCCACTCGACGGCACCACTGCCCAGCCGCTGGCGGGACTACCGCCAATTTCTCCCGTGTACTGTAATTTGTTCTTCTTTTCCTACTTTCTTTCTTTATTTAATATTTATGAATATATCATATATGGATTAGCTTTTTGTTTGTTTACTTGTAATTTGTATGGTATATGGATCATATATATTTTTTGGAATATTTTTTTATTTTTTTATATTACAAATATATATAATTTTACGTAACTATAATGTTACATCAGTTTGACCGATAGTCAAACTGGTGACCAGTAGAGGTTCCGATTCGACGTCCGGTTCGGATTTCAAAATATAGGATTTACGGGATTCTATTTGATATTAAGCCGTGTGAGTATTTTTACAAAGAAAACTATAGTTAGAGACTGAACTAAATACCTAATTAACAAATAAGACAAGAATTAGGAATCATTGGCTTTGCCCTAATGGTCATTAGATATTATTTTCAATGTGAAGATTTGAGTTCGATTCTTTGCAATGGCAATGATCGAATTGTATACGTGAGTTTAAAAAAACGACAAGAATTAGGACTTCTTTATAGATTGCCCATAAACTTTTACTTTAGACAAAACTTTAGATATATAAATAAGAGTGCTACTTATATCATTAATAACTATATAACAAATTAAAATAAAGGGAAAATACTTAATGTATATCACGTTTTTTACGGTTTGCCTCTTAATCTATTTTTTTTTTCAAATTATCTTCTAACGTTTACGTGTTCAACAAAATTAATGTCCCCTCTAACTATATTCAGGTAGAATGTGAAGTTATCAAATCGAAATATTCTGCATGAATATGGTAGTAATTAATGGGCGGGATCAATTCGAATAAATCAAATTAATTTGTTTTTTCTCCTTCAAAATAAAAGGCGCATATGGCAATAGCAACTTAGCAAATAGTGTCGGTACATCATTTAAGACAGTCGTATTGCCTGCTCAAATCAATCAGTCCATTTAATGGGACCCTTTCTTCTCTCCTTTTTCTTCATAAATAATAGATCAAACCAAACAAACCTATCTAAATCTACTATGCTGCCTCTGTACATCAAGACTTGTAATTCAACACTTTTTCCTCTCTCTAGGTATTATTCCGTAGACCAAAGAACACCGCTTTTTATTTTCTGATTTTCTCAATACTAATTTGTGCAAACAAATAGGAAAACAAACTAAATATGTAAACAAATATATTATAAATTGTCTTGGATATGATTTCAATACAATATATCGGATGATGAAGGGATAATAATGTTTATTCAATTCAATTAAATTTTATTTTATTCACCAAATCATATATCGCAGAAATCTGACCACGAGTGTATCTTTCGCCCACATTATCGGCAAGTTCACTATATGTATATATGTGTTAGGCAGGTCTAAATCACCACAAAAGATAACAAGTTAGCTTATGATATGAGGATTGTCCAAACATTATAAGGTAGGTAGTAATTTACTAATTATTCGATGTAGGCAGTGGCGGAGCCAGAAATTTTATTTAAGGGGGTCAATTAAAGCATAATAAATTAGCATGTACGTTCAAGTAAAAATATTAATTTAGTACAAGGAGTGCTAATTCGGGTGGGTCGGATCGGGTCGAGGTATGAATATAACACACAAAACTACAAACGTACGTAAAATTTCCAATATTCAAGTTTTTATATGGCAATAAAACTGAAAACAGGGAGAAAAATAGAGTAAATTGAAAATGCATGATTTCTTGTACTTGTACATGTACATATATAACTGCTGTATTTTTTTTGGTAGAAATATAACTACTTGATGTGCCATAATGTCATAATGCCACGTGGCTAATCCCTCTCCACTCGTCTCACGTAAGAGAACATCACCCATTTACTAAAACAAACACCAAGTGTTCCTCTCGAAGGTAACCTTCGAGGAGATATCTCCAGAAGTAAGCACGAAGTCCACACTTCGCCAAATTCCATCTCGAAGAAGAACGCCCCAACTCGAACCAGTCCTCGAGATAATGGCATTTCACCTGAAAAAGCGCCCAACTACGAATAACTCCCCACTACTCTTAGTGGCCCCAAAATATTGGAATAACTCATCCAGCAATCCCAGTCACTTCAAGATAACCGCCACGTTCAGAACGTGACCCCTGACTCATCCCACGATCTGGGAAATCACTTATAAATACTCAGAAATACAACCAAGTAAGGTACGCACAATTTACATACCAAAACTCTGCCAAAATATTCTCTCAAGTATCCCTACATACATTCGTTATCCTCTGGTACCTGATTTAACTCAGTGGAGGATCAACGCTGGCAAAAACCCCAGCTTGGTCTTAACCTTAGAGTTTTTGGTTGTTCTTAGCAGGTAGAATCCACAAATATCAACAGATCGTTGCTGAATTGAAGAAGTTCTCTCCTCGAAACTTCAAGTCATTTTTCAGCATCATCACTACTATATATATACTTCTGTTTGATCTAAGTGGTCCAATTCCCAATCAAATTTCAACTTAATTGAAAGAAGCGGTCCCAACATTAAGTCTTTTACAATATTGACCTCATTCATATGTATTTTAGAGTTTTGTTAGGGGGGTCAATTAAGGAAATTTAACAAAAATCTATACACATCTATGTATATACATATATAATATAGTAGAATTTTGGGAACTTGAGGGGGGTCAATTGCACTCCCTCAAGTGTGAGTGGCTCCGCCACTGAATGTGGGACAGTTAACACTCGTCCCTCACGCCCATACCCGAACAATCGAAGGTCAATCTGAAGCGTGAAATTTTAATGCATAATACTAATACCATGTTAAGGTAGAGATGCTTGGGCCTAGCTCACCATAAAAGCTAACTTATAAGGTGAGGTTTTTTTTTTAAGAATCGGCCGAAAAATGGATCGTGGGGTTAGGAAAGACCCCCACCTCATTTATTAAAAACCATACCAAAAGTACAAATACAAACATCCTGGTGAATATGACCAAAGCAACTAATGCCATAGCCGCCACAGAACAAAGAAATTTATAAGGTGAAAATTGTCAAGCATTATAAATTAAATATTAATTTATAATTTTTCGTTAATTGACTAACAGTCAATTCACCTCTTATTAGAGTCACACTTGCCCATAACTACGGATAACATGAGTTTGAGTCTCGCAATACTTGTGACATAGAAAAAAAAAATGCAAAAGAAAAAAAAAGTGTGAATTCCAAAATGTTGACCAAAATATGTTTTCACCATGCATATTATATCTTGCAAAAAGCAGGATAAAAAAATTCTAGTACTAGTCCATTTATAATATCAGATAACTTTACAATTAATAAATTCTCAGACCAAACCCTATTCATATTTACTCTGCCCATATAAACCCACACATATAAAGTCCCTTTCTTTTCACCTATTTCATATATATGTCTGTTTGTTTGACTTGGACTCAGTACTCACACGCTTGCACGCAACATTATTATCACCAATAATTTCATCAGATATCATCATATCACACACTCTCAAAACTTAAACTCAGTACTCTTTCAGCTTCTTGATCCAAATTTCCTTGAAATATACTATAGAATATACATAATTTTGTGTATATATTATATAGTTGTTACAAAATATTTAATTCCTGAATTATTAAGCCACTAATTCTCTGCGCACAAACCAGTACCGGCGATGGGCATATCGCGCCACCGCCACCGCTTCGCCGCCGTGACGACATTAGCTTTCCTCCTCCTCGCATCAGCTCTTGGCTTCAACTCAGCCCGCCAACTCAGTGAGTACACTTTTATAAGTAACTTAACTGTATTTTCACATGACAAAACCCCCCAAGAAAATGATGTGATTTGTTACCAATAAGTCTTTTTGTCTGTGTGTGTAGGTGCTGGGGTTAGGAAGATTAGGGAGGAGGAGGTGGTGGAGCGAGTGATGCCACGGCGGCGACTCGGTGGGCCGGGGTCATCGCCTCCCACATGCAGATCCAAGTGCGGGCGGTGCTGGCCGTGTAAACCGGTTCACGTAGCGATTCAACCCGGGTTCAGTATGCCATTAGAGTACTATCCAGAGGCCTGGAGATGTAAGTGTGGGAATAAGATCTTCATGCCTTAGAATTATTATAAAAAGAAAGAAATTATTCTCAGTCAAAATCTATGTAATTTTGTACTATTTGGCCCATTATTATTAAATTTGCTATATAGATATATAATGCACAGTGTAGTACAGTAGTTTTTAGACGACACACTGTTCACTATTCTGATTTCTGACTTTGAGAAACTTCAAAATTTCTCCTTTTTTTTTTTTTTATATAATATCTTTGTATGATTTGGTAATTTAATTTTCTTGCAACTTGCATGGATTTGAGTTGTTGCTTGTTATTTTATTGTTACTGTTTCTTTTTAACTAGAAAATTTTCAAGTTTTTGTCTTCTTTTTTTCTCAAAATTTGGATTATATTAGCAGACAAATAAGAACTTTGGGAATGTAATTTTTAAGTGGGATTATCAAGAGGGATTCCTCGTTTTCTGGGTTTGTGTAAACTTTTTTTGTTTTTTAATAAAGTTTGCTTCAATTAGTTTTCTTAGGGAGTTGCATTAATGCAGGTGATGTAGTTAATGTGACAGAATGAAAGTAATAGTTGTAATTAATATCAGTTGCTTTTATCGTGCCGAGTAAAGTCATCTTTGAACTTTTCTTAGGAAAAAATACGGTCCCCAAATTTAAAATAAACAAACAATAATATCTTTTTATAATAATATTAATACTTAAACTTTATGTAGATTAAAATATATTAAGTGTTTTGATAAATGAGCACTTCTAAAAAAATTATCCTACTGTATCGTGTCATGTTGGACATAAAGACCTTTTCCACATAAAAAGAGAATTTTGTGTTACAATAGAAGTAGAAATGATGCGGATTATTCAAGAATCGAAGTCATATCCAGACACTCGAACCTGATATTCCTGTATATGTAAATATCAAAATAAATTTGCATCATTGTATTCGTGTTGTGTCTTGTCTGTATTGTATTTGTAGTATCCCACATCAGTTGTAAAAGAGAACGAAACATTCCTTATAAAGAAATGGTAAATCTTTACCTTGTAGGCTCGTTTTGAGTATTCTTCTTAGTTTCTACTCAAAAACAAAACCGTAAGAGTTCGGTTTCACTCAAAGCGGACAATATCTATAAGCGATTTTTCGGGTTGTTATAGATGGTATCAGAGCTAGAGCTCGAGCTGTTGTACCAGCAAGGACGTTGGTCTCCTTAAGGGGAGATGATTGTAGTATCTCATACCATCACCTTATATATAGATGCATTTTGAGTATTTTGCTTAAGCTAGCTCTGCTCAAAAATAAAACCATGAGAATTCAGTTTCACTCCAAGCGGATAATATCTAGAAACGAATTTTCGGGTTGTTACCGTCCAGTCATCCATGCATTATAAATTAGGCCTGAAAGAGTAGCTGCATTAATTATATATTGTTTTTGAGGGGTTAGGTGAGACAAGTTGGGGTGATACAGATGACAGGTTTTGGGTAGGCACCTATTTTTCTGCAAACCCTAACAAATGTGAAGTCAGTTTTGCCCATTCCCAAGATCGTGCAACCTACATCCTCTTGCTTTTCTAGGGACTCTTAGTTTTTGCTTTAATGTAAGAATATAATAATTTGCAAAAATAATAAACAGCAATAATACAAAGTGTAATAATTTGAGGTGATATTTTGATTCGACACCTTTTGTTCGCATTGCTGCGTCAGTGCATGACTTTGAAATTTCACGGTTATTGACTGACTGTAAAAAGATAGATTCAAATTATTCAAATTTGTAATTTTTTTGAGATAATTACACTTATATTCCTTCAACTTAGGGGTAAATACAGCAAAACTTCCTATACTATTGAAAATTACATATAGATTCTAGCTTTTACCCTAACGGAAACCTAAACAACTTAACGAAAAGTTATAAAATTACTAAATTACCTATAATATTTTTGTTAGATGGTTTGCTATACATGAAATGAGCGAAATCATTAAGTTATTGTTCAGTTAATAAAACATTAGCATATACTTGGAAATAAGAAAATGACTTCAACTTGAGCTTGTTGAGTTTGAGTCCAAAAATATTTATTCACGAGTTGCGTGAGTTGACTTGTGAATTTTCTATTTTCATGTTTTATAGTTCATAATATATTATAATTAATGATAATATTACAATGATATAATTATTATTATTTTGTTATGAAGTAGCTAAAAGATGCTAATATTAATTTATGTTATATTTGAAGTTAATATTTTGCAATCAAAATTAAAATTATTGTGTTTAGTTTAGCGATTAATTAGCTCAAGCTCCAATAAGTTTGACTGTAGATGAGTCAAACACTCAAACTTGAGCTTAAATTTTGTATCATGGGCTTGGGCTATGAAGAAATAAAACAATGTTAGATGTAGACCCACAATGACATACCACATTGATATACAATTTCAGGCTTGGCCCAAATTCAAGCTGAAACTCAGTATCAGCTGGAGGCCTAGGAGTGAATAAAAAGGAAAAAATAATTACTCTCACGCCACCTCAATTTTGGGGTAAATACAACACCATCCCTTCAATTATTAAAAATTACAGAGACACTCTTTCAATTATGGCTCGGTCTAATATTTAGGTCCTAGTGTTAGGGTTAGAGCTTATGTCAACAAAATACTTCCTAAGTCGAGGGAGTGTTGGCTGTATTTATCCCTAAGTTGAGGGGATGTAAATATACTTATTCCTTTTTTTAAGTTAAAAGGGCCGCCAATGATAAAATGATCAATTTTGCAACTTTCTGTTAAGTCCTTAGGTTTTCGTATTAGGAAATCTGTTTGTAATTTTGTAAGCACTATCTAGTACCGCTGATGCTGTCTAGATTGCTGCTGGGCTAGCACTAGTTGTGGCTGTTACTCTCACTCTCTTTACATTATTTGCTTCTCTCCGAGGGATGGACTTTAGCTTTTCTCGTGCCTTTCTTGCTTTGTGATGTCATATTGTTGCTATGTTTTGCTCTTATACGGGTACTTTACCACATTTTTAAATTTTCTTCTCTTCATTTTCAAAATCTGGTCTCACTTTTTTGCTTTCAACTGCTCCACTTTTGATACCAACCGCTTTTTTTAAGGGAAAATTAGATACAGTATGTCTAAAATTTCTATAATTACAAAGTACCTCCTCTATTTTTCAAAAATTACAGAAATCTCCTGATATTTCAAACAATTACTAATTACTGTTGGGGGTGGCGTGGGTTGTAAGATTTTGTGTAAAGTACGGGCGTATTTTGTAATTGTTTGAAACCATGGAGGGTTCTGTAATTTTTAAAATAGAGGGCCGGGGTATTTTGTAATTATGGCAGCAAACAGCCTTTTCCTTGATATAATCAGTCTATTTCTCAGTCTGCTTGGATTGGGTGGTCATGATTAAATTGATTTTTTCGAACATCAAGAAGTTAATGGGATGGAAGTTGTGCTTTTAGAGTAGTGTATTTTGATATTTTTTCAAGAAGACTTTTTTTGAAAATAAAGATTCCTCAAACGAGAGACAACTGTATTAATCGATCTAACCCAGAAAATACAAGAATAAGTATGAAAGTTGGGACATGTCCCAAACATCTAACGCTAGCCGAAGCTGCAATCTTCGCAAGTGAGCAATAAAGTGGACAATATATTTTGCCACACGATCGACAAGAAGAAAATGACACACAAACAAAACCTACCACAGATCTAAAATCTTCATTAAAGCTCCCAAGGTTTGATCCAATATTCGCACCACCCTGTATCTTAAGTGTCAGTGGTAAATAGTTATCTTCAAAGCCGGATAAATGCTGCATCAAACTAGCAACGGTGGCCTGGTAGCGGCAGATCTGGTGGAGACGGCTCCAAGGTGGCATCAGATCCGGTTGCCAGCGACAGTAGGAGACAAGACTGGAAAAACTCTCATTCGAGAGAGGACAATAACTCTCATACGAGAGAGGACACAACAAGCAAAACAGTAAAACTCTCATACGAGAGAGATACAAAGAAAAAACCGAAAAATAGAGAAAAAATGAGAGAAGGCGGGAGAGGAGGGGCCGGTAAACAAGCACCGCCCCCTCTTACCGTTGAGAGCAGCTCCTGGTCACATAAATCTGTTGGGGGGCGGAGAAGAGGGGAGGAGAAGAGAAGATAGAGGGCGACGACTGATGGGTGGGTTTAGGGTTTCTAATGGGAAAGAGGCGAAATTCTAGAGAGAGAAGTTTTTAAGTACATGAATTTTCCCCGCTTTGATTGATATTTTTTCAAGAAGAATTAGTTCTGCTTGTTCGATTCTTTGTAATATTAATGTAGTTAAAAAGCACCTCCCTAAATGTGATAAGAAATTCTTATTTAGCTACCTAATGTATTTTAGAATGCTAAGATTTATTAATGATCAGTTCTTATCAGAGTGGCATGGCTCTGGCTGAACCAAAGTGATTAGGAGGCGAATATTTTATATTTATCGTGTGATTGATATATTTTAAGGAGAATGACCAATCAAATAGCAAGTATAATATATTACTTGTCATAAATAATTAATTGGTTGGAGTTCGATCAAGCAAGAAATTCAAACCAGGTCTAGATTGTTAACATATTACAAACCTACGTTTGACTTGATCCAAGTTAATTATTAAGTCGAGAAACATTTGATCTTGAATTCTTATTAACATTATTCTCCATATGGGATTCTAGTTTTATTTCCAAACTTGTGATTACTCTAATGAAATCAAGAAGGGATAATTGCTCGGAAAACACCCTCAAACCTTAAAATATTACAAATACTCCCACGAATCAACAATTTCCCATTCGTTTTAAGAGATGTCCATAATATTTTACAAATCTCAAGATAACTTTTATACTATTTCAAGGTTTTAAAGTACGTTTTGTAAATAGTAAACATCGGGAGTGTATTCGTAACTGACCCAACCAAGAAATCAAGATAAAAAAGCATATGCACTAAATACAAACACATCTATTATTATACAAAGTGCTAATAATTACAAATCAAGTACCCTAATCATAAACCTTAATCTATTTTCTTCCCCTTAAACATCACTTAAAAGTGAGCAAAAGCAATTGTCCCACATCAAACAAATCTCTCTTTTCATATAATTCTTTACTCATGGTGGGGATCCTCACATTCTTTTTGACTAACCCTAGTCCAAGATACCACTTTTCTTTACCCCACAAGAGAATAACAAAATGACTTAGATTCACATGGTTTTCTAGCTTTTCCTTCATTTCACTTTACTTTTAACATTTCAAAATCAACACACACAATCCCAAAAACTACATTCTCCAAAGTAAAGATGACCCCATTTAAAAAACAACCTAAAAAAACCTTTAACCCCACCTTTTTTACATTACCATATTAAAGAAAGAAAGAAAAAAAATCCAACCAAATTTCAAAATATATGAAAATTTCTTACCTAAATCAAGTTCAGCTGATCATCAATCACACCACAAGTATAATGAATTCATAGGTGAATCGGTTTTGATTCAACCGAACTTGATCCGGGCTAAAATTTTCCGAAATATATAGTTAAAGTCCAACGCCCCCAAAGAGACATTAGACTTTATGTTTATTGCTCTTTTCTTCAGCAATTGCTAGTAATCTTGAAACACCTTGAGTCCATATATCATATTCCCTTTGATTTCTGCACTCAAATTCAATGACCCCTCGCGCAACGGTTTTCAATGCAAAGTATCTCCGATGCTCGCCGCCTTCGAGCAAGTGGCGGCCAGGCCAGGCCGGAATATCCTTCAACACGTCCAGCACCACATCTGGGAAAAAAAATCAAAAAAAGAAAAAGATGGCAACTTCCTTTATCTTTTGCATACGACTTTCTCAAATCCCAATATAGAAGTTGTCCCACAATCTCCAATTGTGTTCTTATCATCAGAAAAAAAACAAAAGCAAAGAATTGAAAAAGAAAAGACTTACTCTTTTTCTTTTTCGTGACGGTCCCAGCAACATGTCTGCTCTTCATCTTCAGCATCACCTGATCAACCAATGTGAAACAAACTCTGATTTTAGATCACAGCATAAAGTGGAAAAACAAAAAGAAAAGCAGATTGAGATTTTGTATGTTTTGCAGAACTTTAGCTTTTCTTTTCAATTTCCTGTTAAATGATGCTACTTTAGCTTTGATTGTTCAATCATGGACAAGAAAAGATTACCTGACCCGTTCTGTTAATGTATACGGACACTATTTTCCAGTGAAGATCACCTGCATTTACCAAAGACAATATATGAGTATCAAATCAACTTAATTTTACGTTTTCCAAGTTTATAATTTTAAGTCGAGAATAATTTACCCGTGCGAGTTCTCTTTAGGAGTTCACATCCTCTTGCAAGCAATTCTCTACTACAAATGCCGAGGAAATTTTCTTCCGGAGCAAGTTCGCCACTAAAACTATCATTCGAACTTCCTCCATTTCCAGCATTTCCACCGTTACTAACTCCCATCACTTTATCCACAGGAATCACACTCGCAATATTCCAAACTTCCTTTAATGCCCTTGCCTTCAACGTGGCAGCACCACGCAAAGCTATACAACAACATTTAATTTAAATTTTATAAAATTGCATGATTAATTAGTACATATGGTACAAAAATCATCCAAATACTGAAGGTTATTATAATTTAACCACAAAAAACACAAACAGAGGCAAACTTAGAGCTGGTGGTGGCAGCTGCCCTGAAAAAATAAGTTTTTTACAAGATAAGCTAGAATATACATATAGGGTAATTACACAAAACCCCCAGTGTTATGACTAATGATCATAAAAAACTCGCGAAACTTAAAACATGCTGACAGCCCCTTTTTTTCTGTATATAAATGACCATAAGCTCACCAACTTACCTGAGAAAACTACAATTTGCCATCTTAGTCTTCTTCAAAAAAGAACAGAACTAAACTGAATTCCGAGGGCAAAAAGTAATTCAGACCATTAAAAGCGCACGATATTTTGCGTTTTCTATGCAAATTTAAATTTCACAAGGTTATTTTACAAGATTTCCTTTTAGTTTTAATGGCATGATCTTTTATGTTCATCAGCTATAAAACAAGAAATTTGATGCAATAAAGTCTATATACATACCGGTTGCAGCAGCAGCTGTCAAGGTCATAATGTCACCAGCCGATCGAACATTGACAGCCGAGCTAACCACATACGCCAAATGATCCCTCTCGGCCCCCATAGCCTCAGCCGCCTCCACGCACTGCGCAGCCACCAACGTGGCGGCAGAGGCCACCGCCATGTCGGTCTTAGCCATCTGCTCGTCTTTTCCAGCACCGGACGATGCAGCAGTGGCGGCAGCAATTGCAGCTACAGCAGCCGCCACGCCAGCAACAGAAATGGCTGCATGAAGCTGCGCGTTGTGGGCGCGCACCTCCTCTTTCTTCTTCTCTCTCCTGTCCTTCAACCACCTCCCAACTGTTTTTCCTCCTCCGGTCATAGACGGGCCACCAGTTGCATAGCTTTTGTACTGGTTGTTGGTTATTGGATTGTTTAAATGATTGTACTGTGAAGAGAAATTTATGTCAATATATAATTTGTGGAATTAATGAGACTAATTAGAGGAGAGCCCACCAAGAAAACTGGACCAGTTTTTCTTGTCTGACAACTTGGAGAGTTTTCTTCTTTGAAAAATTAATATGAGCCACAAATGGAAGTATTTAGGCCCTCCCATAATAAATTCAATACATTCTATTATTGCCAGGAAAATTAATTGAGTTTTTTTTTTTTTTGCATTTATGGCTATCCATGACAATCAGCACAAAGACAGATGTACTATAACTCATTCCATTAGATAATAGGAGGATAAGACAACGAAAGGTACTATATTAATATATCTCAAATCATTTTCTCACCGACTATGTATATCCAAAAAATGGAGAAAATAATAAATAAATGCTTTGAATTACAGTGTGATTTCTGTGATTATTTTAAAGCTAATTCTGTACATGGTCCCTGAAAAAAGATATAAAATGACTGGATAAATGATTCTAGATCTTGGTGTTCAGGAGAAGAATAGGAATCAAATATGTACTTTTAGTGACACATTCTTGGCATGTTGTTGGTTCAAGAGAAAGCTGATATATGCTCTCTCTCTCTCTCTCTCTCTCTCTCTCTCTCTCTTGCTGTGACTTCAGAACTTGTGCTTTGTGAGTTTGTGACCAAAAAGACAACATAATCACAAGAGAAACAAAAAATCCCAGACTCCAACAAAATTGAGCAATACTAATGAGTAATAAACAAAAGGAGAAATGCCGAATTAACAATTAATAAATAATTAAGTAACTAATTAATGGACCTTTGGGTCATCCATTTCAGAGGGAGAAACTGGGGGGCTATCTGAGAGAGGACCACTGCTGTGAGATAGCCTTCCTGAAGTGCGCGGTGATACATCCTGCTGCAGATGTTGTACACATATCAGGTTAACCGTAGAACTATTTAATTCTATGTCTACTACACATACTCGAAGTCACATAAAGGCGGTTTCTTGAAGAGAATTAAATACCAGAAATAATTGTCAGTATGATTATAGTTAGGAATTGAAAAACAGAGACAAATAGTAGCACCTAGTTTGAATAAATGCCTGCGAAATAGCTTAAAGTTCCAAGAAAGTTGTTGATTTTCCATGAAATCGCCTTAAATAAACACTGTTATTTATTAATATAACCTTAAACTTGATTTCCAGAAAAAACCCATTAAAGAACAAAAAGAAACCCAGAAAATTCCAACAATTCCTTGTCAAAAATGAATTTTACGACACCGCCAGATAGAATATAGACAAAAAGATGGAATTTTTAAGGTACATGCTGGAATAAGACACAAGTCTAAGTCAATTAGTTTTCAACTCCCATTAACACGCACAACGCACACTCACGTAGCGATACTAGCTCAAGTGGTAGCATAGCATCTAAAGAGCAATAAGTCTACCAAAAAGAAAAAGAGCAATAAGAACAGATAATCTCAGAAACACAAACAGAAAAGGGGTGAAAGATTCAATCTTGACTTACAGACTGAGACATAATGCGTTCCATAACAAGCTGAGAAGTCTCGGAACAAGCAAATGAAAAAGGGTTCCCAGAAACAGCGGTGGAGGCGGAGGCCTCTTCCAGCTCAGCCGAGATATCCTCATATATAATATCGGCGCCGGCGGCGTTGCTCTGAGGTGGTGGTAAAGCTAAGACTTTGGAGATTTCGAGGGCTGAAACACTCCAAGAACGTGATAGAAACTCCATTGGCTCTCTTGGAGTTTCAGGAGGCCTAAACATGTGCTGAAGCTGAGCACTCTCCATGAAAGCAAAATGGTGCGCGATTGTGTGGGTCTTGCAACTGTTGAAGTTGTTAAAATGGGATCATGTGTAAGGATTAATGAGGTAAGGTGAGTTGGGTTGAGTTCTTTATAGAGTGAGCTTTAGATGTTAGAGAAAGAAAGAAACAGTGTGGTGTGTGTGTGTGTGAGAGAGAGAGAGAGACAGAGGGTCAGGATTGTCTGCTAGAGTGTAGAGGCTTTTAAAGTTTAGCACAGAGCGGAAAATACTTGCAAAATTTATTTCACATTTGTCCCACAAATTTACGCGTAATTGCATTTTCATCCTTAATTTTCTTTTTTTTTCATAGAGGAAAACAAATGGTTATACAAAGTTGTTTAATCACATATAGTGAATTTAATAACTAAACTATAATATTTTATGATCCGTTAGGTAAACAAAAAATGTTAAAAGTTTGATGGAAGGAATATATATAATCTATCTTTGATTGTTTAATATATAAAAATTACAAAAAAATAGATTTTTTTCTTCGTTTTCCACCGAGATTTCTCCCAAGTTCAGGTACTGCCCAATAACTCCATGTACAAATTAAGATTTAATAAATAATAGGAATCTTTGTACAAAGAAAATAAAATTTCAATCATGAAATTACTTATGTCAATAACTTAATATATATATATATATATATATATATATATATATTTTTTTTTTTTTTTTTTTTTTTGATAAAACTTATAATAACTACAATTTAGTGGATTTAATCATTGGGGTTTGGTCTAATGGGCACCAGATATTACTCCAGTATAAATTTCTGGGTTCGATTGCTTGCAATGATAAGAGTCGAATTGTGTGCATTTATTTAAAAAAAAAAATAATTTAGTAGATTTAGATATCCGAATTTTATTTAACAAATACAATTACACGGAACAAATTATTATTTTTAGATACAAATATTGAATGTTGAAAAAGGTGAAAGAGAAGAAAAGGAAATTAAATTGAGAGAAGGGAAATATATTTAATGTATATAAAAAAACCTGAGAAAGAGGCAACCCAAAGAATGAGGGGAGATGCAACCTACTCATTTATTTCAAAACTCGTGTGGCTCTCAAATATCCAAATACAGATTTTTAATTTTCTTGAATTTATTTCTTTTTAATTTTTCAAATAATACCCTTTTTGAACTTATGAATTTGGATTTAACTAAATCGGTTGTTTATATTTTGGGTCCCATTATACAAATCCCGAAGTTCGCGTCTTTTTCAATTTTATCATCGGAACTTTGCAATCTCCCATTTATTTCCAAAGGAACATTTATAAGGTTTTTCAGGATATTAATTTTATCCATCACAAATGTAATCATATATATATATATATATATATATATATAGATATATATATATGAAAATGAATGAGTCTACTATTTTAGGAAAGATGTATATGTGTCTATGATTTTAACCACAACTAATGTTAATAGAATTAAATGAAAAATTGACTAATAAATGTAAATATTGTAACTCCTTTTCCTATCTGTTTTGTACTCATTTAATTTGTTGCTAAAAAATATTAAATCAATTCAATTAATTATTGCATTTTATCACCAATTTTAATAATTACTTTATTTTAATAATATTCATTTAACAAAATCTAAAAGTCATGATTAAATTGTTGCATTTTATCACCAATTTTAATAGTTACTTTTTTTTTTTACAATATTCATTTAACATCTAAAAGTTTTAATATTTTTATTTAATAATATTTAGTAATAGAGATTCCATTTCCACAACTCACAGTCCATGTTTCCTCCACTTATCTGCAAATTCATCCAAAAATGAAAATAAATACATGAATTATATTGAGAAAATTAATTACTCAATATTGAGAATTATTTTATAAAGAAGAAATATTAAATTGGATTGATTTGAACTCCACAACTCAAGGCCTATGTTTCCTCCACTCATCTACAAATTCATCCAAAAAATGAAAATAAATACATGAATTATACTGAAAAAATTAATTACTCAATAATAAGAATTATTTTATAAAGTAGAAATATTAAATGTTTCTAATAAATAATAGGCGAAAAATAAACACAGATATTTTTAAAAAATCATTTTATAATTAACTAAAATAATTTAAATAAATAAGCTCAAAAAATCATATTTAAATTGCTTCAAATCAATTCTAACTTATGCCATAATTAAATCCATCCATTAATCAAGCCATATTACCCGTAATAGAAGATTTTCTATTGCAAAATTTGAGGTTTAGTTGATAACCTAAATTCTATGAAAACTTTGATTGAGAGCTTTTTCAATTTCGTTGGCCAGGTTATGCTTTTTTTTTCTAATGTACTCATATTCTTTAGATTAAATGATTATTTTTCTAATTGAGATATGATTTTTTCTTATTGAAACAGGTTCTTACTTTCATCTTTTTCATCGAGGTATTCTATAATTTCTTATTAGTTTTTCAATTTATTATTCATGGTTCTTATTTGTTGTTATATCACTGGTGCTTTTTTACGATAGTAGATATAATGTGTTTATTACTTTATTAGAGATGTAATGCCAACTGACGGAATGTTAATTAATTAGATTCAAAAGTGAGTAAAAATATTGTTAATCAGCAGTTACAATGGAATATTTTCCGAGCCTCCAAAGACACCCGAACTCACAATAGTTTGAGAGAGCTATGAGATTATTGGGTGGGTAGCACCAATAGAGTTCTTCATGGCCTGTCCAGTAGCTTTGTTGATCAAAGCAAGGCTGGGAAAACCCTCTTCATCTTTCACTTTAGTACTGAATTTCTCATCTTTAATCCCATGCTGATATAATTAACAAAAACCCCCAAGATCAAAATCTCATTTCAAATAAAGGATAAAAAAAGAATTATTCTAGAAAAAAGTCATTTCATTAAATATATTTTTTTCGATATAAAATATAATTAAGTTGGGCATAATTAAAACTGTTTCGAGATTTAATTAGCAATGTATTCCAAGCATTTTTATAGGGGTATTGATCAAATAGTGATTGAAAAGTATGAAATTGATGAGTAAAGAACTTGCATGGTACATGATTTATTGTTAAACTTATAAGATGCATAGAAATGTAACCTTTCTTTTCTTTTCTTTCCTTTTCTTTTCTTTTCTTTTCTTTTTCTAAATTATATATATTTTGTATGAAAATATGAAGATTGCAAAAGAATGGTTTGATGATAAGAAAGCATTATGCTGCTCGCTTAATACTTCTATGAAATATTGTCAAAAAATATTTTGTTCCCATATTTAAATAATTGCACTAAATTCAGTAGCTTTTCTCTGATATTTTATATATTAAATATTTTTGTAAATTTGTGATATTTATTCAAATTACAAATATATATTATAATTGACCTTAAAATAAATTCTATATGTCTAAATTAATTACCCGATGCAACGCACGGAGTTAAAAACTAGTATTATATATTATCGCTATCACCATCGTAATTATTGGTTTTTTTTTTTGTCGAAAAGCATGATAATAATATTAATTCAAACGTTCCATCGTAATTATTGTTACTATGCTATTATTATTATGAAAAAATAACATTATTATTTATATGACAACTCTTATGTTAAAATAATTCATATTTTGTAAAAGGTATCACCCGGAGGATCAATAAAATTGAATTTTGATGGGGCTTTATTTAAGGATTCGGGTGAAGTTGGTATTGGGATAATTGCATGGAATGAGAACGGGCATGTAGCGGGGTGGGAAATGAATAGGATATCGGGCCTCCTGGATCCCGAGTTCGCAGAGACATTCGCCATATTTTTGGTTGTTCGTCTGGCAAGAGATTTTAGATGAAGTAAGGTCGAAATTGAAGGGGATTGTCAATCGGTCATTAGGAAGATCCAAGTGCAAGATGAAGATCTCTCTTACTTAGGGAATTATATTGAAGAAATTAAAGCTAGTTTATTTTAATTCTTGTAAGTTTTTCTTTGTCAAACGAGAAACTAATTGTGTGGCTCACATTTTAGCTAGGAATGCGGCTTTTACCTATTGAATTATGTAATTCATGATTTATGATATAAAATTACATATTTTCTTTAAAAAAAAAAGGCATCACCCTAATTTAGAGTGGGCCTGAAGCTTAAATCAAGGGCCCATTCGTACAATTGAAGAGATATAAAATAGGCCCGTCGTATCGTTTTTTACCAGATATCCTACTGAAAAAGTTTTGCCCACTTCTGACCCCGACAATCATAAAAAATTACTGACAAAATTTTAGGCTTCAGTTCATTTTGCAGGAAAACTACAAATAAATTTTAGGCTGATTTTTTTTTTAATTTTTCGTTAAAGTTATTTCAATAAATATTAAATAATTAAATTATTATGTGGCATAAGATAATGTAAATGATATCATAATTAGTTAGGAGACCTCAGTGTCTGGAGGTAGAAATTGACTCACAAGTGGTGGTTAATCTTGTCAAAGCCGCGGATATTGCTTCTCATCCTTTTGGAAATCTGATTTCGGATTGTTGGGACTTGCTTAAGCATTCTTGGGATGTGAAACTTAGGCATGCTCTTAGAAGTAAGAACTCTTATGCTGACCTACTTGCTAAAAGTGGTCATGATCTTGTTGGTTTTTCTGTTTGGGACGAATCCCCCGTGGACGTCCTCGATGTTGTAAACGCTGAACGCTGATTTAATGTTATTTCTCTTTTCGACAAAAAAAAAAAAGAAGATATCATAATTTGTTTCCTAAATTTTACTTGGTATGTTTTTTCCTAATTTATAACTAGGATGTAGGGGTACAAAGTAAATATGATACAATCTCAATAGTGTGAACTAGCTATGATATCAGTACAAATATAATATGACACGAACACAATAAAATAATATATTTTTTTAAGATTTATATAAGAAAAATATCCGACAAGAATATCGCATACAAAATGAATAGAATTTGGTATTTTTACTTTTGAATCAAATGAAATAAATGGATCTATTTCTCAATTGTCATCATTAATTTTAGGTTTCACGTGCGCTTTCGAGCACCCTAAGAGTCCCTAATTCCACGAAATAGATAGACATACGCATCACATCAATCATATTTACTTCAATTAATCTCTGAAGAAAAAGTGTAACTTCAAGAAAAAAGACAAAATGTACTTCAAAAATCCCATAGAAGATCCTCCTGGTTAGTTGGTCTCCTTGTAATATCCCAATTTATTTTAGAGGAAAAAATTAAATTAGCATTTTGGTAAATAGAGCAAAATTTAAAGCATTGACTCTTTCAAACCACTTCATTTTTCTTTTTTCATATGTAAATGTGTTTTTTAATAAATAAAAAATAAATATTTAAAAACAATTAATTACTAATTATATATTTACTAACCATAAGTTTTATTTTTGTGTCACAAATATGGTATTTTTTATAGTATAATATGATTAAATTTCAACTATTGTTAGTTTGTTACAGCCCATAGCTCTCATATTATAATGCATATAAAAATACATATTAAGAATAATGCGAAAAATACCCTTTTTAAGTTATTATGATTTATGAGTTATGAGCTTATCAATATGTAAGGTGGCTTACAATGCAATGTGTAGAATAAATTAGAGTGGGTAAGGACTAAGGGGACCAATTGATTTTGATGGGAAAATGAGATGGGGACATAACTCTAAATTCAATAGCTAGGGAGACACGTTATTGAGGGTTAATTGTATCTAAATTTTTTATCTAAGTATAAAATAAAATTGTTCATCTAATTGTAATATCACGATCTCTTAAATTTAGAGGTCTCGAGTTCGAGTTCTTTTAGGAATGCAATTATCATTGGTATCGAGAACTTTACATTGAAATGGTCCGATCCAACTCATTCCATATAAATAAACATAAAAACATTAAAAAAACACTCTTAAATCCGCCACCAACTTTCAATGTGTTGGAAGGCCATACGCACCATTAAATTTGGTCGCAATGAAATTGGAAATATATATGGTGGAAGACAAGAAAGCCAAGCAAGTTGCTTTATATAAACATGCACTTTACCTATGTAATGATACTAAGATCCTAATATTAATCAATTTGTCACTCATTGGAATCTTTGATTATACCCACATCTCCTTCTTTTAGGTCAGCATAATGTCTTCCTCATTTGGGACCCTCATGTGTTAAAAATCAAAATTTGAAATTTTCGAATTTTTTTCCATTGGGAGGATATTTTTTCTTAAAAATTAAGTTTAAAGTCTATTTAGTTCATTATTTATCACTAGTCTTTCATTTAAACTAGTAAGTTCTTCTTTAATAATAGTAATACCATTTCTTAGAAGGTTTGGAGGGTGTCTGACCGGGCTTATAAACTTCTTAAAACATTTTATACATTGCTATGCTTAAGATCAATTTAACTTTACTCTAATTTTTTAGAGAAGTCTGTTGAGATATTTAATTTTTAAGTATTTGATGATACATCTCTCTAAAAGCTTGAACTTTTAGATGAGGTGGTCATTCTGCAAACCCCTTGGGTTTATAAAGAAGCCAAGGGTTATTCTGTTAGGGCAGAAATTTAAAAAAAAAAAATGAATTATCTTTGAATACTGAAAGAACGTAATGTTATTAATTTTGGCACACCTAACACAATACACGTGAGTTATTTTCTAGTCATATTGTCACACCTCGAATCTGGAGGCCCATTGGACGGTATCATAAACTTCGAATTCACTGAATGAAATCTAAAATTGAGACTAAACCACTATCCAGAAAGATATCCATTGATTACATTTAAATTCTAACTTATAAACTTAATTTAATTTCTCGTCCAAATTAAACTTGGGGCGCTACAAATTGGAAATTGGAAATTTAATTTCGCGTCCAAACTTGGGGTGCTTCACTTCCTTGGGATTGCAAGTTTAAACATATTAGAAGGGAAAGAAACTCTTGCATTGATGCATTAGCGAAGTTGAATCATGGCACTCAATATATCATTTTTTATCTTAATAACTCATCGCCTGAAATGGTTGATTATATTAGGGCAAATATGAGCCCAAACTAGTCTAGTTTTATCATTCTTGGTTGGAAAAAAAGAAGAGTAAAGTGAGATAAAGTATAAATTTGAAGGACTAACATATAGCTCAAATATTAGTGGCCAAAAATGAGATTTGGCCTTAATCTTAACATCCAAACAAACACACGCGCAATCATGTGTATTTCCACGGACCATGTTTCCTTCTAAGTGGTACTTAGAGAACCCCAACATCAATAAATGTCTAGTTTGGCTACATTCGCCCTTCAAATTTTGATTAATAATACTATTTTGTGTTTAATTTTACATGGTACTAATAATATTTTGTAATAAAATACATTGCTATGAAAGTAGTTGTAAAATAAAATATATGAATTTTCCCAAAGAAAATCTTAATATATGAAAACAAATGCCAATCAAAAGTATTTATAAGCTACTAAAACTAAATAAATATACCAACACTAGGAAATTGATAGTACATGAGCTTAAAACTAAAGGTTAATTTACGATTTCAATAATTAATTGTATGTGCATGGTTAGCTGTCAAGGGCCATTAATTGACCTCAACAGGAAGCATGAGTCAGTATCCGATTTTGCCAGATAAATAGAAGAATTAATGGAATGATAGAGTTGAATTAAATTATTTATTAAGTGTAACATCAAATGATCAAATTATTCTTAAAAACAACCAATCAATTCAGGGCCTACTAATTTCAATTTCCCATGAACCTTCAATTTCTACAACCAAACTTTACTTCAATTGGTTCGATTTTAATGATAAAGTATAATAGAATTAAATAATCGAAAATGCGTGTTTAATATATAATGACATGAGAAATTCCCTTCTTGAGATAACTTTTGAAGTTGAGTTAGACCAATATTTGTTGCTTCCAATTACATTCCTTTAATATATATAAATACTTTTGTAATATTTAATATTTCAAAACAACTATCGTTTTTTAATATGTATGTAGCTAGGTTAAAATTGTCAATTTTCATGATGAAATTCCAGACAATGTTGTTGAATTAATGGACTTGATCTAACCCAACCCCCAAAAGCTAGTTCGAGATGAGTGGTTTGCCAAGTCATTATATAGTGAACATCACATCTTTGATTATTCGATGTGGGATGGTTTAACAAACCCCTGCAACGCCCAGAGCCACGGCATATGAGGGACAAATTGGAACGTGAAATGATTGAGACAGGGGTAGAGAGACAGGCCAAAAATTGAATCAGCTCTAATACCATATTAAATTAATGGACTTGACTTAACTCAATCCTAAAAACTAGCTCGAGAGGGGAGGTTTGCCAAGTAATTATATAGTGTAAATCATATCTTTGATTATTTGATGTGTGATGGTTTAATAGTTGTAAACTAAAAGTAGGAAACAGAAAAAAAATTAAATAATAATAAGTTAAACCATACATTGGGCGCGCACAATGGCATAAATTCAAGTATCTAGAGAAAGAAAAAAATCTCTCAAAAAAGAAGAAAAAGTTCTGCACAGAAACTAAAGAGATAATGAAAGAAGAAAGCAAGAGCTGCTTTTACTGCTTTAGATCAGCTCTCTTGATATGTGGATTCTGAAACTGTGAAAAGCTTTCAATTCGCAGTTACAAAAAAGTACTCTGCAAGTCGAAGCGTAAAAAAGTCCCAATTAATAGGTCGAAATAGCTAGCAATAGAATTTCAAATAACTTTTGGGCATGAAAAATTCAAAGGATCCGAACAAGAAAACTAAATATGAAAAGAAAAGCTCATTTCATATGTTTGGAAATAATATGTCTTTAGTATTAATCTCACATTCGTTAGTGTGAATTAATTGAGATAGGAATAGGCATATTAATTGTTGTTTGAAGAAAAACTTAGAGTTCTTACATTGATTAAATCATTAATTATATTCAACTATATTAGTTAATGTATATAAGTAAGGTTAATTATGGAACTCAAGTGAGAAGGCTTAATGAGTCATATGTGCACGTGTCCCGCACATGTGCATGGATATGAGCTTGGGCCGGGCCGCGTCGCGTAGTCGTGTGTCGCAGACAATTAAATTAATATAAACTTCATATCGAAGAGAAATTTTAAGGACAGAAACTACTTGTGTCATTCTAATCCCATATCCAAACCTCTAGATATAACATGAAATAATTTACAATAGTTTGATTTTATAGTATCTACGTCGGCTGTGAAAGAGAACTAAGGATTTAGTATAAAGTTGTGAAAAAATTCTTTCTACGTTGTTGTTCAGCCTTTGCCAGCCAGATTATGGGCCACTTTCTTATATGTGGTTGGCTGATAGAAAAATAGCACAATCAGTACTCCATCCGGCCCAAAATAATGGGCTTATTTTGACAATTTTTTCAAAAGAGTAAAAAAAAATAATAATAAAATAGATAATTACAAATTTTAAAATTATCGTGAAATTCAATAGAGAATTAAATTTGCTCTAAATAAACTAATTATATCATTGAAATATTATTGTTAGTCAGTAAAGGTTTTAACAAAGAGAATGTGCAGTGATAAAATAAACCAATTATTAAAAGCCCCCCACAAAAAAAAAATTAAAAATAAAAATTTGCGGATGCTTATTGACACTCCATTTCATTATATATATACCACCAAACGGTGTAATTTAGCGGCCGAGTTGATGCTATATTAGCTTAATATGATGTTTCAAGTTTAATCGGAGAATTCGTAATGTAGGAAAATATATAATTCATATATTTAGGGTAAAAGAAGACAAATGACATACATAAGAGTGAACAATAAACATTATTCGATCATCACATCTTTGTAAAATACAGCAAAATAGAACTTAGATTGCAGAAATAAAACAAGAAGTGTCTATTTAATTTAGTAGCTGATCACGACTCCAAAATAAGTGGATTAAATGTAATAAAATTGGCGCATTTCCTCTTCAAATGTGATTCAGTACTACAAGTCGAGCTAACGTTGTCACGATGGTAATAAAGCAAGCAAATTCAGCACCACGGACCAGGCTTGCTGCTGCTGTAAAGAGTAAGTCAACCAAACATTAGATACACCAAAAAAATATATATATAATTAAATTTTTATTCATTAATCTAATTAATTTGTTCTTGAAGACAAAATTCGAGTAATTATCGTATCATGTGATGAAATCTCACCGTTAAATTCACCAGGAAAAAGGGGGTTGAGGAATAAAGTCGACGAGTTGAATCCTAGTCCTGGACAGCCAGTCCCAAATGCACCTAATATATATCACATAATGTTTTAAGATTTATTCGAATTTGTAACTTTTCTAACTTCAAATGCTACCATATTTAGAACTCGTTTACATCTATAGATGGTAGTCGAAGTGGGATAAGATTAAGGCATATTAATAATTGCAAAATTGTAAGTTAATCACGTTAGTGTTTAATTACCTATACCCACTAAATTATGAAGAAACGGCAGATAACATAACCGGATAAAAAATGAGCATCAGTGTTAGGGGCTTATTTGATGTTAGGGTCTTCCCTAGTGAAGAAGATATTTAAGGGGGCGAAATGAGGGATAAAAGGCGAGTCAGGAGGATAAAACCGAGTGGCATGCGTGTATAAGTAAACAAGTTCTTGCCACTAATTAAGGCAGTTAACTGCCTTAATAGACACAATTATTCGAGTTCTTAGTATAAGTTAGAAAGGGTATATATACATGTATAATTTGATTCTAACTTAATTTTGGTCAAGTTGGTTTACATCTTTGATACATGGACACGGACATGGAAAAACTGACATAATATGGTGACACGATCTTTTTAATAGTTTAACACTAGACAATATTCGACACGACACGATACGTATATATGTATAATGGTTTTTAAAATTCTTACACTGTCTGTAGCATGGGAAAAGAGTAGAATTGAGCAAATTGTAGTAGCCTTCACTACATTCACAATTACGGGTGAAGGGAGAGGTTCTGATGCAGCTGCCTCCACCACAGTCGCCCAACGAGCAAGCTACAATTAATTACACCACATATAAATAAACATGCATATTAATGAGGGCCAGTTATGAAAATCTCTCAAAGTTTATATCATTTACAAAAAAAATATATTGAAATCTTGTAATCTTATATTGTTCTCTAAGAGGGGTATTTGTAAGGTTTCATTTATATTTTTTACATTTTAGGGGGTATATATGTAAGGTTTTCAGGTTTAGATGGTGTTTTGGATTTTAAAACAAACAGCGGCGGTACCACCCTGTAGAGTGGAGTGGCTACCGCCCCCCTTGAAATTTAAAAAAAAAAAAATTATATGTAAAAATTTGGATTTTCATGTATAATATAAGGTTTCGCCCCCTCAAAAAATTTGAAAAATATGGAACTTTTTATGTATAATATAAAGTTTTTTTCCCCAAATAAAAATAGAATTTGGCATTTTTATATTTTTCCACCTCAATCCAAAAATCCTAGTACCGCCCCTAAAAACAAACCTCAAGATTTTTTTGTAATTATCCCTATTAATTATGTACACAATTAAAGTGAAAAATGAAATTATATATAGCAAAAAACATATATATAATTACGGTCAAAATTTGTTATGTTAGGTATGTCATCTTCGCTGTCAGGTGGATTATCTCCCTCTTCAGGAACGTCAGCATCTCCACAACTGTAGTCAAGTGTACCTGAAAAACAATTACATTTAATCAGTGACGATTTTTCTTTCGTTTGTAGTGATGCTAATTCAGTAGCTCACGTTTTAACTAGAAATACAGTTGTCGCCTGCATTAGTTTGGGTTCTGTTACCGATTATACTTTAGCTAGGCTTTGTTGTCTCGGATTCTATTTAGTTAATAATAAATATTTCTTGCTGATTTTCAAAAAACGTATTGTCATGTACAGTCTATTGGTATAAGAGTTGATGTAATTTATAAGTCCTGCGGATTCTAATCAAAAACTATATTTTCCACGATTTTCACACATTTTTTGTATAATTTTATGTAAATAATGGAACATCTGAACTCTGAAGTTATTATAATTTTGAAATACGGATAGAGACTAATTTGTAATTACAATATTAAGCTTACAATTGGGTATGATGCAAGGCAAGAATTTGAAATAATTATTGTCATCAGGGCGAGCTTGTCGCCAGCCGGGTAAGCATTCACACTCAAACCCAAAAGTGGTACTAGTCGAAGGCAAACAAGTCCCTCTTCCACACACTGTTTCATCGCACATACCTGTGTAAATATATATATCCACAAATCATGCATCAATTTTAAAGGAAAGTGTAAGTTCTGCAAAAATTACATTTTCCCCCCTCCCCCAAGAATCACATAATAATAACAATTAAAAACAGATTATGAAACCAGAAATACGACAATTAAGTCGAATTAGTGTGATCATGAACAAACCAATGAAGGGAGAATTGATGCCATCTGGAGCACTGGACGTCTCAGTGGCCATGTGTAATACGATAACAAGGATAATTGCAAGAACCTCACGGTAGCGAACTGTAGTCATGTTCGATAAAACTAAGAAAAATCTAGATTTTTGGTCGGGAGAGCTGGGAAGAACTTGTGATGAAGTTTAATTTCTAATGTTTCAATACGAGGATATGAATATTTACTTAATTTATATACTAACGCAAGTAAAGTGTAGAGTTAGAGGTTTAAATTGAAGTCAAATGTTGTTTTAATTTATGGAAGTTCGTTGGAAAATTAAGGTATTCGTCCTAAACAATCCTACTCCACCACCCTTATGCAGCCAACTCTAAAATATCGATGTGTTCTATTAAACCATTCCACATCGAATTATCAAAGATGTGGGGTTTAATATATAATGGTTTGGTAAGTTTTCTTTCTTGAGCTAGCTTTTGTGTGTTGAGTTAGGCCAAATCCATTAATTCAATATAGTATCAGAGCGGGTTCAATTCTCGGCCTATCTCTCCTCGTAGATGTTCAATTCTGCAAATCATTTCACGATCCAGTTTGTCCAGCATCTTCCGCTGCTCTGGGCGTGACGGGGGTGTATTAAACCATCCCACATCGAATACAAGTTTGTCTCGCATATTCCGCGACTTTGGACGTGACGGGAGTGTATTAAACCATCCCACATCGAATATAAGTCCATTAATTCAATATGTTTGTTTTGTAGTGTATCAGTATTCTTTTTCTTTGAGGGTGTTTGCAAACTCTAAAAAAAATTACTTTTAACAGAAGTGATTTTTTTCAGTGATTTGTGTTCCAAACACTCCCAACTTCTGCTAAATTTAAGCAGAAATAAGTCAGAATCCAAAAGCATGTAGAGACATGCTTTTGGATTATGATTCTAGGTTTTAGGTATTTTTATAATTAAAATAAAACTTTAATTAGTAGTTTTATTAAAATTAGAAGTGATTCTCAGCTTTTTTTTCCAAACACTCAACTACTTTTTCTCTCTGCTTCTAGCTTTTTTTCCAAACACTTCATGCTTTTTTTTAACTTTAACTTCTACTTTAACTTTTCTAGAAGCACTAGAGTTTGCTATATATTAAAAAAAGTGATTAATTAATTGTGTCGATTGGACACAAATTTAGAGATAATCTATGATATTAGGTGAGGGCCTCATCTTTCTTGTTGAGATCCAACACGATACTCCTACGGATTAGTGAGTGTAGACTAGGCTATTATTAGCTTAATCATCTTTTAGGTTGTTAATTAATTAGTCCCTAAAGTGGGAAATAAAGCAAATTAAATAATTAAGATTATTAGTTAATTACTTTTGAGCTAACTAATTAAGGCAGGCCCTAATGTGTTTAATTATTTATTAGCTGCTGCTAGTCACTGTTGAGTTGCTAGAAAAAAGGGGGACCATATCTAAACAATATTGAATTTCAAGGACTGGGAAAAATAATTGCTTCCCATGATTAATTACCTGTACAAGTAGATAGATTTGTTAGATTAATTTGTAATAACTTAATTTATATAGATTATTAATTGATAATTCGTAGTTAGAGTCTTTTTTTGACCTCAAAGAAATTATTTTCTGATTGACCCATTATCTTTCTTAATTATAAGTCTAAAGTAATGAGTATATTAACATGAATATGTAATATGTTAATAAGTATGTACTTAATAATATGAATAATAAAAGTATTATTATATGAAAATATTTCATAGAAGATCATCGTAAAAGAAAAATTAAGGCAATTTTACATTTTTTTGCAATTTATTTTTTATTATTAATAATAGTATGACCCAATTAGTAATAAGATTCCATGAAAATCAGGGTGAGTTTAATGATAGGAAACAACCAATATTGGGCCTATCATATGTATGTGCTGCTGCTTAAGGGAACTATAGTTGGTCATATTCTATTTACGGCCCAAATTTGACCCAAAAACATATTACGGCCCAATAATATACTTCTCATTTCTCACACAGAATGATATTTTTTTGGGATAATTATACTTACACTCCTTCAATTTAGGGATAAATACAGCAAGACTCCCTAAATTATTGAAAATTACAAACAGACCCTCTAATCATAACAAAAGTCTAAAAAACTTGACCGAAAGTTAAAAATGACTAAATTACCCATAATATTTTTGTTATGGTGTTTGTTATACGTGGAATGAGCGAAGTGATTGAGTTATTGTTCAGTTAATAAAACGTTAGCATCTACTTGAAAATAAGAAAATGACTCATGGCAAGACCTAAGTGATAGAAGGAATCATAGTCGAGGGGATGTTTCTGTAATTTCTAATAGTTTAGGAAGTCGAGGAGTTGTTAATATGATTATCCCTATTTTTAATAGCATGTTATCTTGAGACTTTCTTTTAACGAGCAGACCCCTCGCAACGAAGGGAAATGTATTAACTCAAATCTGCAATAATAAAATCAGATATAATTATTGAAAAATAAAAAAAAAGTACACTTCTCTTAATCAGGAATAAAAAAAGGGAAAAGGATAAAGAAAGGAAAAAGAGCCAGATAATATACTCCTGCAATTCCTTTTCTTTCCATTTATTTGGAAATATATTAATTTATTAAACTTTGTTGGTTAATTAATTACAAATAAATTGTTAAATATTCAATTTCAAAATTAATTATCTAATTCATATTGAAATTTCCATGCCTACTTCTATTTTAATTTGTTTCTTGTTAAATATTTGACCCCATTAATTAGCCTTTTTGTTTATTCAATTTGACAGAGATATTGTGTAGATCACAATGAAATAAATATTCAAAGTCTCAATCAAATTGCAATTGACAACAAAAGGCACAGACAATAAAAATTAATTGCATACTAATCAAAGGTGAAGCAAACCATGTGCTTTGACAATTGACAAGCAAATATATAAATATTACACAAAGATATATATGTGCTTTGGCTTGATTTCAGTTTGATTAAATCAGTAGCAATAACATTGCTGGTGTTTTATATTTACTATATATGTATTTGATGTATGTAATAACAATTATAATCCGTAACTCTGAGTTGAGAGAGTCGTTTTCAATTGAACATTTACGATGTTCGAGCACAAAAAAAATACTGGGTATGAATGAATACCAAAAAAAAAAAAAAAGCACGCAGATGTAATATATTTACCATATAATTTGGCACCCAACTTCACGATGGTTTTTCTAATTGTGGGTCAGAAATTATATGAATCTGTTTTAAATTAATTATATCCACTTATGAGTTATGGGTCCAAAGTAAAAAGAATTGTCACATTGAATCCAATGTTTTGGTTAATATTTTTTAGTTTGTACACAATTTCCGGGGTTAAATTGTATAGTTTGGACAATCCCATAGTTGTCCGCCATGAGATAACTATACGACACTAATTATTTTCGATATTTTATAATAGAGAAGTGTCTGACATGGGTGTCTGATACGATATCAGACATAATAGAACCAAATAAAATAGAACTTTTAGAAATATCCGTCTTATCGACGTACATAATGTCTAAAACATATATGTACATGGTGATAAGTACCCCCACATGATCAAACTCAATTAGTACGACATGAGAATGGAGATGTAATATATTGTCTTCACAAAAAATTAAAAGACCGATCTTGGGATATATTCTTTAAGTCTTGGTTATTGTTTTTTTCTTCTAAAAGGATCCAATCTAGCTAGGCTTACATATTTAATTAAAATGTTGTATTCAATCTCATAATTAAACCAATCTGTATTTGTTTTCGATAAGAAAAAAATTAAAATTCTAAATTGCTCTAATATTCTCAAATGTAAATGAGCTGAGTTTGAGAATAAAAATCATAAATGAGCTTGAGCTTGAGTCTCATATTTATAAACTCAAATTCAAGCTCAAAATTTTAGGGATGAACTTCGAATTAAATTAAACTTAAATATTTTTAAAAGCTAAATGCACCCTCTGATTCATTTACCCCTAACAATAACCAATTCTTTCGTCCATTATTCACTCCATTGTGTGGTGTAAAAGCATCTGCAACCAGCAACGACTCCTCATCATTCACATAATTGTGATCATGTATAATGCATGCATCTTTATTATCATGATTTTTTTCTTTTCTAAAGCTCATTTATATGAATCGAGTCGATCAGATCGGACAAATAAGGTGTAAAGGCGTTCTCTCTATCAATGACAATTGCGCTTGCAGATACTCAAACTCGAGACCTCTAGTTAAGCTAGTGTAGAGTCAAACCGCTAATCTTCTTTTTTTGCTAGCAATGGAGCAAAAAAGCTCTAGACCGGCCTAACTAATTCAGTCGTGATGCACTCTTCCATCTCTTCGGGAGGTCTATCCCAATACTTGAAATCTTCATGCAGACCATGACCCATCTGCTGAACCGTTAAGTTACGCTACTTATGTAGTGCCAAACCACTACTCTTCTTTTTTGCCAGCAAAGGAGCAAAAAAGCTCTAGACCGGCCTAACTAATTCAGCCATGATGCACTCTTCCATCTCTTCGGGAGGTCTATCCCAATGCCTGAAATCTTCACGCAGACGGTGACCCATCATCTGTCGAACTGTTAAGTTATGCTACTTGTTGCATATATCTTCGTTATCATAATCATTCAGCAATCCTCATTTAATGATTACACCTTTTTGCCTTTTCCCAAGAAATTAGATAACTAACTTATAACTTATGATCTTTATTTAAATAATATTCTTATATATAATAATATAAACTGCATATATGTTATCAACATCTTTTGTCTAATTACATAGTATAGGACCTTATTATTTGACATAAATTGAGGATATAACAATAAAAAATTTTAGAAAAAATATTAGCAATTAGCATCTACAAGTTGACATGTCTTGGATCTTGGAGGATTTTGTTTGACATGTAATTAATTATTAAAAAAAAAGTTCAACAGCTGGGCAAGGATTGAGTCTGTGACCATGTGCTAGGTCCCATAGGTTAACAATTTCATGCCCCCACCAAATTACGCCAATTATTTTTATATTCACAAAGATAGATCAAAACATATAATTTTCACTCTACCTTGGTGAGTATGAAAGAAAAAAATAAAAATTACTAACAAATATATAAATATAAGGTGAGTATGAAAGAAAAAATTAAAAATTACTAACAAATATATAAATATAAGGGAGTTGTTAAATACATTTCCAAAATATTATCCGCACCGCATATGATGTGGTAAATTTGTATAACTGACCTAAATATCCTTTATCTTTTTATTCATAAATTTGTTTAATTATTGGATAAAAATAACCTCACCCTAATTAAACCTTGCCCTCAGGTGAAATACTCAATCTATTTTATTATCATACCTAAAAAAATTAATAAAGAAAATAAAATTATATTGTTATATAGGTATAACATTAGCTTTAATTCAAGATAATATTCTACCCAATTGTCCATAAATTTCTTATTCATCAACTAAAATAAATAAAAAATTACAAATAGTATTATCACTTTTTTTTATTACTATTTTTTATTCTAAAATGTACTATAAAACATATTAGCACAAATTAAACTGGATAAACTATCTTGTTCCCCAACTTCTTATTTATTTATTAATTATTTATCAAAATTTCAAAAGTAAATTAAATTCAAAATATTAGCAAATTAAATAATCTAAATAATGAAAAAAAGAAGTTACTACCTCCGATCCATTGACAATTCTAATGAACGCAAAAATAGTGAACTCTAAAGTTTGTAATTCAAAACTCTATATTGACAAGTTATATAATTTTTTCTGGTTCAACAATCATGTTGAATATTATAGAGTATTAATATTATTATATTATTAATTTATTTTTAAAGGTTTGAAGCAATTGTATTATTATAAAATAAGAGAAAAAAATCGGTTAATTAAAAAAGAGAAAAAATATATATTAATGTGAAAGATATATATGTAAAGTTTTCTCAAGGAAAATATTATTTCGGTGCTCAGCATGCTACAACCGTCTTTGTACGAGTCATCACTTTTGTTTTTGTTTTGAAGATTAATTAGGGTGTGAGTACTTTTATTCAATAGATTAATTGATTCAAGAATAAAAAGAAAAAAAGGGTAGTTAAGTTAATTATATAAATTTGCCACATCACGTTAAGTTAAGTGTAAATAGCAATTTGGGAGTGTATTTAACAGTCCCTAAATATAATATAAAACTATTAATTAGGGATAATTTATCATTTCCTCAGCAAAAAATTAGCATAAAGTGACAATTTTTTAGCTCATTCCAACAGGTAAAGAATCAATTCTCATTTTAAAAAAATAATAACTCAAAACTATTCAAGATATATACCTCCCTCAATGAGGATGTTTCCTCTCTGTTTCTTCTTCGGTACAACATTAACAATGAAAAACAATTCTAAGTCCATCTGTTAACGATGAAACAGTGACGAAAAAGGCATCAAGATCATCAGTTTCTTGGCGTGTCAAGTGATCAAATGTGAAGAAAAAATCAAGCGAAAATAGTGTAGTTTCTTAGTGTATCAATTGTTGATATGGGGAGAACTGGGAAGTGGATTAGAAATTTGTTGACAGGGAAAAAAGAGAGTAGAAATTCTAGCAATCTTCAAGTTTCAGTCAATAATGGCAATGATCAGCATCTTCCAGCAAGTCCCATGTCGATCCCACAGCCAACAACGGCCAAAGAAAAGCGGCGGTGGAGCTTCCGCCGCTCTTCAGCCACCTCGACGGGGCGGCAGGAGTTGAATTCTCTGGAGAATATGGATAATTTTGAAAATGACGCCAGGAAGCATGCGTTGGCCGTGGCGGCCGCCACTGCGGTGGCAGCTGAGGCTGCTGTGGCGGCAGCTAAGGCTGCTGCCGCCGCGATTCAGCTGACAGCGGCCTCTTCTGGGAGGTCCGGTGCGGTGGAGGAAGCTGCAGCTGTCATGATTCAGTCTGTCTTCCGGGGATATTTGGTAAATTGTTTTCTTGAAAATCTCTCTTCAGAGAGAATCATTGATAGTTGACCAATATATTTATCTTTCTTGTACAAAAGTAAACTACAAAAATTATTTACACGAGAAATGTATCCTTATTTTCAGCCTAATTCTGCAATTTTTGGCTCGAGTCTCTTGATCTTACTAATTAAATAAAGGGCCAGTTACGAAAAGCCCCCTAAGGTTTACGCTGTTAAAAACATTCTAAAACCTTGTAACCTTACACTTACCCCCTGAGGGGGGTATTTGTAAGGTTTTTCAGGGGTGTTATATATACATTTTTATGTTTCAAGGGGTGTATTTGTAAGATTTTAGCTGAACAGGGGGTATTTTCAATGTTTCAAGGTTTCAAGGTATTTTTAGAAACAAGACCATACCTCAGGGGTTATTTCGTAATTATCCCTTAAATAAAAACACTTCAATATTGTTCCTGAGTTAGCTTTTGTCTGTTCTTTTTTTCCAGGCAAGAAAAGCTTTGAATGCATTAAAAGGATTAGTGAAGTTGCAGGCATTAGTTAGGGGGCATTTGGTGAGAAAACAGGCAACTGCTACACTTAGGTGCATGCAGGCATTGGTGACGGTTCAAGCTCGAGCTCGAGCTCAGAGACTACACATGGCTGCTGAGGAAACTAAATACATTGCCCAAAGACAATCTACTCCAAGAAGATCTATTCAAAGGAACTTGAATCAGGTAACCAGCTTTTTGATCACAATTAACCAATTATACTCTTGTATTTTCAATGATTTAAGTAATAAGGGCCAGTTACAAAAACCCCCCTGTGAGGTTTACATCATTTACGAAAAACACCCTGAAACCTTGTAATTTTACATTTATCCCCCTGAGAGGGGGTATTTGTAAGGTTTCACTTGCATTTTAGGGGGTATTGTGTCAGGTTTTCAAGTTTAGATGGTGTTTTGGATTTTAAAGCAAATCTCTGGGTTTTTTTTTGTAATTATCCCAAGTAAAGTAATAATCTAATTTTGAAACCTCAATGCTTCATTTACTTATGCAGGATTATGACATAGGCATTGACGAGAACATCAAGATAGTGGAGATGGACAATGGTGGCTACAAGAACAGTTACTCAAACCACACACACTACTCAGATAGAACAGAACAACAATACAAAATTTCCACACACAGCACTCCTATTAAGCAAGAATTTCAGCACCAAATCTCACCAACACCATTAGCAATCATGGATTCAAGCCCAAGAACATGCAGCAACCATTTTGAAGAATCCTCATTTCCCACAGCTCTCACCAGCAGCCCACAATGCTACTCTTCCGCCGTATCCAAGCCCCAGCCCGACTCCACAACCCTACCGTTTCCCTATCCCAGGTCAGTACGTAAGATTTAAGAATAGAGCCGGTATAAGAAAAACTAATACTAGTAACAAAAAGTAAAGTGGCAAAACAGAAGTTGTCCCGAATGATATGTATTAACTAACAATACATTTCTTGTTGTCAATAATTACATCTATGTAGTTAAGAGAAAGGGTCAATTCCACAAAACTCCTAAGGTTTGAGCCTTTTACAATTTCACCATCGGAAACTTGCAGCCTTACACTTACCACCCTAAGGGGGGTATTTGTAAGGTTTTTCAGGGGAGTTCGAACCTGCAACCTTATCAGGACGAACCCTATCATGCTCCACTTGGCCAACCCCATGGGGTTCACTACACGTCAATGATGACACCTTAAACATCACTATAACATTGTGAAAAATATACATTTGGTATAATTTTGTCCTTCATATATATTAAAATACTTTACGTCACCCTTCTAAAGTTAAATTTCTGGCTCTCTTCCTATAGGTCAGAATCCCTCTGCAACGAGTATCCATTCTATCCAAGTTACATGGCCAACACAAAGTCATCACGGGCTAAGGCCCGGTCCCACAGCGCCCCCAAGCAACGAGCTCCCGATCAAACGTTCGAGAGGCAAACGAGCAGAAGGAAACCTTCTATGGATGGTAGAAATGTCCCCAGGGCTGTCAGGATGCAGAGATCATCATCCCATGTGGGATCAACGGCTCAGAACCATCATAATCCGTGGCCCGTTAAGCTTGATCGATCGACGGTTTCCCTTCAAGAGAGTGAATGTGGATCGACCAGCACGGTGCTTACTAATGCCAACTATTGCAGATCCCTCGTGGGATTTGATGTAAGTACATTAGATATAGTAAAGAAACATCAGTTGAGTTTGATTTCTTGTTTTCTTACTTTTTTTTGCCTATTTTGATTACAGGTGCATGGAGATAGGTACTAATTTCTTGAGGTTGAAGGACGAATAAAGCCACACTCAGAGATGATCAAAGTTACCTATGAATACTAAAAATTGTACAATATTTGCAACAATTTTTTTTCTCCTTATTATTCACTTGTTTGTTTTGATGGAGTAATGCTTTGAAGCACTTCGTGTGTAGTTTCAATTTTAAATTCTTGGTTTCATGTTTATTTTTGATTTGGCCAAATATGTATAATTACAAAAATACACCCATATTATGTTTTGTAAATTCAATATTTTTTAAAAGTAAAAAAACAAAAAAATATAAATACGTTTCTCTATTTTATATTTAATCTTGATACTCCACATATTCCTCATAATTATTTTTAGGGAAAATTACACTTAGAACCTTAAGGAATTTGCTAAATTATAACCCATGACCCTCTTAGTCAAACAATTATAGTTATACTCTACATAAAATTAAATAATTATAAAATACACCCAAACATTAGGGTTCTGTTAGAAAATATTAGGGTTCCTTTATTAATTAACGGAATATTTCTTTTTTAATTTTAAAAAATTACAGTTAGACACCAAAAGATCAAAAGAGTTTATGATATTATAAATAACACCCAAGTAAAATTTAGAAGCAACCCATAGTATAAATAAAATAAGAATACTTTTTGTATTTACTATTTATTCTTGATGACGTCATCCAGTACATAAAGAAGCCCTAATGCTTGAGTGTATTTTATAATTATTTAATTTTGTTTGGGGTAAAACTATAATTTTTGACTAAGAGGGTCCTGAATTGTAATTTAGTAAACTACTTTGGGATCTAAGCTTAATTTTTCTTATTTTTTTATTAGTTTGTCATTTTAAAAATACTCATAAACAAATTTTATTTTTTTGAACAACTAACCTGCCCAATTGGTAGCCCAATTACTTACTAAAGTGAAAAGCCCAACTCAATTACAAAATTATCAGCCCAATAGCTCCAAAGCTTATATAAATCACTAAGAAGCTAGGGTTTCTGCTGAGCTCATTTCTTCTTATAGCGAAAAGAGTTTTCTCCCTCTAAACCTCATCAGCTCCGCCACCATGGCCGTCGGGTACAGCTTTTCTCTCACATTACATTCTTTCTGGATATAGTAGCAATGCAAATACTTGAATTCAATCTTACATTTAGTTCTTTTAAGGTTTTTGATGTTTAATATATGCTGTTTCGCCGATTTGAATTGAACAGAAAGAACAAGAGGATTTCGAAGGGGAAGAAGGGAGGCAAGAAGAAAGCGTGAGTGCATTCTTCAGAAAGATTACATATTTTGATTTTCCGAATTTTTTATGTAACGCCGCCTTTTTTCTTGTACGTTTTGCTAATTTTATTATATTTTGGTTCTTATAGAGCCGATCCGTTTGCAAAGAAGGACTGGTATGATATCAAGGCTCCCTCAGTTTTCAATACCAGAAACGTTGGCAAGACCCTGGTTACTCGTACACAGGGTACCAAGGTACTATTTTCTCCTAAAATTTTACTTTCTTTCTCTAGATATTTAGTGATATTTCCATCTGGATACTTAGAATTTCATAAGCCAACACTGATGTATTCTAGGTCTAATAACATAATCTTCATCATTTACGTTCTCTCGCAGTTTCCGTATTATTGGTTTTTCTTTAGTTGCATTGGCCATTGTTTGTACTGCTTATAGAGCTTCTTGTCTGGGATTTTGCTGTGTTAGCTTCTGAATATTTCAGTTGCTTTATTCTTGTTTTCTGTGTTTGAATTTTTCATGTGAATAGCCAACGTGTAGTCATGCTAATTGGTTGGGATTTTTGGATTATCTTGAACTATAGATATCAAGATAATAATCCATTATTTACCATTAATGGGCTTGGAATTTGGTGGTCTAATGAATCCTTGAGACTATAAATGAAGTTTGTATACTGTAGGATATTACAGTTCCCATGTCCTGTCTTCTTAGCGAAATACTCCCAAAATATGGGTTCTTTTTCCAAGTTCTTTTCCTCCATGGATAACATGGTCTTGAAGGCCAATATCATTAGTGTCGCTCTAATTAATGTGATACTATCATCATATGGGGCATCTGATAATATGAGAAACATATGATTCAAACCAACTGTTCCATATATTTGATGTATGTAAGGTTTATTTCTGTTTAAAGTCTATTATTTGAGCTACTGCAAGTAAACGTGGTGGTATAAATTGTGTCAGAACTGTCATTAGCCTCTGGTGAAATTTCTTACTGTTCTGCAAGTACTAACTTGGGATTTTTCTAATCAGATTGCTTCAGAAGGACTCAAGCATCGTGTGTTCGAGGTGTCTTTGGCCGACCTACAGGGCGATGAGGACCATGCCTACAGAAAGATCCGTTTGAGAGCTGAGGATGTTCAGGGAAAGAATGTCCTTACGAATTTCTGGGTATCATGAAGCTAATCATGTGTTATAGTTCGTTTTGGTGGTGGAAGGTTTGTATGTGTGTAACTGGTCTTTAATGGCTTCTTTATATTGAAAATTGCAGGGCATGGATTTCACCACCGATAAATTGAGGTCACTTGTTAGGAAATGGCAATCACTTATTGAGGCGCATGTTGATGTTAAGACAACCGACAGCTTCACTTTGAGGTTGTTCTGCATTGCCTTCACTAAGAAACGTGTCAATCAGCAGAAGAGAACATGCTATGCTCAGTCCAGCCAGATTCGCCAAGTAAATATTGCAAAATTTTTATGAAACTCTTAGAATTCATAGTTTGTTTAACCCCCCAAAGGTAGTCATATTTGTTCTTATTTTGTTTAGATACGGAGGAAGATGCGTGAAATCATGGTTAACCAAGCACAATCTTGTGATCTGAAAGATTTGGTTCAGAAGTTTATTCCAGAATCAATTGGTAAAGAGATTGAGAAAGCAACTTCAAGCATCTACCCGCTGCAGAATGTGTTCATCAGGAAGGTTAAGATCTTGAAAGCTCCCAAATTTGACCTCGGCAAGTTAATGGAGGTTAGTCACTGTTATTCCCTTTTCTTCCTAAGTTTAATGTCTCAGTTTTGACTTTTATAACAACCTTGTTTTCAGTAGAAACATAATTTTAGGTTGTAAAATCTTTTGTTAAGGTTTGCATGAATATAATGTCTTGTTTTCTGTTTTCGTGTAGGTCCATGGTGACTATAGTGAAGATGTGGGAGTGAAATTGGACAGGCCGGCTGAGGAGCCAGTAGCTGAGCCAACTGAAGTGGTTGGTGCTTAGAATGGATATACCTTTATAATTCTCTTTCTTATTGTTCTTTTCCAATCTGGGTGATATGTACTTGTTTCTGGAGTAATTTAGGAAAGAGATTTTGATACTGGTATTACGACATTTTTCATTAGTTTTTGAAGTTGTCATCTTCAATCGAATTTTGATTCTTCAATATATTTTATCTTCTTCATTGCCTCTTTGGTTTCGTTTCAACAACTTCATTTGTATTTGTTTTCTTATATATAAAAAAAGAAGGTAATTCTGTGATTCAAAATTTTTGGCTTTTTTTACTGTTTCATTACAGACAAACGTTGCGAACCCTCTCAAATTATAGGGGGAAGGAAACTAACTGTAAGGTCTAAAATCTTCGACCCAAAAAAAAGAACGGTTCTAAAGTCAATTTTTACATTGCGAACCCAAAAGCTCTAAAATCACTTATTTTAGAAGGGGTAACACTTACACGACTTCAATTTAGGCTTAAAAGTACAGCAAGGCCTTCTCTTTTGATAATTACAGTTTGCAAGTAATAAACTTACTTTGGGATTTCATTGTAAAAATATACACTATTATTATGTTTGGTATATTACAAATACGTCCTCAGAAAGGTTGAGCACTCTGTTGAATCCTAGGATGAGGCAATTTTATTATGAAATTTATAATCATACTCGCTTATCAGGATCGGAGCTAGTCTTTAACCCATATGTGATATGTGGGTATCCCAACCACTATGAGGCAGGACAAGAGTTCCGTAGTTGTTTTTAGAGTCACCACCATATACTCAATTTTCGGTTGATTGAGTTGAGTGAGAAATCCTATGAAACATGGACATGGATAGATGATAAGAATTTTTTCGACATTTTATACTAAAAAAGTGTACGACACGAGTACCTTATGATGAGATACATCTGTAGTTTTGTACAATTATTACACTTTTAACAACCCTTAATGAGTTTATAATAGTAAACTTCTTTTTTTTGATTCCTTATAATAGTAAACGTTGTACTCATCGAAAATATGGTTATCTATTCTGAAATATTTCAATGGGTTGATAAAGTATCTTGAAATCTCTAGTTTGATTGAATTCAATTTTAAACCTGAAAATTACTAAAGGCAAAACAGCTCATAACTCATGAATGGTGCATATATCTCCAGAAATGGATGGCTCTCATTGTTTAGGAATCATCAACACGAATATAGTGAGCTAAAAAGATTGAAAAATTGCAGAAATAAATGGTCGACATTAAGATCAAATCTTGTCCTTACATCTCCTCATACACCAAGGAATCCAGTTTTAATCCCAACTAAATTAAACATACAATAATCCTACCAACATCAAAACAAGAAACAGAATTCATCAAGTACTTTAAACAAAGCTGCAAAAAAAAAAAAAACTTACAAACTGTTCCCACTTCTACTGGCTGATTGTCTAAAACACCCGCAACGAGGCTTCTTCCTCTTCGCACTATTCTTCCTTCCATTCCTCACAAAATCCCCCAAAATAACAGTTCTACTCATCAAGATCTTATTTTTCCCTTTATTTTTCCTCTCATCTTCCATTTGCATCAACACATATTGAATCCTCTGTAGCTCAACCTGCAGCCTGTCGATCCGGTCGGCCCCTTTTTCCGCCTCGTCGTTCACTTTCGTCATCCATATTCTTACAGTCTCTCTCATCCTAGGAGATGCCATTTCGTCATCAGGACAGTATTCGATGTTCTTGACTAGCTGCTCGTTCAAATCCACTAGATGGACAACATTGTCCTCAGCTTCTAATAACTGTTCGTCCACCATTTCGAAATCGATGTTTTTACCCTTCCTGCCCTTTTTGCCCGTCTCCGACTTCCTCCTCAGGTTTGAGACAGTCGTTTGGAGAGTTTCTAGTTTCTTGGAATCGTAGGCGAGTTTATCGAGGATTTTTCCGGCATTTATTTCCCGATTAGGGTGGTTCGGTTTTCTCGTTGACAGTTCCAACCTATCCACTTCCAGTTCTTTCTCCACGTCCGAATCAGTCAAGGGAGCCTCGTACTTTTTGCCCTTCCTCACATTTTCGAATTGGTCGTAGACTATATCCTTTTCGGTCATTTTGCACGAAACCCTAAACGAATCGCCAATTGTTTGAACTTTATTGGTGTCCTCAGCTGTTTCCCAAAGCTCAAGCATTTGATCATCCGATTGGGGAGCACGTAACAAGCTGTCAGAAGCTTGATCGAGAGGGATGTCTTTCATTAGAACAACACCATTAGAGGCTTTGGTTTTAATCCGCTGCAGCTTGTCTCTACCGAAGCTACGGTGGGGTTTCAACTGATCATCGATCTCGGACGTTGATTTTTGATCTTCTTTGGTTGATGTTTTCTCCAACATGGGCTTATTCATTTCCTCCATCATCTTCCCGACTAACTTGACTCTTGCCTGCAAGTTCTGCAAGCTGAGAAGGGAATGATCTTCCACAGGTGTTTGAGAATCAGCAGCAATTTCCAGAAACTGCAAAGATGTGGAAAATAAGTAGGGTAAATACACAAACCTCAGCTCATAGTTTCAGAATTACAAAATAACCCCCTCCCAATCATCGAAATTTAATCAAAATTGAAAATAATATATGGAAATAAAATGATATCAAGATCAAATTAGAGGAGTTTACCAAAAATTGATATATCATCAATTAGGTATGTGTAATAAACATATATTTTTTTACCTCTGTTTCTTGATTATGAGCCGGTTTAAGCTGAAGCAATGCATTGTGCTCAAGAAGTGTAATATCATCTTGTAGTGTATCCACAACCGAAGCATACTTGTTTACTTTGGATTTAAGCCCACTAATTTCATTCTCCATTAAACAAAATTTTCCTCTCATTTCTTCAATCTCCAAAGTTTTTGCAGCTCGTTCATTCTCAAGTTGCATGCAAACTCCAGTAAGCTCCTGCACCTTATTTTTCAACAGAACTTCATGAATCGAAGAAACCTGAAGATCAAAACAAAAACTGGATGCTTCATTTTCCCACAATTCAGATTCGTTGTTCATTTCCTGAAGCTCCATATTCAGATTCTGCTGTGTAACAACATTTTCCTCCATTTCCTGACGAAGCAATCCAATTTCAGACACTAAATTCTCATTGACTATATAAAGACCCCCGATTTCCTTTGCCTGAACCGAATTATTTTCAGAAAGTTGGGAAACTTTATTTTCGAGATTTTCTCTGGTCTGCAGAGAGTCGTTGACCTCAATCTTCAATTCATGGACTGTTCTTGATAAAGTTTTGTTCATTTCTTCAGCAGCTTCAAGCTTCTTTTCTGTGTCAAAGAGCTTTTCTTCTGTTTGGTTTAAACTCTCTCTGCCATTTATTAAATCCCGATTCAGCCCAAGATTACATTCTTTAATCTCTTGAATCTGTCTCTCCAATTGACGAACAGCATCTTTAAGAACTAAATTTTCAGCTGTTTGCAACTCCAGCTTCCTCATCAATACACTTGTTTCCTTTTCAAGACTAGAGTTGACCTCATGTTGACCGCTCAGATCATCGAGAAGTAATTTTATTTCAGTAACTTTTTCCTCCCCAAAGCTCCTCAAAACAACAGATTCATTACCATTTGCTAGTAATTCCAAGAAAACAGCATCGTTGAGTTGATCTACAGTGTATTTCTCCTCTTTTAGCTCAAAAAACTTCTTCAGCAAATACGTATTTTCTTCATCAGCTCGAGCATACGCTTCCCGTAATGCAGTATAAGCTTTCAAATCTGATTTCAATTGCCCGTTTATTTCCAAAACTTCATCTTTTTCATTCTCAACCATTTCAAGCTTATCGGACATGTTTTTAACCTCCTTCTCCAGGTGCATCTTTTGTGACTCGATTTCGATGCCTCTTGACTCCAACTCCTCTAGAAGAGCCACAAGAACCGAATTCTCAACCAAAAGCTGCTGCTTTTCATCCTCATGTTTGGAAACTGAACATTTCATAAGGTCAATACTTTCAAGTATGTGGTTTATGAAAGTTCGTTCATTCTCAATTTTGTCCTCGTCAGCACAACGGGGCCCGCTCTCCAGGAACTTGAAAATTTGATATATCCCTAACCTTAGTCTTTCAATTTCATCCAATAGAAGTTCAGCTTCAACCTGCTGCTCAAGGCTCTCACTTTCCAGCTCAGATATCAACTTCTCAGCCAACTTCGATGCCTCGACATGCTTTTGACACTCAATAATGAGAGAATAATTTTTCTCTTCCATATCTTTTATAAATTTCTGTAAGATAGATATCTCAAACTGGGCTTTTAGAGCCTTCTCGATTTCTTCTTCTGATTCCTTTTTCTTCCACTGATTCTCTTCTTGCAGGAGATGAATATGGTTTTCAAGGGCAGCCATTCTTAACTCACTTATGATTTGTGAGCTCGTTCGTTCTTGCTTTTCCACACCTAAAGAAAGCTCGAGTTTTTCCACATGAAAATGCATGGCTTCCTTCTCCTTCTCCAAATCAGCATATTTTTCTTCCAATCCCATAATTTTTTTCTCCACAATTTCCAGCCTTCTCTCCACATTCTCCAACTTCAGCAGCAAATTATCCCTTTCGGTCAAAAGATGAGATCTTTCATTCTTGAGCAATTCGCAAATCTCTTCCAATCCTCTTGATTTCTCCCTCAAACCTTCAAGCTCGACTTTTGCACTCGATAGTGAATTCTCTAGAACAGCATTTTTTTCCAATAAATTGTGCATATTCTCAGTTATAGCATGCAACTGAGATATAAGAGAAGCTTTCTCAGCAACAAGACTGCCCTTTTCTCCATGCAGAATTTGACACGATTCTTGCAATGCCTTCATGTTTTCACGTGAGCTCACCAGCTCAGCATTCAAGCCCGAAAGGGAGCTTTCGACTACCAGCTTTTTCTTCAAAGCTTCTTCCACATTCACAATTTTCTGCAAGAGAATTGCTTTCTCATTTGAGTTCTCATCGCTTAATCTCTTCACAGAATCGACAACGCATTTCGGGTTCAATCCCGCTTCTTCAACTTCCTCAAGTAAAGCCTGGTGGGCCCCACTCAACTCTTCGATTTCCTCTTTCAAACACGAAATTTCCTTCTGGAGTGAGATACTTATGTTCATGTGGTGCAAAACTTCCTTTTCAAGCCTCTCCTTAATCTCCCTTAAGCTAAAGATTTCACTTTGCATGTTACCAATAGAAGCAGCTGAAGACTCATTCATTTGACTCAAACTGCGATTTTCATCCTTAACCTTCTCGAGTTCTTCTTCAAAGCCATTTTTGCTAACTTCAGTCTCTTTTAGCATCAGGAGCATGTTTTTGAGCTCCAAGGCCAGAGCTTTCTGATCATCTTGAGATTGAGAATGTAAAAATTGAAGATTTTGGAGAGTTTCTTCAACTTGTGCGCGACGAAAATGCTCGTCTTGCAAAGAAACCTGAAGTTTTTCCAACTCCTCTTGCTTCTTCGAAAGCTCTTCATCTTTCCTCGCAATCCTCTTTGCCAGATTATGAGCTTCATCTCTTAGTGACCGATTGGACGTTTCTAGAAAAGTATACTTCTCTTCAGCACTCCTGATTTTCGCAGTTCTGATGGAAACTTCGTTTTCAAGACGCTCTGTGTTGTGTTTCGCATCGGATAAATCTTTCTCAAGCTTAGATATTGTCTCCAAGCAGCACTTGTATTGGAAAGCTGAAGCTTCTTTCTCCATTTTCATATCAGAAAAGGCACTTTTCAGCTCAGAAACTTCCGTTTCAGCACTTACTGCTCGTTTCTTAAGCAGTGTTACATTATCCTCAGCAACAGAAATTACATTCTCCAAATCTGATATTTTTCCAAGACACTGTTTGTTCTTATGAACCACTGCCTCGTTTTCAAGCTCCAATCTTGAAATTTCACCTTTTAGAGATTGTGCTTGACTTTCTGCTTCAGTTGCTCTCGTCTCCAAACAAGATATCGTCTCCAAATGCTCTTTTTGTTTGATCAATCCCTCATTCTTCTCAACCTCCAACTGATTAAGAGCTTCCTTCAAAGTTTGGACTTCAATTTCAGCTTGTCCAGCTTTCTCACTCATCCTCATTGAATCCTTCTCTGCAGTTTTCAGCTCTGCCTCTATTCTCAACAGCTTCTCCAAACATTCTTGGTACTTAAGAAGAACATCTTCCTTTTCAGCTTGCATATCCAAAAGGGCTTTTTTTAGCCCTTCGACTTCACTCTCATTTAAAGCAATTTTGTCTTTGGGATGATTCGATCTCGGAGTTCGGCCCACTTCTTCTTTCTCTCCAAACATCTCTTGCAATTGTTTCAAACCCGTTATTCTTGTTTGATCATCATCCTTGTGGGGCCCATTTGTCTTCCCGAGCAATTCGACAGCTTCTTCAACAAGTTCAAGAGGCACTTGATCAGGAAATGCAGCTGCTATGGTTTTATGGGCGTGACGGAGTTCACCCGTTGCATGATTATATCTTTCAGCCAATGCACGATAAGCACGGTAAAATTCTTCCACTAATTTCATCAACTCGGGTCGTTTTTTGTAGTACATTTCGGCCCTTCTCGCAAATGAATCTGCATCTTCTTCAATGAGTTTGATCATGGATTTGACTTTGCCATCCATATCTGGTCAAAGAAACGAATAGGCATTACAGCTCGAAAAGATCAGCAACTGAAATATTGATATACAATTACTAGAGAAAAACTTTTAACAGACAGAATCAGCATGACACTTTCTTGAAAATCTAAATAATATAGAAATTATGACACCATAAAAGTTTAAAAGAAGCTATCAGGACATTTGAACACATGAGAAGGTAGCTAGTGTCATAAAATTAAAGAGACACAATATCCCCTATATGATGACATTTTAGGGTGGCTCCATTGCCTATTCTTTATTGGTGATATCACCAAAGCATCACTTTAATATCCTATGAATTTATATTTTAATTCGGACAACCCGAACTAGAAATCAGTTCAAAGTTGCATTTGCTTTTAAAAGACAACCCGGACCACCAGAAGCAGAAGTTGTAAAAACTTGGGAATTTTTGGACAAGGTATAAAAGATTTTTAAATAATATGAAAAAATATTCTGGAAGCCGAAAAAAAACACCCGTACAGGTGCTTCTAGCTTCTATCTTATTTTTAACTTATTTTAAGCAGAAACAATAAAACAGAACACTCTGTTTCTACATTTTCTTAACCTAAGACTAGATAGAAAACACTACCAAATATGTGCATGTGATAGAAAAACATCAAAAATATGATTACACTATTTTAGGGTCAGCCAAATCTTTTTATTCAAATCATACTATCATACTTTGAACAAGATATATAACTATAACATGTGATTAAATAAAACAGAGGAGAAACAATTCCACTTTACATTTAATTTTAATTCGACAATTGATCAAAAGAAAACTATTTATTAATAAATAATATACAGCCTGAACTCAGATCAATCATATAACGATGTTTTGATGCAGTAATGCTCCCTAATCAATTAAATACTCGGGATGAATAAAAGTATTCACCTGTAAGATTATCTTGGAGCCATTTTGAATTCTTTGGTGTATTGTGGCTATCCCACCACCAAGAATACAACCTTCTAGATTCAGAATGTAATAAGGTCGCCATTACACCACCAACTAACAGAAAAGCAACTGTCTTTGACCTTGGATACCCCAAACGGGACAAAATGTCGTGGATTGAGGCCAGTATAGGAAACACACTAGGTTAACACTCTAACTATCTCGTCCCTGCAACAAAATAACAAGATGCAGCAAAAATGAATCAGAAATGATCATTCAATCTCTTCAGTTGTTTAAACCTTTCATAAATGAAATTGAAAAACAGAATGAAAATGACAGCACGGATAACAAGACCCTTGGATCAATTTGATCAATCCATAATATAAACAGAGTAGAGTTTTGCCTGCAAAACACTTTCCAGTAGGATTCCAAAGATTTCCACAAATCCATGTCAACGAAGATATTGCATTATTTCTGAAGGAAGCAGCTAATCAAAAGAAAAGGAAAAAGGGAAGAAAAAAGGCAGCAAATCAAGAACAAAAGTAGATAAAAAAGCTCAAAAACATACTGAATTAATGGCATGGTGAATAATCAATTGCAAACTAACCTATTAATCTTTTTTTTTTAAAAAAAGAGCAGCAAATCGTGTACAAAATAGATAAATTTTGCTCAACGACATTCTAAATTAATGAAATATAGTGAAAGAAAAAAGCTACAAGCCATTGTAAATTATTGACCAAAAGATGAACAGTGCGGCTATGAACAAAAAACATAAAAGTGAATCTGAATCTAACCGAAAAAAAAATAAAAATAAACTAATTAGAAGAGAAGACTGCTCTCCATGTTGTCAATGGGTTTAAAAAAAGTGCAAAAAACTGAATCTTGGACAACTCAGATCAACAACTATTCTAGACAACAACGATGAAACAAGCCCACATTGTCATGAACATCAACGATTTAAATAAAAAGCAGCACATAATCAATATAAACACACGGCATGAGCATGATAATCAAACCAATGGGCTTCCCAGAAAACTTCAAAAGATTGAATCTTTGCCAATGGGCCTTCCGTAGAACTTCAAAAAACAGAATCTTTGCACTTAATCTTCAAAGAACTTACAGATTATCTGTAAAAAATCCGAGTCTTCATCAGCAGCCGTTGTTACGAAAAACCACTTCAGCTGCTATAATTTCACTTCACCCCATTTTCTCTTACAAACTGTTCATCTCTCTCTCTCTATATATATATATATATATATAATATATATATGTCTATCTCTCTTCTTTCTTTCTCTCTCTCTAATGGGTCATTTGCATTTGCTTCTCGGGCTTCGAGTTCTGGTTGGTACAGCCTGCAATATTAGAATGACAAACTGTAAAAGAGCGCACAGTTGATTAACTTTATCTGCGTGACTTCTCAGTCTCAGTATATCTATACATCAGCCGTATTTACGCCGCACTGTTTGTATATAAATTTGATTAGGGTATTAAAAATATCTAACTATGCAATAAAACGTTATGATTTCCATTAATTGGGATCCATAACGGAACATGTTTTCTTGGTGGGATTTTGATGTCGATGCTCTTGTCTTTATTTTATTTTTATTTTTTGTTGGTTTTTCGGTCTCCTCTTTATTGGGTATGCAAACGTTGTTGATCTAAGCATTGCTAAATTGACAAAACTGCCCTTATTGAGATCTAGAAACAAGTTTTTTTTAAATATGTATAATTCAGTCCTACTATAGTCAAATAAAGCATAGTATACAATTCAATCAATTACGAGTATGTTAAATAATTCATTTCAGATGGAGAAATATATACCAATAAACTTCTATACATAAGACTTGAACTTTGATTCAGAAGACTATGTCCACATTTGTGGAACTCGAATCTAGAGTCTTCTTCCTTGTCACTAAGCCAGGGCATCCTTGGCAGAAAACAAAGTCATTTTCTCTTAAAATAAAGTGAAATTTTATGTGATTTATTAGTGATTATATTACAATCTTTTAATTAGTATATAAGATTCATATAATAATTTTGTGTCCTTAGTTGGTAAATCAGCCTTTTCTATGACTCAGTATTGTGCCTCTTTATCCCAATAAACAAACACATTAACTCTTACTATGCTTTTGTCTCTATATATATAATTATTTTGCCAACTTACTATTACAAATTATGTGACCTAACTTTGAATAATTGGCAACCTAGACTAGTAAATGAGTTTGGACATATGCAATTTAGTGTGAACACTAGACAATGTGCCTCTCATCTATGTGCTAACTTGTGCTACATAAAAAATTAAAAAAAAGGGCTCTATATAAAATGAAATAATTAGGTGAGCATTGACTTCTTCTTATCTCAATCAATAATAATCAGTGCCGCTTTGGAAGCATTTAGTGATTTAACTATAATTAAATAAGTTTTTACCTAAGATGGTAACAGTTTTAATGTACAAATTAACAGTAATATTTTTTGAAATTGATAGGATTTTAAAATGCCATTGTTGAGCAAGAGCTAGCTTGCACACGGCGCTATTAAAGTATTTTTTTCAGATTGGTAATATATTGAAATATTTTAGAAGTGGACCAGGATTTTATAACAAAAAATGCAACCCTAATAAATGAAATAAAATAAAGTAAAATATTAATTGTTAACACGGGGTATATAGCAACAATTCATGGTCTAACTTTTTATAATATGGTAACCCAAGATATATAATATGAGTTGTACACAGATTCCTCAATAATTTGATATCAAAAAGAACATTGTTGAATTTGTAGAATATATTTTAAAAGGTTGTGGGGACTTGTACATTTTATGAAAAATTTAGACTTTTTCCCCATCAAGAAACATATTGAAATTTGACTTTTGCCTCTAATGAAAGCTTGCTTTCTTTTAATTAGCCTTTATCTTCTTTATATCAATCATGTAATTAGTTAAACTTCATTTTATGATAAGTGTAAACCACTCACTATTGTAATTAATTTGGTTTAACCGAAATAGGTCCGGACTACCATCAAGTAGTGTAACTTAACAGTTCGGCGTTATGCTAGTTTAATTAGAAGTCCTAGGTTCGAGTTTTTGGAAACACTGTTATCATTGATAGAAAGAATTTTACACCTCAGTGGTCCGATCCAGCTCAACTGGTATAAAGACATGTTGTATGTTGATGAATATTGAAAGACATTTCAACACCAAGAAACCCTAAATATTTATGATCGTGCACATGGAAGATGCACTCTGTTTTTTTTCTAAACAATTTATTGCTGAGGGTCCACTAAGCATGTGGATGATTGAATTGATCCCTCAAATCTGATCTAAGTAATCATACCATCACCCTGTTTATTTCGAGTAAAACTGTACTAATTAATTAGTTTGCACATTTAATTTGAGATCTTCTCTAATCTTTTTTTAATTAAATAAATGATACTCATCACTAATTTGGGATCTTGAGGAAATGATGCTCATCATTATGTTGATATATGTGACACTAGGACACTAGGGAAAATTTTAATATAATTCTTAGAGTAAATGAAAGGATATGCCTCAAGTACACAAAATAACAGGGCATTCAATAATTAAATATCAAGGACTATGTATTATCATGTATATATGTCAAGAATAGTTAATATAATGGGAAAATTACACTCGCATACTCTGTGATTTGGTTTAATTACGCAAATATATTATGAGATTTCGAAAATTACAAAAACGTATCTCACTAAAAAATTCTCACTACATCTGTTAAGTGATCGGATGGATTTCCGATAAATCCATTTGATAAAGTCTTTAGAGGCTGCTCTCCATATATAGACCACTATTTCTTTTGATTTCTAGCTGGACTTCACCTACACACAGTAATGCCATTCTCTCCCACTCTCTCTCCAATAATATTGGATGTGTAGACAATTTCGTATGGACCCTTGCATTGGACTTTTGGATACTCCACTATTTCTGAAATCTTTGAGTTAGGTTTTGAATGTCCTTCATACTTTGATTGAAAAAAAGTATACAAAGCATATAAATGAAAGGGTCAATTACGAAACGTATGAGATTTACCTCATTTACGAAAAAATATCCTGAAATCTTATAATCTTATACTTATTTGTAAGATTTTTCAAGAGGTATTATATGTATACATTTTAGTATTTCAAGGAGATATTTGTAAGGTTTCAACACCAAGAGAATATCTGTAATGTTTCAAGATTTCAGGTTATTTTTAGAAAAAAGATCTAATTTGAGGGATTTTTTGGGTAATTATCCCATAACTAAATAGTTCTTCCGTTTGACCTATGTCCATAAACAAGTGCCAAAAAAAGATAGACTTTACAATTAGTTTAGTTTTTCAATTTGTTTTAGTTCTGAACTACCGTCATAGATAAACTCGAAATCACAATACTATTAGATCAGAAAATACCTTGCAATTATTGCAAATAATTGGCACATTATTCCCAATAATTATGATCCAACACACCCGTCATGCATTGAATTGCAACTTCTTCCTCATATTCCAAAGAACAAGAACCACCACTTGTGTGCAAAATCAAGAAGATAATTTTAAAAAAGTAATGTCAAAAGCTAGAGCCTTGCACAAATGTAGTATCCAAATTGTGTTTTTGTTTTATAGTGTATTGTCCAGCTATAGACAACAATCTATCATATGTTTGTGGGTTTCTAACTGTTGTTTTCTATATATGTGTAGGCAACAAAATGAAAAGGATGAAAGACTTTGAGCAAAAAAGACCCACTATCCCACCATCAGAAAATGGGATCTTCTTCCTATTTTATTTTATCGTTGGGATAATTACTTTTACCCTCCTCGATTTTATTGAAAATTATAGATAGATCATCTTTTCCTAATAAAAATCTAAAAAGCTTAACGAAAAATTGTAAAATAACTAAATTACCCATAATATTTTTGTTATAGTATTTGCTATACATGAAATGAACGAAGTGATTAAGTTGTTGTCAGTTAATAAAATGTTATCATCTACTTGGAAACAAGAAAATGAATATAACAGGACCTAAGTACATAGCCATAATTGAAGGGGTGTCTCTGTCTCTGTAATTTTCAATTGTAGAGAGGGTTTTGCTGTATTTTCCTCTAAGTCGGGGTATAAATATATTTATCCCTTTATCTTTTTCACTTTTCCTTTTTCCTTTTTCTTTTCAAGGAATTGAGCAAAATTAGGGATATCTACGGAATTACATAGTTTTGTGACTTGGTCTCCTTCCTTAGGGTGAGAGTTTAGTTATGATTTTCAAAAAAGTTTAGTTATGATTTTTTGAGTTCGTATTTATTCCTTACAAAAATGGGCTTCGAGACCTATTGTATGCCAATGGGCTTTAAGAGTTAAGATTCAAGACCAATCCAGCCCATGTTGAATGGACTAAGGTTGATAAATAACAAATAAATGGGTTTATTACATTTTGACCCGTGAGAATTTACAAGTCGTGACCTTTTAGTCGAACAATTACACTTACACCTTTTACACAAGTTTCATAACTACAAAAGAATCCAATTTTTAGGGTTTTGACGGCATATTTCGTTAAAATTTTGGCAGAAACCTAGAACACTTGAATGTTTTTGTAATTATGAAATTTCTATAGGATGTAAGTGTAATTGTTTGATTAAAAGGATCACGACTTGTAGTTTTGCAAACTCCAATATGGTCTAAATGTAATTAACATTAACAAAAAAGAAAAAGAAAAAAAACAGAAATAATATGTTTTATTATGGGACCAGCAAGAGTACTGCTACAATGCAAGCAGAGCAGTCAAAACTTTTGACAACCACAAAACTAGGCAAAATTGAACTTACACATAACTACAATGGAGACAGATCGAAAGATAGGAAAATATCCTCATCATTTCCTTCCCTCACTGATTGTTTGTGAGCGAAGGAAACGACGGGATAGATTGAAGTATCAACTTCCTACTGCTCCTCAAACCTGGAGACAACTTAGGAGGCGAAACTCTCTTCCTATTAGGCGAAGACAACTTTATCCCTCCAATAGGAGACGACCTTCCTCGGAGAAAATCGGGAATTTCATCTTCCATAACCGTTTCAAAATGCTGAATATCAAACTTTGGAGGAGGCGGGAAAAAGTTCGTCTTTGGAAAATCGGAAGAGGATGAGCTGATGGAAGGAAAAGAAGATGATCTTGGAGGTCTTTTGTTGGAG